>JARHVA010002135.1:2200000-2793759 GCA_037957365.1 Torreya grandis | reverse complement strand
AACAATATTTTAGTTTGCATAATACTTTTGATGTCAATAAGGTCCTATTTTCATCCTTTCAATTAGAAATTTAAGACCTTCAATGGTATCATTGGTATATCAAGGCTCATGATGAACCCATATGGACTAATTTTTACACCCTCATTTTACAACGGTTTTGGGCGTACTACTTTTGATGAATTCACAAGAAGCACTCACTAAATTGCACCAAATAAGAACCATGAGATAATATCAAATAGAATTTGAAATATTGACCAATCACATAGAGTAATTATCTGATGACTTCTTCAAGAGTTGTTTTGTTAGTGGACTAAAAGATGCAATTTGATCTGAGGTCAAAATGTTGTGGCCCAACATGATGATGGAAGCCATAGGATTGGCTAAATTAGTAGAGGATAAGATTTCCACTCAATAACGATTCAAATCCAATTTTGTTCCTTCAAAAAATATAGCTCCATAATGATCATAAACAATTTGAACCCCTATAACTACTCTTATCAAGTGTTTGATTGAAGCAAAGATGCAAGCCCATAGAGAAAAAGGACTATGTTATAATTGTGATGATAAATTCACTTGAGGATATTGATGTGTCGAGAAAAATCTCTACCTATTATATGTGGACTCTCCACCCATAATTGAAGATTAGGAAGATGCTCAGCATATAATAGATGATACAGAAGAAGCTTAGCTGATTGTGGAACTTGCCTCTTAAGAAGACCAACCAAAGATCTCTATCTATGCCTTATTAGGAGTCACTACCCCAAAAACCATGTGAGTTATGGGTTACTTCAAGAAGGTCCCTCTCACAATACTCATTGATTCAGGTAACACTCATAACTTTATTGACCCTTGAATGGACAAATAAGCTAATTATTTTATCCATCCTTGCTCCAACTTTAAAGTCATGATTGCCATTGGGGGCCACAACACTACCTTGCAAAGGGAAGTGTCATAATGTGTATCTCTCTATTAGAGATTATAACTTGAACTTCACCATGTTTTCCTTACCCTTAGGCAAATGTGATGTTATTTTGGGATCCCAATGGTTATTCACACTTAGACCCATCTTATGGTATTTTTTTAAACTTTGGATGCAATTTTTAGATAATGAGCAAAAACACACATTGAAAGGCTTATAACCAGGGTCTCTCAGCATCATCAGTTCACATCACATGGAAAAACTTCTTAAGAATAATTCACATGGTGTCATTACCAAGCTCCATTCCATTCAAATGCAACCATCAATAGTTTACACTAATCTTTTTGATCTACAAACTATTCTATAGAGGTATGCACGTGTCTTTGTTGAACCAATTAGATTACCACCTTCATGATCAGAGGACCATCATATTTAGCTCCTTTCTAGAAGTTTTCCTCCTAACATTAGGCCTTATCACTACCCATTTCATCAAAAGACCAAGATCGAGATGCTCATTTGAGACCTACTGAAGTAAGGCATTATTCACCCTAGTACCAACCCATATTCTTCCTCTATTCTCCTTGTTCAAAAAAATGATGGGTCATGATGCCTCTACATTGATTTTCCTGCACTTAATCAACTTACAATCAAGGATAAGTTCTCAATCCCTGTTATTGATGAGATTCATAGTGTTCACTTTTTCTCCAATTTGGATCTATGCTCTAGATATAACCAGATCTGACTCCATGAGGATGATATCCTTAAGATATATTTTTGCACACATGATGGCCACTATGAGTTCTTGGTCATGCCCTTTGGCCTCACTAATTATCCTTCAACATTCCAGGCATTGATGAATAAAATATTATGGCCCCACCTATAGAAATTCATTATGGTCTTCTTTGATGATATCCTTATCTATAGTAAAACATGGTCTAAGCATCTCTAACATCTGGAGCTCACACTGTAACTTCTCTTTGACCATCATCTTTGTGAAAAATAGTCCAAATATACTTTTGGCCAAGATGAATTTGAGTATCTTGGGCATATTTTTTTAGCCCAATGGGTTCAGGTGGATCTTAAACAAATAGCTACTATGGCAAATTGGCTACATCCGTAGACACTCAAGATCCTCCATGGTTTTTTGGGGATAACTAGATACTATCATAAGTTGTCAAGGATTATAGGAATATTTTAGATCCACTAGCAACTATGTTAAAAAATGATGCTTTTATTTGGACACAAGTTGTTGAATATGAATTTGAAGCATTAAAACAAGCTATGTGTACCACACCTCTTTTAGCTATGCTAGATTTTGCCAAGACCTTTGCTATTGAGAGTGATGCTTGTGGAATTAGACTAGGTGTTGTTCTCCTCCAAGAAGGATGCCCCATTGCATTTACCATTAAAGCCCTTTCTAGCAATAATTTAGTGATCTCTACTTATGAGAAGGAAATGATGGCCATCTTAGATGCAGTATAGAAGTGGTGGCCATAACCATTGGGTAATCTTTTTTGCATCAAAACTAATCACCAAAGTCTAAAATATTTCCTAAAATAATAGATCAGGTGTGCATTTTCATTAATTATTGTAGGAGGATCCTCTCAAGCCACCCTGACCATTGGTCATCATATGTTGGCCTTAAAAGGGTGAAGACAAAATACTGTCAAGGGTTTTATTTTTCATTGGGAATTTAAAACCCTTGATGATTGCACTCTTGGATGAGAGAGAGTGCAAGGCTAAGCAATGGTTCCTAGGGTTCTTCCTCAATGATAGTCAAGGAATGAGGTAATTACTACTTTGAATTGGTAGATTAGTTTCAAAATTAGCAAATGAATGTTTATTTGAATTTGGTTGTTATTTAGTGTTTTTATGTGTAAGTTTGACCTAGGGCTAGGGTTTGGGTAGTTGTTTTTGTTTTTGGAGTTGATATGGTAGGTTAGATGCAAATTTGTAGGGGTGGGGTAGATAAGGGATGGTAGAGGTAGTTGTAGGTAGGTTTGTTTTATCTATTGTGAGGTTTGGTAGGTGTTTCTTAGGAGGTATGGTTTAGGTTTGATCATTGATAATCATTACATAGTGATCATCAATGGTTATTTCTAGTCATCTCCAGTCATTATTAACCATCGGTAATCGATAGGTGATCATTGATAGGTCATTATGTGGTGACTATCAATAGTTTGTATCTTAACCATCGATGGTTGACTATATAAATAGTCGAACATATATGGTTGATGAAAGATGGATATGTTTTAAAAAATTTGGTAAATGGTTAAAGTTAACATTGATGTTATGAATAGATAAGGTCAAGGGTAATGTTATATGTTGATTAGTAATAGTTTAAGGTTATTAGGTTAAAGTTTTAGTGAACAATGGATAGTTAAAGAGGGTTATGATTAGTGGTCAAGGTAAACAGGAGTAGTCATTTATATAAAGGGTTAAATAGATGTGGTAAGGTAGAATAGGTGAATTCATAGGTAAGTCTTTGCCATGGGTTGTATTAGGTGATTTAAGTCACTAGTTTTAAATCTTGTAGGCATGGGAGTAAATACAGATGCGAGACCAAGTGTCTTGGATATTTGGTGAGATACAGTGAAGGACGACCAATGCTAATTGGGAGCACATGGAGGATGTGGGCCTTAATAAGATGAGGTACTACTAGGATGTACCTTGAGATGCTATGATGTTAGTGGTACTCATTGAGAGATGGGATCTTACCATTAACACCTTCTTACTTCCTATAGTTGAGATGACCATTTTTCCTAAGGATATCCATAGGATCTTGAAGCTACCCATATGGGGTGAGTCAATCTACCACATAACGAGGGATGAGTTAGATGAGTAGATAGAACTCTCATATGGAGAAGACTTCAATTTTGTGATTTCGCACTTAGGAGGCTTCCACTACACACCACTGTACTTTAGAGATAGGGATATAAGGAGGCTTTTGACTATGATGTAATTGTGTGTTATGTGTTACAATATTCTAGTAGTGGGAGATTACCATACTTATTTTTAGGGGTGATTATTGAGATGTGGTTGGGTTTCATGGTGTTCAGGTGGGTAGCAATGCTATTAGTTTAGATTTATTGAGAGTTGTGGGGCTCTTGTATCCACAAGAGATATGGGATCAATGTCAAGTTTGTTCTCCATTTTTGGGTCTACAATTACATCCAGGTTCTAATACCTATGGGCCTACCCTAGGAGAGTTTTGTGTAGATGGATTCAAGGTTATACTCATGAAGTGGTGAGATGATTATTCCTTATGAAGACTAGGAGGAGGGGTACATGACATTGACTAATACAGGGACTGATTAGATTCCTTGGTTTTTGGAGACATGATTTGGATATCATAAGTTAGGTTTTTAGGCTGGTCACACTATAAGAAGCATACTTTATCTCTTTAGATCTATAGATAGATCTATGGTAGATGAGACCATTATATAAATATAATTCCATTCGATAGGGTACAAAGATAGTTTGGACTTATTGAGGATATACCTAAGGCATTCTTGAGGTATAAGAGGGAGGATGTAGATTTTCCACTACCCACTCCATAGCTAGTGCATGAGTTCATTGATCATGAAGATTTTCTTGCAAAGATAGATATTTATGATGTATGTGCTATAGATGGCTATCATGCATTCTATCAAGCACACTATGCTACAACTGACTTTAGAGGTAATAATGGTGGTCAGTAGGATATGGATGTCAATGTAGGGGAGATGATCAATAGGCTCAACTATAGGGGGTTGCCTTAGATGTATAGGTAGTGATTGTTGAGAGGGACCAAGAATGATTGGATATAGAATGACATATGCATCCTTGATGGTAGAATAGGCATCCTTGGTAGTAGCATAGGGTCAAGTAGCCACTCTCATAAGGGAGAGAGATCAGGCTAGAGCTCAGATAGCCATAATGATGTAAGAGAGATATTTTCTTTGGTAGATAAGAGGAGGAGTAATAGGAGTTGTGGGACCATTAGCGAATGTCTCAATGTAGATATACGTAATGATTATGGAGGAGTTACAATATTATGAGGCCTTGGTATTCAAAAATCTATTGAATAAGCACCAATGGGGAGAGTATAGATCTAGGATTACATGAGGTGTTGGAATGGAAACACGAAGTTAGTGAGTTGCATCTATTGGAGGATATGTAGGTGTAGGAGGAAAGGCTCCAAGAGGAAGTGGTGCTTCAGGATCGTAGATAGATTATGAGACATTATATTTTTTATGTATTTTATGATTTTGATGTTGGACTATGAGCCAATATAATTTTGAGAGATGTGTATTTTTTTGTATAAAGATGATGATTATTTATGAGATATAGATGTGAACCTTATTTATGGTTTTTGGTTCATGGTTATGATGTTCATGCTACTTATTTATGATATTATGTTGATATGATTATGTCCATGATTATGTTCATGTGTACTCACTTAGGTAGACATGTGATGATATGGATTTTTATTTATGTTCATGATGATGTTGAAATGGATTGATGTTGTCTATGTGATTATGATGTGATGGTTATAACTTTGTTGGAAATGGCTATGATGTTTTGGGATTATTGTTATGGTTATGGTTTATGGGTCTTAGTTATATGGATATGCTAAATGATAGGATAATTATGGTGTTATTATGATGCTTATGAGTTAATGATATTATTCATGGATATCATCATTTACTTCATGTTTAAAGATGATCATGCTTATGATATTGACATGATTATGGTTATCGATGAGGATGATGATATTATGGTTATGGTTCTGATTGACATGATTATGGTTTAGGTTTATGATTATGTGATGATGATTTTTGATATGATTTTATGATGACAATGATGATTATGTTAATGCCTAAATTTAATGAGTATATGCTTCCTCATCTAGATTGAGATATGTGTTAGATAACATGTGTGAATGACTCATTTTTATTTTGATGTATGATACATTATGGTATATATGATAGATGGTTTAGTTGATGTGATCAATCACTAAATGATGTTTGATGTAGGAGATGTTTAATTCATTAAAATGTTCTTATGGTTAAAAACATTTAAACAAATAAGGTAAAAACACAAGGTTAAATGTGTTTATTTTGATGAAGGTGTTGTAATTTAAAAATGCATAGAGTAGGTTGGATAAAGATAAAAAATATGAGAAAAGATAAATAAGATAATCAAAAGACAAAACATATTAATGAATGTATCAAACTATTATGAGAGAAATAAGAATAAGGCACAATTATTCTTCTTTGGCTAGGACTAAAACAAACTGAAGTTGGATCATCTTAAGGAATGTAATCCCTTTGAATACTTCACATTAACATTCATTATTTATTTAAAAAGGTGTATCAATTTTAAGTAATCTCAAAATACCATGTTTATAGTATATAAAGGGAAGATTGCTAAAGATGGAACCTTCTTGTGAGACTAGCATGCCTGTTCTGGAGGTTACAAAAGTGTCAATATAAACAAGTCCATGTCATATAAGGTATAGACCGATTGATGTAGGAAGTCTACTTATGAAATATGATTGTAGATTCTAAATTATATTTGCATTTTTAAATTTTGATAATGGGTCTTTTGATCTTTTGTTGTTGTTTTAGAGAGGTTGAGGAAGTTGATCAATATGAGACGCTTTCAAGAAATTACTATGCTTTTTACAAATGCTTGACTTAGCCATCCTTCAAAGGAGTGGTCTAAGTTTGTGTGATTTTTTTAAGGCTATTGATATTTGTCCTTAAAGGGAGAAATCTAACTTATATTGATCAATTTTGATATGTTTTTTGGTAGCTATCCTTTGAGGGAGAAGTTTACAAACATTAGAGATTGACCCATAGGAGTTCTTTTGATTTTTATGTTGATGTTTTATTTTGATGTCATGGACTTGCCTATATAGGCTTAAAGGTTCACCTTTTATGAATTCAAAACTAAAGCACAAGAAGGTTGATGAGGTGGAAAAGAGGTTTAAGTGAAAATGACCATGGGAATCTATCTATAAAATGGGTAGAAAGTACCATGAGAATCATGTTCTAGGTAGAGTCATGGTACCCACTATTTAAGATTAGGTAAAGACTGTAATGGATAATCACATGATTCATTTTTAATTAGTTGTCCTTAAAATAAGGAGATGAATTTGGGTGAAGACAAAAGATAATCTTAAGTTAGATAATAAGGTGAGTTCGATCATGTTTAACAAAAGAAAGGATGCAGATAAAAAGCATTGAAGGGCTCAAGTTTTAGTTTCCCTTCAAGAGAAGATAACTGATAAGATCTTCATCCATACTTGTGCATTATGATTTAAAGTCCAATCCAATTGAAAGCAAACTTGTCCCATTTACTTTTCTCCATATTGGTGACATGTTGATTTTCCTTGAGGACTCTTTGATATTTAATTATTATGCTTTAAGGTGTTTTTATAATCACACTTTATGCATTCCTAATAGACATGAAGGTGGTTAAGCATGGATAAATGACTCTCATCAAGTAGCTTAAGTTGGGATAGACATTTTTTATGATAATTTCTCTCGGGGATGAGATCTTATAGGGATATGCAATGAGAAGGAATTGGACTTCAAGAGGTAAGACAACCTCCGATCCAAAAGCTAGAGAGAAAGGGGTAGCACTCATAGGGGTTCAAATTCTAGTACGATAGGCCCATAAGGTAAAGGGGATGTGTAAATGCCAATCCTAACCAGATGTATTAACCATTTTATTTAGCATGTTATTGATAGTTTTTTTAGAGGCTTTTACCTATCCTTTAGCTTGTGGGTGATAGGGTGATGAGAAACTTAACTTGATACCAAACACATCACAAAGACCTTAGACTTGTTTTTTTGAAATATTTTTCATTATCAGTGATAATTTTATGAGGAACATCAAAGCAAAATATGATGTGACGGTTGATAAAGTCAACAGTCTTTTCAAATTGTATTGAGATAAGAGGAATAGCCTATACCCATTTGGTAAAATATTTGGTCACAGTGATGATAAAATTATGTTACTATGAAGATTCAGAGTTAATTTCTCTAATGAGATCCAAACCCCATTATGAGAAGGTCCAAAAATCTTTGGATACTTGAAGACTATGTCTAGGTGTGTGATGTAAATTGACATGTTGCTAACATTTGACGCATCTTTTCACATAATCACAATAATATTGGTTAAGTGTGGGTCAATAATAAACAAGGTAAAGGATGTGTTTAGTGATGGATAGGCCACTAAAGTGTCCCCCATAGATCTCATCATGCATTTCCTTGATAGCATGAGAGGATTAGTGACTACATAGGTAATGAAATATGAGACCATAAAAGCCACATTTATAAAGAATTTTCCCCAGTATAGTATAATATGAGGTGTTATAGATAAATACTCTTCAAGTATTCCTAGAAAAACTAGAAGTAATGATGGTAAGGTTGAGATAGTTGAAGGTTTGTTGATACCAAAGGTCATGTTAGGTCTCCACCACATTAAAGATGGTAGGGGAGTCTGATTTGACATAAGAGGGATAGGTAAGTCAATGGACAATGACAGATAACTTAGAGTTAGAGGGTGAAGATAAGATCTGAGAAGCAAGAGAAGCCATCATATCATCAAACTTGTTTATCAATCATGGAGTGGATTAGATACGGTACTGTTCAAATGATACTAAGAGTGCATTGTTTATGTATTTTTACTATTACAAAACATCATTCTTCCATTTTTAAGAGACATTGATTTGATTGACCACAAGTTGAGAGTTACCAAAGATGTTGATTGTTTTGATTCCTAAGGCTAATACAATTTGAACACCTATCACTAGGGTTTCATATTCATCCATATTTTTGGTACATTCAAAATCTAGTTTTAAGGATAAAGGAAGAGGTTCACCGTGAAGGGGGATATGGATGATTCCAACTCCCCCACCACATTAACACTTTGATCCATCGAATAACATGGTCACTTGATAGGTGAAGTCTACCTGAGAAAGGGTTATGATGGATTTATCTAGAAACTCAACAGGAGGAGGTCCATTATCTTTTAGTGGTGCTTTAACTAATTGGTTAGAAATAAATTACCCTTTAATTGACTTCAACTGAATTAACTCAAGGTCAAACTCATCTAAAATCATGATCCACTTATCTATATACTATTTTTGGTATGGCTTGGAGTGCATATACTTGAGAGGGTTGGTATTGGTTATGGCACAGGTTGGTGGTTGAGAAGGTAATGGAAAAGTTTGGTGGCCACAAAGACCAAGGCTAGGAAAAGTTTCTTGGTGTGGGTGTACTGAATCTCATACTCTACAAGCATATAGATAATATAATATATGGATTACTCTTTATTTTTATCATCCTGATGAGCTAGCATTGACCCTACAAAGTGATTAGTGGTGGAAATATAAAGGTAAAAAGGTTGATCTTCCTTGGGAGGAATGAGGATAGGTGGAAATAGAAGGTACTATTTAAGTGAATCAAAGGAATTTTGATAGTCATTATTCCATTTAAAAAATACATCCTTCTTTAGAAGGTGGTGGAAAGTTTGGCATTGATCTAAAAACTACAACATAAAGCAATGAATGGATTGGAGCTTCCCCTATAAACTATGGAGTTGCTTGAGGTGGGTAGGAAGGGGAATGTCAAGGATTGCTTTGATTTTGGAAAGATCAACTTCAGTTCACCAAAGGGAGATGATAAATCCAAGGAGCTATCTTGACAAGACCCCAAAAATATACTTTTTAGGGTTAAGGTGGACATGGTAATGGATGAGACACTCAAAGATAATCTTAAGAATGGTTAAATGATCTTTATGACATTTGGATTTCCCAAAAATTTCACTAACATAGTCTTTGATGATTTTGTGAATAAGGTCATGAAAGATGTAGTTCATAACACATTGGTAATTTGCACCAGTGTTCTTTAGTCCAAAAGGCATGACCCTATAGTAGAAAGTTCCTCATGGGATGATAAAGGTAGTTTTGTGTTGATCTTTAGGAGAAATTAAGATCTAATTGTTACTTGAGAATCCATCCATAATAGATAACATATCATGTCTGACTATAAGATCAATAATTTGGTCAATGATCGGTAAAAGAAATTTATCCTTTGGTCAAGTAAGGTTAAGGTCACAAAAGTCCACATAAATGCACATTCCCCTATGGCTTTGGTAATAGGTACAATGTTTAAGACCCATTGGGGATAGTCAATGGGTTCGATGAAATTGATAGAAAAGAGATGTTAAAGCTCTTATTTGATAAAAAGGGATATGTGAGGGTGCATCCGATGAAGCTTCTATCAAACAGGGTTAGCATCATAGTTGGTGACTATGTTATGGCTAGAAATAGAGGAGTATATTCCTGGCATGCCATTATAAGACCAAGTAAATGCTATGTTGTGGTCTTGTAAGAAGTAAGGGAAGTCATGAATCTCCTCTAAATTTAGAAATTTTCTAATTTTGACAATGCACAAGTTATCTGGAGTGCCCAAGTTGATATCCATGGTGTATTCATTCAACATGGTTAAAGTCTCAAGAGGAAGAGATTTATGGATAGAATAATCTTATACACCTAGATAGGCAAGAATAAAATTGTCATCCTAATACCAAATGGTATTAATGGTAGGAGAGTCATCTCATATCATCATAGGATGGGTCAGAGGAATGGTCATGATCACCCCATCTTTCTGACAAGTCAAGGATCCAAGGCTGATCATGTTGATGAAAAAAATTTAGGGGGGATGATGTTAGAATTCTTAATTATCGATGGTGGATTATATGGTGAAGATGGGATTTCCTCAACAATGATGGTAATGGGAAGTAGGTTGGTTTTTTGTTTAGGTGACATAAAACCAAGGACATGTTTTTCATGAAGTTTTTAGGTTCTGATTGGAAGCAACTCATGCATCCCATGTTCATACTGACCTAGGCCAAATCCCTTCCAAACACACATTTAGAGGTATGTCTTGGAAAACTTTGGTTTATCTAGATAGGAGAAACTAGAGGTGAATGGTTGAGGTGAGAAAGAGGTGGTAGAAGTGTTAAGGGGTTTATAAAGTCCCCCATAGATGAAATTGGTTTGACAAGTTAAGGGCCCAAAAAGGAATAATGTTTCCAATATTGAGGTCATATCCAGGTTATTAGTCAATATTCTCATATTATTGAGGATTACAAAAAAAATTGAGTGTCGAAAGGTGATATTACCCCAATGAAATATATTGTAAGGTTGTTTCCAAAGGGTTTATTGTGTGGATTTGGTTGGAAAGGATGGATGAATTGGTAGATGCTTTATTAGTAGAAGAAGATGGGGCTTCATGTTTTACTGATGAGGGTTTGTTGGATGGAGGAGGAGAATGTCATTAGGCTAGTACATCATATTACATGATATGAAAGGACTCAGGTCATCTTGTATGGTAACAATTTGACCTTCATGTTCAAATTTGATGCATCAGTGTAAGGTAGATGTAACATGACCCATAGAATGAATCCAAGGGCATCCTGGTAAAACATTATACTAAAACTCTTTTTCTAATACATATAAGAGCTCAAGAAGTGTGTGGGGTCCTAGATGAATGTGAAGGATAATAGCTCCTAAAGTTGTGGCCATGGTATCATTGAATGATCAGAGCACCACTGAGGTTTCTAACATAATGTTCTTAGATAATTTGAGTTTTTATATGTGTGGGAGAAGATAATGTTGATGCTAACTCCCCCATAAATCATAACCCTCTTAATAAGGGTTTGGTTGATATAAACAGTAATAAAGAGGGGAGGATATGAGTCATCTAGATGAATGGAGGGTATTTCTAAATCTTTGAAGGTAACAAGGTTAGAAAGTTGAAGGGCTCCAACAAAGATTGATATAGGTTATGCATCTTATGGTTGGACCTATATGCATTTAAAATCCTCTATCGTTTATTGGTAGTGATGGGTGAGGTATTGATCAATTCATACAAACTCATCTTTATTAGTGTTTGGTGAAGCTATTTCAGAACTACCCATTGGATTGATTTGGATGGTTGGACTAAGAAGGACCCAAGATGGAAACTTTGGGTTTAGTTGAAGGTAAAGGTGATTGGTGTTAAAAATTTGAGTGGGTGGTGCAAGAGGTATATGTCCATGGAATGGACACCTTTTCCTTTCCATTATCCTTTATTTAAGCTTGTGATCATGTGACCACATGGATGGTATGGATTTCGGGAGGATTCAAGCTAGAAGATCACTTTGATTCCTCTTCACTTTGAGATGAGAGTGGAGGAGTAGGTAAATTCTATTGGATGGATCTTGGATCAGTGATGGGATCATGGGAGGTTCATCTAATAATAAGTCATCCTCATGATATAGCCAATGGGCTAATACTTGGAGAGATGTACAATTCTCAGTATCATGCCTAGAAATTTTATGATATGAGCATACTAATTTTTCATTATACAATGATGGTTTAGGATTGTGTGGTTTGAATGGTCTAATAGGTGGTAAGGTTAATAAATGTTCTTGAAATAACCTCTGTAAGATGGTTTAGTAAGATTTAGGTAAAGGTGGCAAAGGTGTAAAGGGTTTATGTTTGGTAGTTGAGGTAGAAGCCCTTTTAGGAGTGGGTTTGATGGTTAGAGATTTGGGTAAAGGACTGTTCTTGGTGGATGATTTTGGTATGGATTAATTGGAGGAAAAAGGCATTGGGGTGGATGCTTGAGAAATAGGTGGTTTGGTTATAGAATATTTGGTGAAAATAGGCAAGGATGAAAGTAGGAGCGATGGTGTAACCAAAAGTAGTGGTTTGACTTAGGTCTTGTCTAAGATGGTTGGTTTCCTCATTTAGGTATAAGGTGAGGTCCCAAAATAGAAGGTAAAGTGGAAGGAAGTAGAGTTTTGGTTTATGGAATCTTGAGTGTTTTCACCTTCTTTGTTGGCTTGGTATGGGGTTTCTTTAGTAGGTTTGGTGAATTTAATTCCAATTTCAATGAGGGGTGAGTAATGTCCTAAATAGGGAATATGCCAAGGTTTTTGGTAAGCTTGGTTGGAATGGTAGAAGGTGACTTAGTTATTTGGCATGTCAGAATGTTTCAGTAAATTTTTGCTTATATTCTTTAAAAGTAAGAGAGAAGAAACTCGATAAGGGTATAGTATAAAAACATGATATGTTTTGCATGCATTGATCTAAACAGTTGTATATAATCCTCTTTGGCTTGGGAGGAATCACATACAAATAATAAATCACTAAAGAGATAGTTGATTAGTTATATAGTAGGGTGGATTGCCTAGCAAGCTAGGTCTAAGAATCATGAGCTTCTTTGGAGGTTGTCAATCCATACTTTTAAACAGTCAAGTTCTAAAAATGAAAGATAAATTATTTGCATAAATAACATAAGGTACTAAAATCAAATACAAGAAGTGATTGATAAATGAATAGGTAAATTTGACTAATTATAGCAATAAATATATTGACATTAATGATAAATAAATCAGGTATGGCTCAAAAAATAGGGTGATGCTTTATGATCAGGTGGAGGGTCTAAAAGTGGGCTTTGGCTAGGGTTTAACTGCTGAAAATAGCTTATTGTTTATTTTTCACATAGTGATCATCGATGGTTAGGGTGACCATCAGCGGTTATGAACAGACCATCAGTGGTTAGGGTGACCATTAGCAATTACAGTGGGTTTGATCTGGTTCAAGAAGTTGGGTTGATAAGGTTACAAAATAAAATTCTAAAAAGTGGGTTTGGGCTAGATTGGTTGTAGAACAAAAACAAAGTAACTAATTACTAAAAAAAGATACTTAGATTTTTGATATAAAGAATTTGGAGTGATCATTGATGGATTCTAGATTAATTTCAATAGAGTAACAGTGTCTGGTTATTCACCAATGGATAGTGACACCTGAAATCTCTGTCACACTCACTGGTTCACTAGAATAAGACCTAAAAACAATTTTTTTGATATAAGAAGCTCTGATAATTTTTGGTGATCTCTAATGCTTGATTGATCTTATTCCTAATATAGATTCCTTTCACCTCCTTCTCCTCTCTTCTTATAGAATAAAAGGAGAGGTGAAACAATGAGTTCAATAGGGTGTATAGATTTAGCTCTAGCATGCATTGATTTTCACGTAGATCAGATAAGCTAAATATAAAAAATCAAGTTGGATTTGAAGTGAGAGTTAATTTTTTAGGTGGTTGAAAATGGCTATCAATGATCAATCCTAACTATCAGTTATTAGGGTGACCATTAGTGATCAAAGGTAAAGGTTAAGTTCATTCAAGGGTGGGTTAGTTAATTTAGCTAGTTAGCCAATTTGACTAAATTTTGTAGTTGAAAGGTTTTGAAATAGTCCCTAAGGGATTTTAAGGGTTAGATCGACATATAGAACCATTGTGTGCATTTGTATAGTGTCTACACTTAGAACAATCTAAAAATTGGTTAGCAAGATTGTATATTCTAACTCATTATCCCAATTGATGAACCATTTGTGAAAACATTTGCACTAAAATTTTAAGGTGAAGATATCCATTTTTTGGTCTCATTTAGGCCTTAGGAGTGAAGGTTGTAGTTGTTCATATGCATACTTTAATATAATCTCCTCATCCCTGAGTATGCAAGCTGAGTGCACTTTGATTGCACATTATAAGAGTATCATGAGGGATAGATACTGAACATCAACTCCACACATGAATGGACTAGTCCTCTAAGAAAGCTTGAGATTATTCTCTCTAACTTAAGCTATGAAAGATGAAACAATGATGTTTCTCTCATATCTACATCTCTTAGAATGAGCTAAAATTTGGTCAATGGGGGCCGTCTATTCTGAATCATTATCCTAATAAATGAACTATATACATAGACACATATAGTAATTTTAAGGCTATAAAAACCATTGTATGGTATTAGTTTCACCTTAGTAATGAAGATTGTAGTTGATTAAATTCACCCCTTAAGATAATCTCCTCATCCTGAGTGTGCATACTAAGCAAATTTCCATCTTGCATTATAGGAGAGTCAAGGATGTTAGAGATGAATCATCAGCTCCCATATGTGAATGGATTATTTTTATAAGAAATCCCATGAGGATTATATCTAACCTGAGTTGAGAAATACATAGCAATGATGTTTCTCTCACAACCAAATCTCTTATAATGGGTCAAAATTTGGTCATTGGGCCGTATATTATGATTGGTTAGCCCAATCAATGAACTATTTATGTAGACACATCTAGATAGGTGTTTAAGGATAGAAAGACCATTGTTTGATCTTATACAAGCCCTAAGAGTGAAAATTGTAGTTGATATGATGCATCCCTTAAGATAATTTCCTCATCCTCAAGTGTGAAAACTGAGCAAACTTTAATCACACATTGTAAAAGAACCATGAGGACTAGATACTATCCATCAGTTATCTCACATGCATGGATGAGTCCTATAAGAAATATTAGGAGGATTTTCTCTAACTCAAGATGAGTGAGACATGATACTGAGGTTTCTCTCACAACTAAATCTCTTAAAATGAGCTAAAAGTTGGTCAATGAGGGGAGAATATTCTGACTCGATATCCCAATCAGTGAATCATCTATATAAACACATATGTATAGGAATTTTAAGGATATAAAAACCATTGTGAAGTCTCAGTTATGCTCTAGGATTGAAGGTTATAGTTGATCAAACCCATATCTTAAGAGAATCTCCTCATACCTGAGTGTGTAAATTAAGTGAACTTCCATCATGCATTGCATAAGAACTATGAGGGTTAGAAAAAAACTATCGTCTCCCATACATTCATATATGAGTCCTATAATAAATATCAAGAGGATTCTCTCTAACTCAAGCTAGGTGAGATATGAAAATGAGCTTTTACTCATATCCAAATCTCTTAGAATGGGCTAAAACTTGGTCAGTGGGGGTCATATATTCTAACTCATTATCCCAATAAATGAATTATCTATGTAGATATGTATGGATAGTCATTTTAAGGATATAACAATCATTTTATGATCTTGGTTGTGCCTTAGAAGTGAAGGTTGTAGTTAATTGGATGCATCCATTAAGATAATCTCTTTATCCCTGAGTGTGTAAATTGAACAAAATTTTATCATATGTTACAAGAGAACCATGAGGGATAAATATGAATAATTAGCTCCAAAACATTCATGAATGGCTCCTATATGAAATCCTAAGAGGATTTTCTCCAACTCAAGCTGAGTGAGAGATGACAATGAGGTTTCTCTCATAGAAATATCTCAAAATAGGCTAAATGTTGGTCAGTGGGGACTGTATATTTCAATTCATTATACAAATCAATGAACCATATATATGGGCACATCTAGATAGGCATTTTAAAGTTAGAATATCCATTATATAGTATCATTTATGCCTTGGTAGTGAACGTTGTAGTTGATCAAAAGCATCCATTAAGAGAATCTCCTTATCCTTAAGTATAAAAACTAAGTAAAATTTTGTTGCATATTTTAGGATAAATGTGAGGCTTAGAGATGAACCATCATCTCCCACATTTTCATGGATGAGTCCTATAATAAATGTTAAGAGGATTTTGTCTAACTCTATATGAGAGAGATGTAGTAATGAGGTTTCTCTCATAGCCAAATCTTTTATAATGGGCTAAAAGTTGGTTAGTGGGGTCGTGTATTATAAATAGTTTGCCCAATCAATGAACCATATATATGGATATGTCTAGATAGGAATTTCAAGGATAGATAATTCATTATCTAGTCTCATTCATACTCTAAGAGTGAAGGTTACAGTTATTTGGATGCATCCTTTAAGATAATCCCTTCATCCTTGAATGTGAAAATTGAGTAAAACTTTCATCACATGTTATAGGAGAATCATGAGGGTTATAGATGAATTATCATATCCTACACATGTATAGATGAATCTTCTAAGAAATCTTGGGAGGATTATTTTTAAATCAATTTGGGTGTGATGTGAAAATGATATTTCTCTCACATCCAAATCTCTTAGAATGGGTCAAAAGTTGGTTAGGGGGGTGTTTATTCTGATTCATTATCCAAATCAGTGAATCATCTATGTATACACATCTGAATAGGCATTTTAAGGATAGAATAAACATTGTTTGATATTGGTCATGCCACAAGAGTGAAGGTTGCATTTGATTGGATGCATCCCTTAAGAGAATCTCCTCATCCCTAAGTGTGCAAAATAAGAAAACTTTTGTCATGTTTTATAAGAGAATCATGAAGTGTCGATATGATCCATCAGCTCTAACATGTGAAAAAATGACTCCTATAATAAATCCTAGAAGGAATCTCTATACTCATGCTGAGCAAGATATGGCAATGAGGTTTATCTCATAGCCAAATCTCTCATAACAGGCCAAAAGTTTGTCAGTGGGGGCCATACATTCTAAATCGTTAGCCCAATCAACAAACCATCTAATTGGACATGTCTAAATAGGCATTTTAAGGTTAGAATGTATGTTTTCTTGAGTTTGAAAATTGAGAGAACTTATACAACATGTTGCAGGAGAACCATGAAGAGTAGATATAAATCATCAGCTCCCACATGTACACAAATTAGTCCTCTAAGAAATATTGATATTATTTTATTTAACTCAATATGGGTGAGATGTGGAAATAAGATTTATCTTGCAGCTAAATCTCATAGAATAGTCCAAAATTTGGTCAGTGGGGGCCATATATTATGAAGCATTAGCCCAATAAATGAATTGTTTAAGTGGACACATCTAAATATGAATTTTAAGGATAGAACAACAATTTTATGGTCTCGATCATGCTCTAAGAGTGAAGGTTATAGTTGATCAAATGCATCCCTTAAGATAATCTCCTCATTCTTGAGTATATAAACTGAGTGAACTTATATCACATATTACAAGAGAATTTTGAGGTCTAGAGACAAATCATCAGCTCCTAAACATGTATGGATTAGTCCTATAAGAAATATTGGGAGGATTCTCTCTAACTCAAGCTGGGCAAGATGCATAAATGAGGTTTCTCTCGTAGATAAATCTCTCAAGATGGGCCAAAAATTAGTTAGTGGGGGTCATATATTATAACTCATTACCCCAATAAATAAACCATCTATGCATACATGTCAAGATAGACATTTTAAGGATAGAATAGTTATTTTTAGTCTTAGTCACACTCTGGGAGTGAAGGTTGCATTTGATCAAATGCATCCCTTAAGAGAATTTCCTCATCCCTGAGTGTGAAAATTGAGTGAAATTTCATCATGTGATATAATATAAATATGATGAGTAGAGATGAAATTATATCTCCTACACATTCTCATATGAGTCTTCTAAGAAATCCTAGAAGGATTTTCTCTAAATCGAGCCAAGAAAAATGTGGCAATGAGATTTTTATTGTAGTTAAATATCATAGAACAGGATAAAAGTTGGTCAGTGGAGGCCATATATTATGAATCCTTAGCCTAATCAATGAACCATATATGTAGGCATGTTTGGATAGACATTTTAAGGATATAAATCTATTGTCTAGTCTCGATCACGCCTTGGGAGTGAAGGTTGTAGTTGATTGGACACATCCTTAAGAAAATCTCCTCATCCCTGAGTGTGAAAATTGAGAAACTTTTATCATGCATTATAGGAGAACCATGAGGGCTTTATATGAGTTATAATTTCATACACATGTATGGAATACTCCTCTAAGAAAGCCTGGTAGAATTATCTCTAACTTTGGACCATAATTAAGGCATAAATAAGACTATTTTCTTATTTTCTTGAAAGGGCAAACAAAGATAAGGTGAAAACCTATTTGCTTAAGGTAGATAACATTAATATGAATTGTTTTTATCTTATTCTTATTTCAATAAGATAATATTATCTACTCACAAAACCAACCACGTGAAGGTGGAAGCTCATCTGGTGCCACTAACCGACATTAAAAAAAATAGAAAATTATAAACAAAAATAAACATATAATGATAAAATAATTTAAAATTAAAATACATTAAATCAAATAAGTTAACTATATTAATTTGAAACACAAGATAAACTTAACAATTCAATCTAATTTACCTTTAGGATCATATCTATTTGCAAGTGTTTCAAGAATCGCTTCGTGGTCATATTCATGCACTTTTCACAAAATTCTATTATGAGGCTTTCCATGATATTTGATCATTTGAATATTTTAGAAATAACTAGATTTTAATAATGAAGCACCATCCTATATGTTTCAAATTCCTCAAATAATAACTATTTTATTTTTTTGATAATACCTATGAAGTCAGGTTCTCATAACCACTACAAATCTAGTGGGATAAATTAGCTCTTCTCCATCCAAAAAATTTCTTGTTGATTTTTTTGGCATCTACACAATGAAATAAGTAGTAGTATGTTCCCTCATCATTTTCCTCAGGTGTAACAACTATAAAACCATGCCTTAAATTTAAAGTATAATCAAATTGTAAGCACATCTAGGAAAAAAAAGATATCACTAATATCTAACTAAGTTTGTATATTTAATTAAAGAGTAAATTATACCTAGTTGAACAAGATCTAGGATATGGTCAAAGTCAACTTATGATGCCATTTCATGATCTTTCAATTATTGGAGTTGATGGATACTCTCTACATGTGATATGGGTCTACAATACCATTTTTCAACCCATAATTTTGACTCACATTCATCAAAATTAAATTCCATACATGTGTAATAAAATCATGTCATATCCATCTTATAATAGTCCATGAACTTGAATTTGAGATTTGAATATAGTAGAAAACACTTTATACAAGTATTGCACTACAATATTCATACATTTCCTTTTGTTGATTCTTTATTAACTAAAAGAATATTTGTACATGAGAATGTTTATCTAATCTATGAAAAATATTTCATTACACCAAGTCACAATATCTAAAGCATCGATCAAATTAGAAACACCTACACCATCATGTTCCCCTTTTCTATATCCAGCCTCAAAGAAGCTCCAAAAATATTGATCACCATTATTTTTATACATTTTACTTAACCCGTAAAACATTTGAGAATTCTTGAACTATCCTGCATAATTATTTGACCAAATGTAGTGTGTATCAAACATGATTTCTCTTTATTTCATATTTATATAAAATATATCAAAAAAAACCTTGGAAAAACTTTGGATAATGTGATCTATCATCGCTCATATAAAGTGGTTAAAATATTTTTGTTGTCATTTGTGCTATTAGGTACATGTCTAAATATAATAACACAAATTCCTATTTGAATGGAATTATAATGTTGGGATTGAATCTCATTCTATGGTTGTAGTGTGTAGTTCTCAGCAAAATCCACAACTAAAATAATGGTGCCAACTGATAAGTTGTCCTTACATATGTTGAATTGTTTATATAACCATTTTGATTTGTGTGTGTGTCTTGCATATTAGTAGATAGTATTTTTACTAAATTCAAACTTGAAATTAGATACATAAACTATGGTCATAACCAACTCACATCTTTAAGAATATTTTCTATCTTTTAGCATATACTTTATAGATTTGTACTTCTTATAATCAACTAGTTTCTTTCCAAATTCATGTGAAATTTTTTCATGTATACAACTCGTCAAATTTGACAAAAAACCAAAACTATTACATGTTCCATCTAAACCTTGTTTGTCAAAAAAAACTATCACTTAGGTCTTTAACATACAATACTTTGGATTAATTATCTTGATTTCTTGGGTGGAGAAGACACCATACATTCTTGAAAAATCTTTTCAATATGTAAAATACAATGTATATGACAAAAAAACATCAAAATGCATATAAAATTAAACATGTACTCTAAAAAAACATGTGGTACTTGCTTGGGTTATTTTAACATAGAAATGATTGCACATTTCAAATGATATTTGGCTAATTATCAATTGGCCATTAAATGTTTTAATAAAAAAATTATAAAAATTTGTTTGGGTCATGTCTAAGAAATGTTTTACATTTAGCTCATTTTTTTTATACTTTTCTTATTTTAAAATATTTTATATTATATGAGACCCTTATGTTATCATGCCAAAAAATTCAATAAAATGTATTGTTCTTTTAACTAATACCTTATCTTTTCATGGGAGTCTACCACTAAATGCCCAAGAATCTATGAGTGAAGGGTCATCAGGTCTCATTCTTCATTTTATGGCATTTATTAGAGTTTTTATATTTAATTTCAAGTATTTACTTGTTTCACTAAGAATTTGAGCTTTAAATGTTGATTTACTCACTATATATTCCATTATTACTCATCTTTCTACAGTATTATCTTTTTCTGACTTTTATTACCTATTTCCTTAAATGCATTAAATAGATTCTTTACTATTGTACTATTTCTTCCCTCCATGTTTAATGTTCTTAATCCCAAATTATGCATCACAGGGTGTATTTTTTTCATTTTCATTAGTTGATAAAATAGTTGACATCTTTTTTATGCGTTTTATTCTCAAATGCATAGTCTCATGCACATTGAACTGACATTTTTGACATTTTACCTTCCATAAGTTCTATTATTCTCTCATCTATTTCAATAAAATACCTTGGTATTCATCTTATTATCCTTAGAGGTGTGGGTGTAGGAGCTATATTTTGTATTAAATTGGGTGGTATTACCACTTTAACCATAGTATGGATAGTAGAGGGTTGACTATCTACATTAGACCCTATAGGTGAAATGAATTCCTCTTCATTAGGAGACACATGATTTGGGGTCATTACTTTATGTTGATTATCATCATACTCAAAAACTTTGTTATAAATGGATATTTCATTATATTATGATTGTCCATATATTTCATCACCCATTACAAACTAGTTACTTACATGGTCTAAATTTTGAATTTCATCATGCAACAAAGATTGATTGAGTTATCTTATCTCATTTGAATACATATCTAAACAAAATTTTATAGAATTGGGCATGTTATTTTCATTTGAAAGATTACCTTGTGTGGAAAAATCACCTTAATCTTTCCTAGAAACCCTTATGGACGCTCTCCTATTTACTTGTATTTTTATTTCTTTTTATATTTTTTCTTTAATTTCCTCATTTTTTAGCTCTTTGATTGGTCTTTTATGATGATTTCCTGAACCCATTATTTATCTTCACCAAAATAAGCCAATTTTATATTTAAACTTTAAGAAATTGTAGTGATTTAAATAAAATGAATGGATAATTTACCAAATTTGCATAGTTACAACATAAAAACTAGTTTATAATTTTAAAAAAACAAAAAAAATGAGAAAATTTCATGGAAAATCCAAGATAAATTTGTGAATCCCAAAGGGCATTTATTATTTTAAAAGCACACACGCCCTTTTTGATCCATGAAAAAATGGTAAAAAATACCTAATGTTGTAAAAATTTGGTTTGCAAAGGGCATATAAAGGGAATATGCCCTTTGAAAAGGGAGTATAAAGGGCATACACCCTTTACAAAGGGCATATAAAGGGCATAGACATTTGCAAAGGGTGAATGCCTTTTATAATTTTACAATTTTTAGTTTGGCCACTTTCCCTCCAAAATTACATCAAACGTAGGCCTGGGGGGTCTCAAACTTGATCCAAAACCTATCATGAACCAACCAAGGAGCTTTCTAATAAATTTAAGATTTTTTTTATCTTTGTTGACATGTCTAATCAAGCATATTCTATTATTTAAAAAATATATATATGAGTTTGTAGAGGGGAAAACATAGTTTTAGAATATATAATTTTTTAATGTTAGAATATTATTTATAATTATTACTTAATTTATCCATAACATACCTCATTATAGACTATATACATATCATCACAAATTCCCTTATAACTTTTTGAATACTAATCAAATGTTTATAAAACTTGTATCTGAACAATCTACACATTATCAACTGTGCTTTTAAAAAAATTATTTTCATGAAGTTAAGGTCAAAAATTTGTGTTACTACACTTGTAGTTTCAATTTTCTAGTTATCTTGACTTGTAAAATTATATATATATATATATATATATATATATATATATATATATATATATATATATATATATATATATATATATATATATAATAAAAAAATATTATCAACAATCTTTGACATTTCACATATCCATATATGAAGTTTCATACAAAAAAATATTTATTTACTCAAAAAAAGTATGCTCATACACATGCAATATCCTTATTTTCAAAAAAAATGACCAACATAATATCATAAATGCATATATTTCACACACTTTTATTATGTGGATATTGAAAAAAAAAAAAAAAAAAAAAAAACTTCATTCAAAATACCACAATTCATGTTTTTATGTCATTGTCAAATTCCTTTTTTAAGTGTCTCTAACATTCTCTCCAAGTTCAACTATTATTATTTTTTTTAAAAGCTAGTCATATTTACAATAATTAAATCACCAACTTTCATAAATTTATCAATCACAACTAGGATAGTGTCATGCTTACTACATGAATGTGGTAATCTACAACAAACTAATTGAAATTAACAATCCACTTGCTTTATGTTCATGAGGATAAAGCCAACTTTAAGGATGGTAATGTTAAGTTTTTACCCACTAACATTCTAAACATTTTTACACAAAATTAGAAACATCATGCTTTAAACTAGGAAATAATAATCCATTTTCATCTTATGTGTCATCTTCATGACATATGGATGAGGAAAATGAGGTTATTTATGCACTTATTTCAATAAAATATTCTGCAACTCTCCTGACTTGGAAAAAATTTCAAATTTTATCCCTTAGAAGTTCATCAATCTCAAATAAAAATTGAAAAAATTATTTGTTATAAGTTCATCGGCCAAACATGCATTTACTTCATGGTAGAATTCATCAGTAAAACACTATTCTAAAACAACAGTTCTAAAATTACTTTATAAAATAGAAAATATAGCAAAATATGTGCATTGGTTGAGAGCATCAACTATATTATTCTCCTTACCTTTAATATATTAAATTTTCATATCAAAATTGATCATAAAAACTAGCCATCTATGCTAGCAAACATTAGGATCATCCTAGGTGAATAAATATTATAGGCTACGATTATCAGATTTAATTTTGAAATACTTTAGAAAAAAATATTTCCAATATTTTAAAGCATGAACAATAGCAAAAATATCTAAATCATGTTTGGGATAATTATTTTCATGCTCTTTAAGCTTATGTGACTCATATGCCACAACTTTGTCATCCTGCCTAAAAATTTCACCAAAACCATTCTTAGAGGCATCAAAAAAGATTTCAAAATTGCCTTTAGGATCTATAATAATAAACACAAGATTTGTAGTTAACAACTCTTTAAGCCTCTTACAAGATTATTCACATTCCAAAATTTAAAAAAAATGCCTTTGTGTTGCAAATAAGTAATGGGGTTAACCAAACTATAATTTTTTCCATAAACCTTTTATACTAACCATCCAAACTAATAAAGCTGCACACTAATTTTAAGTTTGTAGGGGCAATCTACACTTGTATAGATTTTATCTGTGTTGTGTCTACAATAAAGTCATCATTGGAAATAATATGTCCCAAGTAATGTATTTTGGTTTGAAAAAATACACATTGGAAAAGCTTCCCATATATCTTATGTTGCCTTAGTCTTTACAACACTAAACACAAATGTTTCTCATGTTCAACTAAATTTTCAGAATAGATCAGTATATCATCAAGGAAAACAAGATTAAACTTGTCTAAACAATCCCTAATTACACTATTCATAATATTTATAAAATCAACAGGTGAATTTTTCAACCTAAAGGGAATTACTTTGAAATCATAATGTACATACCAAGTGCAAAAAGATGTATTATGGATGTATTCTTCCTTAATTATTAGTTAATGGTAACCTAATTTGAGATCAATATTATAAAATATTATTGCATCTTTCATTTGGTCAAACAAATCATCTTTCCATGGAAAAGGATAATGATTCTTGATGGTGACCTTGTTAAGCATGTGATAGTCCAAACACAGCTTGAGCGTGCCATTTTTATTTTTAACAAACATAATAGAAGCACCCCAATGATATACTCTTAGTCTAATGCTTCCATTTTCTAATATATCTTACAGATGAACCTTAATTTATTGTAAAATATCCATACTTATACAATATGAATATTTAGATGCAGGGACATCCCCTGTCATAACATCAATGGTAAAATCAAATTCACACCTAAGAAGTCCACGCATTTTTTCAAGAAAAATATCAAAAAATTCATTTAGAAAATGAAATGTTTGATAAGAATTTTCATTATCCTATATTTTTTCATGCATTTTAATATCATAAATTTTACAGTGTTTTTACACAACCTTTTTCAATTGCAGGACTAAAATTATTTTTTGCACTTTAATATTATTAACACCTTATATTTTAACAATTTTTCCCAAGTCATCAAAATATTGAACCACTTTACAATTTTCCAATGTGTCTTTATATTACTATAGCCAATACATTCCCAAAATAAGATCATAAGACCCCAAAGGTGCTAAAAATATGTTTACTCTAGTTGAAAAAACTCCTAATTTAAGCTCAATTTGCTCTAAGCATTCAAAAATAGGTGCCCTTTTTCCTATATTGAATTGAACCTGCCATAGTTATCTTGAACTAATAAGATTTTATTTACATTTATAAATAATAGTAGGGTAGACAAAACTATCACTTGCACTATAATCGATTAGACCCAAAACTAAAAACTAGATAAATTACCTATGATTTCAATAGGGGTGACCTAAAATTCAACATTCTTATTATCCATTACTAAATACACCATATGATTAACTAATTGCCTCAATTTTAATTTAGGATAGTCCTTATAGTGTTGATTATCACCACATTTCCAACATACTATAGTTCCTTGAGGTGAAATAGGCATAATGTTTGCCTCTATGACAGGTAAATTATGATTTCCTTGAGTTTGTTTTTTCTTAAATGACCCAGATTTAGAAGAATTATGAAACTTAATTTTTAGTTTGACCTTGAAACTTATTAAAAACACTACTACTATTAATTCTATGGTTTTGATCTAACTTACTAAAATTTTTGGGGAAGGAAAAATATTTTTAGCTTTAGACTATTGTCTATTAAGTTTAAAATCTTGTCTCTCTTTTTGATGAGACTTTTCTTTCTCTTATACCCTATGAGTAGATTCAATGGTAGAAGTCAAAGTTTTATGATTGGTCAAATTTAAATTATGCATCAATATTTCCCTTAATCCATGTTTAAACTTTGTTAACTTGGTTTCTTCATCATGCATATAGTTCACATGACATAATAAATTCAGAAATTTATCCTCATATCATGTTACAGACATGTTTTCTTACTTTAACAACTAAAAATTTATTAGATTTTTCTCTTTGAAATTGGCACTAAAATACCTATTTTGAAACTACCTTTTAAAAATAGGCTAGGTAAGTGTCAAAGGTTGATAACCCTCTAAATCACAAAGATGGTTCTACAAAAAGTTACAACTCCAACCAGCTAGTAAGAAGCCACCTTTATCTTAACATTTGAGGGCATGTTATGTAGATTGAAGTATTTATGCAAGTTGACAAGCCATGCATCATCTATTTCACCTAATTTTTCACTTGAAAATTTAATGGATGGAATATTTTAAGTTCCTTAATGATGGGATCAACTATAGTTAAATGAATCTCATAGATTAATTCTTCTTCTAATTGACCTTCATATATTTAGGGAAACTCTTCTTGTGGAACAACCTCAATATTTTTTAGCCTACACTCTTGGGATTAAAAATTAATTTGTAATGAATTCAAAGTAGTTAATATACCATTAAGGACTTCTTATTGACAATAATTAGGATTCCCTTTAGCAACATTTATAATGGGTTACCCTACATTACTACCAACATTGTTAATAGGAGGTTTTCCTCTGCTTAAGATTTTAGGCTCCATGACCTCTACCTCTTCCCCTAGTTCATTTTCTTCATCTGCCTCTACTAGGATTGTCAACTCCTTAATTTTTCCATCATCTATCCACTTGATCTAGTTCTCACCATCTCAAGGTGAAATAAAAATATAATTTAGTTAGGTAAAAGTATTAATCTTATTTACCAAAGTTCCCTAGAGCACAAAACTTGGGTTCTGATACCAAAATTTAACAACCTAGTAAACAAAAAATTAAGCTACTCAACACCATTTCAAACTTAAAAAAATAAATTAATTCATATAAAGCATGATCAAGTCCATAATTATGTTATCCCAAACACAAGTATTCAACTAAGGTTGAATATTCCTATTGATACTATTAGGAGGTTAATTTAACCAATCAATAAGTATATTTGAATGTACAAGTATACAAAACATACATTTAACACTCAAATATGATTACTAAAGCTTTGGCATTCCTAAAAGGACCAATACCAACTTTTAGCTGCAATTGAAATATTGTACTTGACATAAAACAATTTGTACTATGACCATATATGTAAGTTAATCTCTAACCGAGGGTACAGGTCAACATCAATAAGGTTCACAACAAGATAATACATAAAGAATTCAATTTATAAAAAAAGAATCATCATACTAAACTTTTGCATTTAATGATTTACTTAATTATGTAAACAAAGATACTTGAGCTTCAACTTTATTTCCAAAAGTAATACAATGCAATCTTTTTGACACTCTTTCATAAATACATGTCACATGAAGTCAATTACCATCGATTAGGGATACATGTTTATGTCATCATGACTTGATCTAGGATTATTGTTCTCATGGCTTTAAAATGATAACATTAAATCAATTTTCTAAAAATATTTAAATAAAGTAAAATTACATTATTAATTCTTATTATTGATGAACATTACCATAAACTTGGATATTACATCAATTAGAATTAATTCCAATTTGTACTCCACACATTAATTAGACCCACATCATTTTACTTAAGTGAATGCATTTAACCATCCCATATTTTCATATAATAATCACTTATTATATCTACAATATGCTAATCATATGGTCTAATTATATTAGGATAAATAATGAAAATCATCAAACATTTTTTTACTATTTTGACATGATTTTGATGTTTCAACAACCATACTTATGTTTTATATAATGGCAACTTAACTAATTTCATGAAGTCATTCAATGCTTTAGCTATGTCACTTCATACATAATTCATCATGCTACATATTATGGAATTAACTTATCCTTTTATTTAATGAAAGGCAAGATCATACAATTATTTTTATTTAATATGTCACATTGTCAATTTATTTCTTTGTCATTTGTGACTTAATTAAATAATTTAATGTAAAATTATTAAAAGAATGTAAGGCATATCATCCCACATTAAACATTATATTCAATATTTTTTTAGAAGATTAGTAAGTAGTCATTTTCAATAACATTAGTTAATAAGACCAATTAACATGATTATTAATAAACTTTGTACAACCAGTATTCAGTTTATGTTTAAAATTTACAGCCTTATATGTATATGTATATATACATATACATATATATGTATGTAAATATATACATAGATACACACACACACACACACACACACACACACACACACACACACACACACACACACACACACACACACACACACACACACACACACACACACATACATACATTCATATATATCTCTATGTATGTGTATATACACACATACATACATACAAAATATCAAAACAAGTTTAAAATAGATATAAAACTTTTGAACTCTCATACTCAATCCCAAAATAGTTATGGTTTCTTATAATAAAATATAATTGAGATACATTATAATTTTCACACTTTGGCTATCTAAAACTATGACTTATAATTATCTTGCATAAGTAAGAAACTATAAAATTGTATAAAAAAACTTCATTATATGATGTTATGAATACCAATTCCAAAAGGATAAGAACATCAAACTTATAATTTATATGAGTTACCTTTTTGAACTATAATTCTCTAAACTTTAATAATAAACGAAGTAATGTCTTACCAACATATACATCTTTCATTCACACTTATGAAAATGACAAGAGAATGTCACATCTCAAATTTTAACATCAGAGTACCCATTATATTCTTCTTAAAACATAATTATGTAACATGTCCTTACACTACTTTGAAACCATCGACAAACTGATACAGACCTATCTAGATCATTCATTCCTTGTAGCCCTGTTTCCCTATTTATTGGCCATAACTTTTAATAGGTTAGCTCAATCGTGAAAGTAAAACCATTTCTGGATACCCATTAATCTCTTCTATAACATAATAAAAAATATCCTAAGGTTGCTTTGTACGGAATTGTACTTCCTTCTTTATGCCCTATTCTAATTAACCCTCCTTGTGTGCAAAACACCTTGTCCAGAGTAAAGTATGGACTTTCTAAGCAAAAAAAACATCATTACAGATACCCATTACCTTATTACAGTTGAATCAATCATTTTTTATGGCACTTCTTTGGAGAAATTCACTTTTCCTATATTGGCCTATGCTCTTCCTTTCACATACACCTAGGATCCACTTGGCAATTGTTATTTTCCATACTTATCCATAATTTAGCACCTTCAAACCACTTCCAAAATTTATCTAACACCTTCAAGGTTCATATTCCAAAGTTTCAAGAGTTTTCAAGCATTAAAACTCATTTTGAGGGCTAGAAGCTAATTCAGGATTTTCCCTTGGACAGTCTCAGGCCGAGAGCTAATTAATTTTTTTGGGAGTTTTCTAGCATGTTTCAATGTTTCCAATAACTTTTATAGGGTATTTTTTAACCCCCTACACCTTCTCCAATAATCATCCAAGTCATATCAACCCGTTGTACCTTCCAATGCTTAACATTTCAGTGTCTTTTGACTGTATTTGTATGACAGTCAACAGGGTTCAAGATTTTCCTTATCTATTTCAATGATCAATGGACTTCAACATGTTATAAAAACATGTCCATACCTTAAATTATTTCCATATTCCCATACTTATAACAAATAAGACCTTTTCAATGCATTCACCTTGCAAAAACATGTAAATGTCTGACCCTTGCCTGTATATTGTCACCTATAGGCCTGAATTTCAATTGTGGAGTTTTTGGATATTAGAAGGGTTTCTAACGCCTGTTTCTTCTTGATCTAGTTTTATTCTTGACTTAGGGACCTATTTCCACACCATTTTAGACTCCATACAAAGATTTTTACTTGGAGTTTACTTAAGACAGTGGGCTATATTTTTAAATTCTTGAATATCTTGTTTAGGCCTGTTTAGGCTTCTTTTAGCTTTCAAAGCTCTTAAGGTCTTTTGTTTACATAAATACCAGTTTAAACGTATTATCAACATACAAAATATCTAGTCTCTCTCAATATTCCATAGAGAACCATCATACACACTTACCAGAATTCATAAGAAACCATATGTGAAACAAATACATTCATTCTTTCTTTCATAAATCAATAGAAGACTTAAAATTTAATACCAGATTCAATATCCATGTTCCATGGCTTTCAAAGCCTTTCTTTCTCCTTCAAACATTCTCTTGACTTCAATCAAATTTTCTCCTTCTCTTTTCTTCTACGTCTCTTGAGTGAGGTCCTCCCTCACTGTTTCTCTCCTCTTCTCTTCATTTAATCCTCTTTCCCTTGAATGAGAGGACTTTTCCTCTCTGTCCTTCTTCACTTCTACACCCCTCTCATCCTCTCTTCTTCTCTTCCTCTTTTAATGAATTTTTCTTTATTTTCTTTTCAATAACTTTCCTTCTAACTTCTACGCCCAAATTGGGCTTAAGGCAACAAAAGACTGTTTTTAAGTTTTAACAATTTACTAAGGTTGAAAATAGTTTCAACCATTTCCCCTTTATTTCCTCAACAATCTAACAATCACTTTTCACCTTTTTAATTTTCACTTTTTACCATTACATTTACTCTTAAGGTGAAATTTTGAAATCTCACACAACTTGGAGGGAAAACCAAAATTTGAATTTTCATGCTAGAATTTCATTTGCATTTGCAACTAGTCCTCCATGGTGTTATTGTAGATGCTCCTGCATCACATAAGAACTATCTATTATCTTAAAATTGAGCAACATTTCTACTTTTCAAAATATAACATGGAAATTTGAACAATATATTTAATGATCAAAATTAAAAGTTCACATCCCTTGAATAACCATTCATTAATATATGTACTTGTAAAATGGTTAAATCAACATATATGTCAAAACAAATAATAATAATCATAAAATAATGTTACAATCACTTCAAAACTAAACCACATACAATCTTATTATCTTCAACTCAAAATAAAAAAATACAACACACTAATGAATAAGAATATGCAATGAACTATCTTTATTATCATACAATGAGACATTGATGTATATTTTTTTATGTTAATTAATCACAACATAAATAGTAAAACCAAATACATGAAGATTCCAAGCACTTGAATCATATTTTTAATATAATTATGCAAATAACCTACCCATCCTACTTAATGAGCCCCCCATCAGTGTCCCTAGACCACCCCATCCATTAGTTGGATGTGGATTTCAACAATAGGGTTTATAAAAGGGTGAATTCATAATCAAGATTTTGAGATTTGAAATTCAAGAACATAAAAGAATGGAAAGAATTGACTCAAATATAATGTAAGAAATAAATTACTCAAGATTACCATTAATACTGCCATTAAACATATGAATATATCCATTTGACTTCTTCGTATTAAAAAAGGATTTTTTAATCTATTGACTTCAAATGGGATATGCATGTGAGTATACCATACAAGTATTTATTAACCAATATTACTTAAGATATTTATGGCCACTTTTATTCTACACCATTATCCTTCAACACGAATAAATATCAACAATCAAAATCATAATGACACCAAAAAGAGGTATGTCACCCAAAAATAGTCATCAAAATATATACATCAAACAAAAAATAGTGTAATTTTGAATCTACATAATAACCCTCATAGATTGAAATAATATTCCAACAACATACTGATTTCACTTTTTAAGGATTATGGAATGTAAAATCCTAAGATGCCCAACTACTATAATAATAAATTAGGGAATAAATATAACAATATCAATAGTCACTAATTTGAATAATAGTTTATTTATATGATTATTCTACAGATATCAATGAACTAGAAAAGGATATACTTAGCTAAAAATTGACTGAGATAGATAAGTGACAGATTGGAAATTAGTATAAGAACTAAACAAAGTGCGATAAATAAAAATTAGGAGTCATAAACCCTCCTTGATAATAATGCAATCCTATATAAAGTATCACATCATGATAATGTCCTCTATGGCATAATAGTGTCTAATTATAACAAGTGTAGTGATCTTTTGGGTGGAACTTTTCCTCATCATAAGATATATGTGCTTGTGTGGATGAATTATAGTTAAATATATATTTTGTATTTTTATTGATTTAAATTAAAAACCTTAGGCATCCATGTTTGTTAAGGTATTTGAGTAACACAAGTAGAAAAGAGTGGTGTTAGTATGGTAGGATGGATGTGACCTCAACACCCCATGTGCTAAGTTATGTATATATACCAATATCTCAAAAGGATATCAACCTTGATGTAGTTATCCCAATATAAGTGTTGGTGCAAGTGCAAGTGAATATTAATATGAATGTTGATATGAGTGTTTTGAATGTGAATTGAAACTATAAATATGAGTAATTTAATATTTGTTTTATCATAGACGTGTGTATGAATAATTAGGGTAGAATAGGGATCAATGACCTTGATTTGTATAACTTGTTTCTCATCTCATTTTTATGTATTTACATCTAATTTCCATCTAGTGGGTAAATGAATGGTAGTGGTGTATATATAACATTTCAATGTTTGTCAAGATGTAAAATAGGTCTAGGCTGATCTTAAATTACTTTAAGGATTGAAAATATTTTTGTTGGGGGAGTAAGGATATAAGAGAAAATAGCATGGTATCTTTTCCAATAACACAACACACTAGTGTATAAGGGGTCGTACTAATGTCCAGGTGGTAGGAACAGGTGAGCAAGGGGCTTAGGTGCATAGGGGATGGCTTAGTTATGTTTTTTGTATGTTTGGGAGTGGGTTGTACTTGCCCAAACTTTAAAAAAGATAAAAGGAGGACATCAAATATGTTTATGACTAAGCTAAGACAAAGTGGTCTCAAGAGATATTACACTAAAATGGCATTTTAGATGACTACATTTGTTTGCCACCTTTATTCTATATTGTAGCAAAGTGAAAATGACTAGGATAAAAGAAAAATAAATGTACCTAAACTTAACTATAAGGTGAAGGCCATGAAAATGGATCTGAGTCTTTGAATCTTACTCCATTTTATGTCCTAAAAATGAAAAATGAATGCATAAGTCCATAATTAAGAGATCAAAATTAAAGACAAATCTAGGTAAAAAGATTAGAGAAAGAGGAAAGTAATGAATACACATCATTGGGTATGTGAACTAATGGAAAAACTTGGTGACACTCTATGTGTGTAGCTAGTGATCAAATAATGAATATCTTGGACTATGATAAAATGGATTTCTCAATCCCCATGTGTGGGAAGATCAAAATCTCAAGTTAAACTTGACTCGATCATTGCCCACCCTTATTTTATGGATCATAACCTGTGAATAACGTGGATTGTATTGATGGCTTATCCAACCCTCTCATATAAGGGGCTCAAAAACTTAATCCATCCTTGAATACATCATTGCTTACCCTTTTTCGATAGATATAAGTTGAATTAAATATGGTGTCATGAATATGTGAAATATGGCGCAAGTCCATTCGAGAAATATGGATGTAAAACATTGTAGGGGCCACTCAAGGATGCCAACCACTATAGATGGAATAAGGATCAATCTAGTTTAAATCTAGTGAAAATGGTGTCTGTAATTTACAACATGTGGTACGACATGGAGATACCATTCCATCTAAGTAAACAAGTGTAAAACTGACCATATGGCAATAATGTTCTAGGCACATTCCCCTAATTATTATATCTATGCATATGGATTATAGACTGAGTTATAGTAGTCTATATTTGTGTATAAAGATTATATATTGAGTTATATTAATTTATATTTGTGCATATTTGAAACTTAAACAAGAGTGAATCATGTCATGCATGATGCCGTTAATATGATAAAACCTTTATAATTATACACAAACCTAAGTATAAACTAAGCCTATCTGATAACCTATGACTAATACTATTTAGACCTAAACTACATCTATTATACCTCTTTATAAATTCTAGAATTTTTTATTTCTAGAGCTGCTAGATAGTAGTACGGTCCCTTGGTCAATAACACACCACACTAGTGTCCTCTATGTCAAGATATTAACCAACTATGTTGTTTGTATAAAAATATAGAACTAATTTGGATATGACTATTTTCCACTATATTTGCTTGAGTCTAATCTCTATACTCTATGTCTACATTCTTAAAATTTTATTCTAACTGCATTTAAGATGGTCGAATCTCTGTGATAAACCCATGTGAATTCCCCCTCTTTTGATGGGAGTTGTTGAACCTGTGAAATAATTATCCTCAAAAGAAAAGCTATGGATCTTGTGTGTTATACTGAGCATATGTGATATATGTGTGTTAAACTAATATAATGTGTATACATGACATTAAAATTGAAAATTTATTGATCATAATTCGTTAATATAAGATGTATGTTAGCATTCACAAGGTTGTTAAGATAGATATAATAATGTAAGCATGTATGTGAATATCAAATCTGAGTAAAATCTATGTAAAACTACTTGGGGGGATGGGTAATGGTGTCCATCAAGTTACCCAAGAAGGAACAAGATGCATGAGGTCCCTTATGGCATCACAAATTGAGTGTGTAAGCAATAAGAAAGAGACAAGTTTCATGGCCATGATACATACATGAAAGTATACATACAAACACATGAGTCATGAAAATTAGACCAAGGGGCCACAATACAAGGGACATGGGAACATGTCAATTTTGATAAATAAATACATATAAGGACATGTTCAAATTTCCACATACACAAATAATAATGAAGATTGGATTAAATCCACATGGAAGGACATGTTCAAATGTTTGCATATACAATCAAGAAGGCACACACAAGGATATGGGCACATGTCCAAAGCATACATACAATGAAAGGAAGTTGCTTAGATTCCTAGAATAATGGCATATTAAAATGCCCTCAAGTAGATGTAAAATCATATAAACAATAAAATATAATATAAGAAAGCTATAAATGAAGGTATGCATAAACATGTGGTACAAATCTATATAAGAGAAATATTTACATAACCTAAGTCTATAGTAGTATTAGTCAAAAATACATTAGTGTATTATAAAATATAACTTGGAAAATAAAAATTTGTGTATATGATGCCCCCAATGGGAAAATGTATCAATGTTGAATCTGTGTATTTGTGTATGTGCCCCTAGTGGGTAAATATTAAAAAATGTGGCTCTATGTAATGGGTTTGAGTCTTGAAATAATTTGTGAATACTCGAAGAGAACAACTGAAGCATATATGTATGATAAAATAAACTGAACTAATATGGATTGATAACTCCAGAATCAAAATATGTTGAACCTTGTCCCCGCTTAGTGCGAGTGCACAAGTATTTTATTAATAATTCAAAAAAAAATACATAAGGGTGCCTTTACTCCATTAACCCTTTTACAATGCAAACATGGATTTATATAGTTTTTACCAATGACTGGTAAAAACAACTAATCCTATAGCCAACTAAATACAGGAAAACAACATGTAAAGTAATTTTAATTAATAAACATAAAACATTAAAACTACCTAATAATTAAACTAAGTAAGTTTATTTTATGGGGGTGTCTTTACTAAAAGATGCATGCCCCATTTACAATATTTATTTCCTACCAAAAATCTAATCTAATGTTAAGACTTTGGAACAAGTCCTAAAAAATGCCCCTATGATCAAAAGTCAAGTCTTTGGACACATACCAAGCATTTTTTTGAATTTTTCAAATTTGATTATGTCAAGGGGTTTTGTGAAGATATCAGTTGTCTGATCGATAGTTGGGCAATATATTGGATCAAGAGTTTTCTTTGCCACCAACATTCATAGATAATGGTATTTGACATCCATATGTTTTGTTTTGGCATGAAACACTAGATTCTTGGACATCTTGATTGCACTCTGATTATCAATGTATAACTGTGTAAGAGCAAACTGAAAAAATTGAAGATCTTCAAGAATACAACGAAGGTAAACAATTTCTATAGAAGCATCCCATGCTGCAATATACTCAAATTTTTTTGATGAATTTGCCACTGTATCCTACTTCTTACAACACCAAGAAATGGTAGCTGAACCCATATGCATAGTGTATCCTATGGTTGACACTCTATCATCCACACATCTGCCAAAATCTGCATCACAATATCCAACAAGTTTGAAGCTCTTATTGCAGTGGTATTCAAGGCCATATGTTTTCATTCCCTGAGGGTAACAAAGTACTCATTTTGCTGCATGCCAATGAATTTCTCTAGGCTCATGCATAAACCTAGATAAAATTCCAACTGAAAATGAAATATCGGGCCTGGTAGTCATCAAGTATATCAAACCTCCCACCAATTGTCTATATGTGGTGCCATCAAAAAAGGCACTGCTATCATCCTTAGACAATTTCAAGTTACTTTCCATGGGAGTGAGGGCAGGTTTGCAATCACTCATGCCAAACCTCTCTAATAACTCAGAAATATACTTAGTTTGTGAAATGAAAATACTATGCTCTTTCTGAGTTACCTCTATGCCTAGATAGTAGTGAAGAAGTCCAAGATCTATCATCTCAAACCCATCTTTTAATTCCTTCTTCATAGACTTGTTATGGTTTTCATCATTACCTGTAATAAACAAGTCATCAACATAGAGAACTAGTATCACCATTTTCTTACCCTGCACTCGAAAATAGAGAGTATCATCTAATTCACTGCGATGAAAACCAATGGATTTCAAGTATGAATCCATTTTCTCATACCAAGCCCTGGGTGCCTGTTTGAGCCCATACAAAGCTTTTGTCAATTTACACACTTTGTGTTCAGCACCCACCTATTCAAAACCCTGAGGTTGTTTCATATAAACTTCTTCCTATAAATCTCCATTTAAAAAAGCACTTTTAACATCCAATTGATGTACTTTCCAACCATTTTGTGCTGCTAAGGCAAGTACCATATGAATAGTGTGCCATTTGGCAGTTAGTGAAAATGTTTCCTCATAATCAATACCTTCTTGTTACGCATATCCTTTGGTAACAAGTCATGCCTTATGTTTATCAATGGATCCATCTAATTTATACTTAGTCCTATAAACCCATTTACATCCGATGGGTTTAACATGTGGAGGAGGATCAACTAAAACCCATGTATTATTGTTAAGTATGGAATCATACTCACATTTCATTGCTTGTTGCCAAACATGTTTAGTAGATGCCTCCTCAAAAGTGGATGGCTCAGTGGAAGTAGTAACAACCATAGCATAGTTCACCTATTTTTGAGAATTCCAGGGCCCTGTTAAACCAACTTCATCTACTGTCAAGTTAGAAAAAGTACTTTGAGCCCATTTTGGATACTTAGACAAATTATTTAAATTAGGGACTCCAGAATTCTCATTAGGTGCATTATTCAATGGGGTACTTAGAGAATTTTCAACAATTTCTAAGTCATCAACCTATGAACTTGTAGATGAAGGAGAGGAAAGTGAAGGAATTTGAGTCTCATACCATAACTTCAAAGAGTTATCCCCATTATTCAAACCCTTATCTCTTTTTGCATTTTTCCTCTCTAATCTATCAAGTTGAGAATCAATCTCTACAGTGTTCATAGTCCCAAACTCATCAAATATTACATCTCAACTCACTATGAATTTGCTTGAATCCTGTGCAAGCAAATGAAACCCCTTTTTATCTTAGAATAACCAAGAAAGATGCATTTTTGACTTCGTGGTTCCAACTTAGTTTTATGTTTAATAGGAACCAAAGCAAAACAAAGACATCCAAACACTTTCAAGTGTTTAACTTTTGTTTTAAATCCATACCATGCCTCATATGGAGTTTGTCCCAAAAGTGCAACTGTGGGGGACCTATTTCTCAAATACACTGCAGTACCAATAGCTTCAGCCCAAAATTTATCATTAAGCTATTTATAGTGAAACATGGCACGTGTTGTGCCCTCTAAAGTTCTATTCATTCGTTCAGATACTCCATTTTGTTGTGGAGTATAAGCATTACTATATTTTCAATGAATTCCATGTTCTTGACAATAGTCTAAAAATTCATTAGAGGTATACTCACCTCCATTATCTAAATGAAGAGTGGCCAAATGTGAACCTATTTCTTTTTCGATTAAGTGTAACCAATCAACAAACTTAGCGAAAACTTCAGATTTATTTTTCATAAAGAATACCCAAGTCATCCTAGAAAAGTCATCAATAAACAAGACAAAGTATCTACACCCACCAATGGATGACTTTTTCATGTCACATACATCACTATGAACTAACTGTAAACATTTGTTAGCTCTCCAAGATGACTGTTTAGGAAATTTTTCTTGATTTTGTTTGCCCAAAACACATGACTCACAAAGAATACTATCTTTGTGAAAAGTGGGCAACCCATTCACCATACAATATCTCTGCAAATCCACTAAAGAGTGGATATTCAAATGTCCATAGCGGAGATGCCATAACCACTGTGTAGACATAGTACCTGTACCTGAGTCAACAACTGCTGCAAATTCTATATTGGGAGGAAGCATCTTACAATGCAATCTAACCAAGTTTCCATCTTCATATCCTGTATACATGGTTTTATAATTATCCTTCACTGAATTGATGTAAATGCCCATTTTCAAGCACAATTTGATAACATTTCTTTTGAATAGTTACCAAAGAAAGTAAGTGTTTCTTCAATGTGGGAACATACCAAACATCCTCCAAGTATTTTATAGACCCATTAGGAAGAAGAATTCAAATAGAACCAAGTCCTAGTGGTGTATGCATAGACTTATCTACTAAGGCAACTGGAGAGAGAGATGCTTCCTTATATGACCAAAAGAAATCTCTCCTAAATGTCATGTGTTTGGTTGCTCCTGTGTCTAAAACCCATACATCTGTGAGCTCATCTCTAGCCTCATATTCAATATAATCAATGTGCCCCAAAGTAGTGAATGCAAATTCATGGGCAACATTACTAGATTCATCATAGTCATGATTGGCATACTGAGCAGAGTTAGTCTTAGTCGCTTTTTGTGGCCATTGAATTTTATCAAAAGGAATCCTACACTGTGAGGCAATGTGACCAAATTTTCCACATCTATGACACTAAATGTCAGATCTACCTCGACCTCTGCCCCTATATGAATTGTGACCATGTCCTTGATCACTTGTTTCATGTGAATGTGATTGATTAGATTGTTGACTATTTGAATGACCCCTACCTCTATTTTGATATCTGCCTCCTCTATAACCTTGACCCCCTTTATAACTGTTTCCTCTATTATTTTGATGCCCAGATGAAGATGAACTAGGATTTGACTCTAAAACATGGGCTTCTTTAGTTTTCTTGGATTTCTTTGGTAGAGAGAGGTCATGTTGGATGAGCAACTCAGACAACTTATCAAAGGTGATGCTTGTGATCTTGTCAGAGACATGCAACATTTCAAAAAAATTCCTATAGGACCCTGGTAGTCCTTTCAAAGCAGTAGTAACTATGAGGTCATCATCTAGTTTTCCAAAACCAGCCTGAGTGTACTCAATAGTGATATTTTTCAACTTAGACATATATTCTCCCATATCCCCATCTTCATCTAATGACAAAGTAAACAACTGCATATGAATATCTATCTTCTTATGCTTAGGTTTCTTATCATACAAATCTAACAATGTTTTCCATGCAGTGTAACTATGAGGATAATTTTCAATATGAACATACGTATCACGAGTACAACAACATTTAATGAGAGCTAAGGCCTTATAATCACACAAATTGAAAATATCTAATTTATCCTACTCTATTGGCAATGTGGGATTTTCATTCTTAACAATATCCCATAATTCATTAAACACTAGTGAAGCCTCCATCAATTGTTTCCAATTTGAATAATTGGAAATTGTTTATCGATCACCATCTGAAAGCAAATTTTGAATTTTTAGCATTTTGAAATGAAAGCAAGTGTAGTAGAGAAACGTGTGAAAAAATTCAAAAGAAATGAAACAAATATCACACTCACTGCACAAGACACTGCTTCTATGGGGTTTTGCACTTAACCTCCGCGTAGAGCGTAAAATAAAAAAATAAGTATTTTTTATGGGTTTTGCACTTAACCACACCAAAAATCAATGATTACATCCTTATTTCACCAAATTACAACCTTATTCTACCAATTACACCCTTATCTCACCACAACAATGCAAAAGAAATATGATTGAATTCCGCCCCTTTTTCAAAAAATTAAATAACACAATACAATAAGTATGTGTTTTACAATATTCTGAATTTAAAAAAGTGAATATTCCTTTTTCAAAAAATCATATTCCAAAGCAAAAACAACTTTCTCCAAAAAGAAGGGATTTGAACCCTTGACCTCCTCCTTTACAAGCTTCTAACAAAATAAGCTTAACCAATTGCTCTAAGAGCATTTACAGAACATTATACTCAGAAATTTCTATTTGTACCAGATTTAGTGTATGAGGGAAAATTTTTAAAAAAAATACATATGAGTAAATGTATTTAAATTTTTCCCTTTTTTTTTTTACAGCCTCTCTTTCAAGCTTCTCTCGGGTGGGCCCTCCACAGCAAATATTTGAAACAAAACTATAGAAACATCGAAAAAATAATTTCTAAAATTTATTCCAGTGCCAATCTTCCCTGAGATGCCATGGCAGCTCTGAGAATTATTTTCACTTGTTTTCTCTCACCTACAGGCCGTACAAATCCATACATGCATGCTAAAACATATTTTGACTGAGTTTTGGCAGATTTTTAAAGTATTTTTTTGTAGGGAATGGATTCCAAATGAACCTGGACATTGGAAGGCCGTACAAGTGCAAAAATTTTCAGATTTTCAATATGAATGCAAACACAGGGGTTTTAATGCCACTTGCAGATGTTTTAGACATTAAGAAGCCTGAGAATGAATAGAAATAACAAAGGCAGCCATGAATGGAGATTTTCAGAGGTTTTCCACAGAAAATAGGCCATACAAATCTGATTTTGGTCAAAAAAATAATGAATTTGATAACATTAAATGCTAAAAATTCATTTTTATGCCAAATGAGGAGTTTTAAGAGAGGAAAAATGGAGTATGAATGATCAAAAAAGATCAGACTGTTATATATGGAAATATACAGGTTTAAATATAAATAATATTTGAAAAATTAAAATAATTTAATAATTTTTCAAAATATTTAAACCAAGACTATATGGCATACCTTATTTCATGCCAAAAAAATATCACGTGAAATGATTTTTCACCTTGCTCCTTTGAATTCACCATGCTCCCAAAATAGCCATGCTCTGATACCACTGATAACTCCAAAATCAAAATAGGTTGAACCTTGTCCCCACTTAGTATGAGTGCACAAGTATTTTATTAATAATTCAAAAAAACAAGTACATAAGGGTGTCTTTACTCCATTAACCCTTTTACAATGCAAACATGGATTTATATAGTTTTTACCAATGATCGGTAAAAACAACTAATCCTATAACCAACTAAATATGGGAAAACAACCCGTAAAATAATTCTAATTAATAAACATTAAACATTAAAACTACCTAGTGATTAAACTAAGTAAGTTTATTTTATGGGGGTGTCTTTACTAAAAGATGCATGCCCCATTTACAATATTTATTTCCTACCAAAAATCTAATCTAACGTTAAGACTTTGGAACAAGTCCTAACATAGATAGCAGATGTAGTACCTATAAAATAGTAGGAATGTAAACATAGAAATGCATACAATCTAAAATTTGTATTTTATAAGGAAAATTAAAATGTTTTTATATTTTTTTAACATAATATATGTACAATAAACATAAAAATGAAATAATTTAAAAGTAGATTAAGAATAAAAGAATTATATACAAGTAGATTATTATTTATTTATATATAGAATATTTTTATATTTATTATGTTCAATGGATTCTTCATTGCCTTACAATCAAGTGATTCTTGATGGTATACCTTAGGGCTAAGCTTTTATGTGATTAAGTACGAGCCAAGCCAATTTGGTTTAAACTTTCCTTTTATCTCCTCTTTAGCATTGACATTTATGAGATTATCTTTTAGAATAAGATCATTGACTTTGAATTATATGCTATGAACATAGCTATTGTATGCCCACTAGATTTTTTTTTGGTATGATCTAATTTTTTATATGGTTTGGATGCATGTGTGACTTAACTATTTTAGCTCATGTAGATGTATTTCTCTGTATTATTTGTATGTGATTAGTCCTTTGAGATAAACTCATAAGGATGGAATCTATAATTGTAGTTGGATAATTACTTCAATTCCATACACTAGTGAATAAGGAGTAGCTCATATTAGTGTGTGAATACTAGTGTGGTAAGCCCATAGTGCATACACAATTTGATTATGCTATCATCACCAAATTTGATAACCATTTTGATCAAGATATTTTTAATTATATTTTTTGTAGCTTCTGCTTATCCATTAGCTTGTGGGTATTATGGAGTAAAAAGTGTGTGTTGAATCTTATATTTAACACAAAATTTATTTAATTTTTCATTCTTGAAAGAGGTCCCATTATCTGTAATAATGTCTATTGGTAAGGCAAAATGGAAAATAATGTTTGTCATAACAAAATTATAAATAACTTCACCTTTGGTATATTTTAATATAATGTATTCCACCCATTTAATGAAGTATTATGTAGATGTAATAATGAATTTGTGTTCTCCTATTAATTCTAAGTTCATTTTACCAATTAAATCAAATCCCCATAGCATAAATGACCATGGGGATATGATAGGTTGTAGCTATTATGAAGGAACATGGTGTATATTTCCATGTCATTATAATTTGTTTCATAATTTAGCATATTCTTGACATTGTGGTTCCATGGTGGGACAATAATACCCCTACCAAAGTAATTTGTGTGACTGATTTTCTATTGAAGTAGCCACCATTTTCATTTTCGTACACTTTGTTAATGGCCACGTTAGCTTCATCAAGTTTCAAACATTCTAGTAAGTGTTCATCAAAATATCACTTAAATAAGTCTCCATCGATGATGACATAATGTAGACCATTTCTTTACAATTTGAACTTATCATTTCTAGTGAAAGTATCTAGCGTTATAGATTTGTGAAAAAAATGGTATATATCAGAAAACCAATCAAATGTTGTTGCACTGTGCATAGTGTCTAAAACTTATATAGATATGAGGCCAACATGGGATATCAATGGTGAGAATAATCATTTTATAGTGAATATATATTTCTCATCATTGATGTCAATGGGGATCATTGATGTCACGCTTGTCATTGCATCAACATGATAATTACCTTTGTGAGGAATATTTTCAATAGAGAAGTATTAAAATTGATCCCATAGACATTGAAACATATTATTTTAAGGAATTAAGAATTTTTCATTGGTTAGATAGACATTTATAACCAGATGGAAGGATTGATGCTTGACATATTATAATCGGCCCAAACAAAGATTTCAGGGAAGTCCTTTAAAGTTTGTCAAATATTTGTATCTTCTTATTTATGCAAGGTGAAAACTAGTAATATTATGTGAGGATCAACGTCTATGTGATAATTTAATTCAATTTTATCTTAATTAATGTATATTATTCAGTAGTATAAGGTGTTGTAAGTGTGGTTCCATCTATTTCGGTTGGTATATCATCTAAAATGTTTGATCTCTCACAAAATTATGCCTGGGATTTTGTGGAATGGGGAACCCATTATTATTATTCTATTCTCCTAAGAATTATAAGATATCTTCATCATTAGAGAATTTGTCAAAAATAGGTAGATCTGAAGAAGTAGTATCATCAATGAGGTCGAGAAGAACAACTAAGAGTACCAAGACATGATTTTTTATATTGTCTATCTATGGAATGGATGGAAAAAACTCTATATGTTGAGAGACATGGTGAGAAAACTTAGCATTACATGTGTTATCCTTATATCAGAGTCCTTGCCTACCTTTTTGATCAGATGCTTCAACATGATTAAGAATTCCTTATTCATGTTTTTACAGGCCCGATCTTATGTAGCCCATTTTTTTGAAATATTTTAATGAAAACAAAGATGTAAAACTATTATCATATATTGTTGAGGTGTCTTATGGATTCATATGTGAACTCTGAATAATGTATTATATAGGTGTTGTAGAAAAATCCATGTGAGGAATATAGTTGTGTGAAGGCTCTGTGTTCTGACAATATTTGAATGGTTCATGATCCATAGGGCATGTTTATATAAAACCTCTATATTTTAACTTGAAACATGCATGAAAATTTGAGGTTACTACATGCATATCATGAATCCATGATCTTCAAAGTAAAATATTTTAATTAAGATCATTAGGCATAACTTGACATATTTTAGGTAGTGTTCTAGGTCTTGATGTAAGGTTTAGTGTTATGTTCCCCAAAACTTTGTGTGTAATATTATCAAGTCCTCAGATTTTCATATCATAAGGATTCAAATAATTAGCATGTATATTTTGTAAATAGGTAAAAGAGATATTACAAATGTATAACCGTAATCCATTGTTAACTAGCACCCATGTGACAGTGACATCATTAATTTATAGCTATATATAAAGAGTTAGATGTTGATCTATGATGTGTTAAGGTGGGAGATCTTATTTTTTTAAGGATATATGCTCTTCAATCCATTTCATGATATCGATTATGGAAGTAACATAATCTAGCTCTGTTGTGCTTATTACCTTATTATCACAAAGTTTTGTATACAAAAAACTATTTGTATGTGTCATAATGTTACAAGAGATCTAAAATGGAAATTATGGTTGGAGGAACACTAATATGATCGACAAAGCTCTACTCATGGGTGTTTCTAATTTTTCATTCTTTGGTACCCCTTATGGACATAATAGCATGGACTCTAGGGTGTATTATGAGCATAAATCTGGTAGTAGGAGTGAAATAGTAGTTGGATGGGTAGAGTCAATAAGTAGGTGGGATAAGTGAAAACATTGATGTTATCTTATGTCTATTAGTGATAAGTAAGGAATAAAAGTGACCCAAAGAGAAAAAGGCATCTAAAGGATATTTTTTTTATTTTTAGGTAATGTGTCTTTTATCGTATATATTATATCCTTTATATGTGTAAGTATTTTATTCTTAACTATATTCCACATAAGAGGAAAATATAATTCTATAAAAATAATGTAATATGAAGTGTATTTTAACTAATATAAAACATCATGAACATATGTGTTTATATCTTCCTTGAATTAATTCCAAATGAAAGGAAACAAGCATGTAGATGAAACTAGAAAACTTTGCATTAGAAAGTGATAAACATTTTATATTATTATTATCATGTTTAGACAAAAATAAAAATCATAATATACAAGGATATAAAATCTGACTCTGAGTTTTAGAAGGTTGGAAACATAAACCCTAAAGGTAGTCTAGGGTTAGGTTTTAATAACTATTTAAAGTAAATCAGGTTTACCAAATGATTTAAATTTTTAGGGATTATGGAATGTAAAACCCTAATATTATAAAGTGTTGAAATAATAAATTAGTGAATCAATATAGTAATATCAAAAACCACTAATTTTTAAAATAGTTGTTTTATTCGATTATTCTATAAATAGAAATGAACTAGAAAATGATGTACTTACCTTGAAACTAATTGAGATGGATAAGTGACAAGATGTAAATTGGTACATAAGATGAGAAAGGTGTCATGAATATTAATTAGGATTTAGAAACCCTCCTAGATTATATTGTAGTCCTCTAGATAGTAACACACCATACTAGTGTCCTATGTGACATGGTAGTGTCCTATTGAAACAAGGGCAATGAGATTCTAGGTGGGCTTTTGTCTAGTCCTAAGATGCATGTGCCTATGTGAATGAATATTGGTTTGTATTCTATTTTGAATTATTTCAGTGTAAAACCCTAGGCCTCTATGTTTGTTAGGGTATTTAAGGAGAATAATTAGAAAAGAGTGGCATTAGTAGGTTGGGTTGGATGTGACCCCAACACCCCATGTGTTGAGTGTTACATACATACCAATACCTCAAAATGGGACCAATATCTATGTAGTTATGCCAATCTAAATGTTAGTTTAAGTGTAAGTGAATACTAGTATGAGTATTAGTTTGAGTGCTTTGTGTGTGACTTAAGACTAGAAATATGAGTGTTAGGCTATCACATATGGGTGTATGCATAAATAGGGAAGAATAGGGATCAATGAACTTGATTTGCTAATTTTTTTCTAAATGTGTTTGTGAGTATTTACATTTTATTTCCATCTAGTGGATAAATTAATGAAAGTGATCTATATATAGTATTATGGTGCTTGTCAATATATGAAATAGGTTTAGGCCAATCCTAAATTACTCTTAGGAATAAAAATATATTCATTCGGGGTAATAAGGATCTAATGTAAAATAGTGTAGTCCCTTTTCCAATAGTGCAACACTCTATTATCCAAAGGGTCTCACTAATGTCTAGGTGGCAGGAACTGGTGAGCAAGGGTTCTAGGTGCCCAAGGTATGGCTTAGTGCTACTTTTTATATTTATAAGAGTGGGTTAAACTCAAATAAAAGATATAAATGGATCAAAAAAGTCCTTACGATAGGTTTATGGCTAAGCTAGGACAAATTGGTCTCAAGTGACATTCATTTCACTAAAATGACATTTTAGATGACTATTCATATTATATTAATTCGAGTTTCCACAAAACCTTATGCTAAATAAATGCCATTCAAGATAAACATAGGTTTACCAAAACCCTATAAATTATACAAAAAAGCACCTATAATTATTTCACAATTTCATAAAATGACAATCATTCAATACAATCCAAAAATTGTTCACCAAAACCACATTATACAACCATTCCACCAAACAAGTCAAAAGAGAAAATGACAAATAAATACTAACACCCATTACTTCAAAATCAATGGGATACCATATTCAATACAAAAATCCTATGGATTATCCAAAGTGACTACCATACTTCATTTAAACATAGAAAAAAAACTTACATGGCCGATTATACAAACATACTTCAAGTCACATAAAAAAATCCAAAACATTCCAAATAAGACTGTATTCAACTATACATCAACTCTTGCATTATGGGTTCATAGTGAAGTCGTAAAAATTCATAATGATCCTATAATGGTTCATTATTCCATTTGGTTATACCCATTTCAACATAACACAAAATAACCATTGTATCATATAGTAATTCAAATAAAAGAGAAACCACTTACTTATTGATTGCAACCTCATTGCATAAAGATATAATGGCTTTTTCAAAAAATCAACAAACTCATTTTATTCTTTGCACCTAACTAAGAGCTCACCAATTCTAAAAAATACTATTAAATCCCAAAATGGTCATACATTGTAGCCATAAATAGATTGTAATGTGCCTAAAAAAATCATCACCATTTCTACCCAAAATGTAAATGACAAATAAAACTAACAGTTACAACCAAGTCCCACTAGGTATCCAATGGCCTTCATCATAAATTTTAGTAGAGTTTGGCTAGGGTTTATCTAATTAAGCTCACCACAAATCCAAATGCCCAAACAAAACACTTGGAATCTACTTAAATAGTTGGGTTTAGGATTTCAGTTATCATGACCTAATTCCAAAAGAGTTTAAAAATGATATGACTTAATAAAAATAAAACATATTAAGACCCCATGACCAAGTCATTATCCCCTCCATAATTTAAACATTTAAGTCACCAAATGGTTAAAACCCCATGTCAAACCCATGTAACAATCATGATTAATGAAACTAGCTTGAAGTATTCAATGAAAATGAATGCACATGTTCCCAGCATAAAACAAATACAAAAAATTTGGCATTCCAATCAAGCCATATAGATCAAAGCCAATATAAATCAATGTCAAGTTTAATATTTTTCTACACAACATCAAGAAAAATAACAACATAGAATTATTATTACAATAGTCATGATAAAATTCAAATAAAAAATAACATAGTCAAAGACTAATATAAAACCACTTTTACCATCAACCAACTGAATAAGTGAATGAAATAGTCAAGGACTTAATAAAAATAAAGCTCAAAATCTCACGAGTCTAAGATCATTAGCTCAATATTACCCTTTTATTCCCTTTATTACTAAGCACTAAATCCAACCTAACTCATTTTCCTTTTTCTTGTTCCTTTAATCATCTAAGTGACACATCAATACTATATGAACAGAAAATAATATATCAAATATGGTAAGAATTTATAATTTGAATAACACCAATTAATATATATAACGAACTAAATCAAATCATCCATATTAATATAAACATGTTTTGTATGCGACATATAATAATAATAATAATAATAATAATAATAATAATAATAATAATAATAATAATAATAATAATAATAATAATAATAATAATAATAATAATAATAATAATAATAATAATAATAATAATAATAAAGTCTCAATATCAACCAAATAATAGTTGACTAACTATCACCCATTAATGAGTCAATAGTATTTTATGGTAAAAATATTAGAAAGGATAAGAGTTCTTGGATTTGTCCACCAATAGATTGTTCAAGATGAATTTTGATGGTGCTTCCATAGGAAGCCTGGGTGCCTCAAGTGCTGGTTGTATCATTCAAGATTGTAGTGAATATTTGATTAGGGCAATTTTTAAGAAAATTAGAGATGGCACTAATAATGAATCAGAAGCATAAGATTTAGTTACTAGGATTGAGCTTGTCATCTAGTGCAATATCGATAAGCTTATCATTGAAGGGGATTCCAAGATTATAATTTTTGGTTTTCAAAAAAATGTTGCCAAATCATGAAAACTTGATAATATTTTGTTTAGTATTTGGGGAAAGCTTAATAACTTTGCCTCTTTGGAATCAATTCATTTCTACCAAGAAGCTAATGCTATTGTCGACTTCCTAGCCAATTATGGAATTGATCAACTTGGAACAAGTAGAATGGATAATTTATGTAACACTTGGGATGATTTTACATCTTTAGTGTCAATTGATATGGGTTTTTAATCTTATTTTCATCTCAATTTGATTTTTTAATTTAAAAATAAAAAAATGAATTTTTTGTTACATGGATAACTCATTTTTATAACTATTTCACCTACGGGGATCTATCAATAGATTTCTTGTTTGGGCTAGACTTATTTATAGACTTTTATCCTTAATCATATCTAATTATTATCCCTATAGAGCAGCATACATAATTTATTTGACATTATTACCAACTCATTAGCTCACCCGACAATGCTCACATGGCATGCATGTCTTGCATCTATTTAGTGATGCCACCTAATTGCATTAATTTATAAAGGATTTGGCATGATTTATTTTCACCATTTGGTGTAATTAAGTCCCTAGTGTTTCTCCTTGGGTAGTCAATTGTATTTCAGTTCTTCATGGTCATTTGGGCTCATAACATGGATCATGAGGTCAAACTTGCTTTGGCAACACCAACTGTCTTTGGAGGAAGTTTTGTTTGGGAGATGGATTTTGATGTAGGGATTTCATGAGTAAGATTAAATAATTTTTTTTGGGTTCAAACTAAGGAAATATTCAAGGTAATTTCATCAATCTTGGGTAATGAATACCTAGAATAGGTTCTACACAATCGAGTTAATTAGGAATTAGAAACTATGTTTGCCATAAATCTCATGGCTCTATTATTAGACATTGAGGTGGTTTCAAACTTGGTCTTTTTTCAACTACCTAGTTCATCGATGTGAACTTATAGAGGACATTATAAAATTTGAGTTAGGTCCCATAACCATGCTTCCTTTTATGGGTATAGATGGGATTAGTTTGGTACATGTTACGGCTTTTTGAGATTTAAAGACACATTTTATGATTCTGGTGAGATTTGTAGAGAAAATTCATCATAAGGTTTTTAATTATATTTATTTAGAGGGCCATTTATTATCATTTCAATCCATGACACACTTGAAAATCCCAATCTTGGAAATTACTTGATAAAAGGAGAGAAGGCATAACAAAGAAAGGGTGGAAGTAGTCAAAATGTAGGAAAAGTTGGTGATTAGAGGTGAGATTACAGACCCATATTGGTTTCCAAAAATGGAATAAAAATCCACCTCAAAGGCTATGCAAGGTAGGTTGGCTAGTAATAAAGTATTTTTTTTGTGGGTGTATGTAAAATGAAAATTAATAATTTTAAACAGACTGAGAAAGGTGAGGCTTCTGCTAATGAAAAAGAAATTATCATTATCAACAATCTAGAGGATATGGTTGTGGAAGAGTAAGTGGTTTGGGTATTTAGCTATTTAGGTTTATTTTTGGTCTTTAGTTTTCATGTTGGGTGGCCTCTGGGCCTTTTTGGGGTTTGGCCCCTTTTTTCTTGGTAATTTTCCTTCTTGTGTTTTTCTTATTTCTCATTGGCTCGTCACTTAGTTTGGCTTTACCTGTTCATGTTTTCATCTAATATTTTTATGTGTTGGCTAGTTTTTTATATAAACTCTTATGGCTAGGGACCAGTTTAAACCTTGTATCTATTTTAAAATAGTTTAATAACTACTAAAAAATATAAGAAACATTCCAATTAGTAACTAATATGAAATCAATAGGGCTATAGACATGAAATAGAGAACTCAATCTGAGGTCATGACATTAGATATATGGGGAAACCCCCATATAAATAGAGAGCATAAGATCAATTGGATTCAAATAAACATTCTGTTCAATACCATGTGGTTATATATATAATGAATATATCTACTAAAAATAAGGATGTCTTCCTTATCATTAAATCAAAACTAATGCAAATCATGTAATTATTAAGCACCCATGTGAGGACTAATCCTATCATTCCCCCCTTAGTACGAACATGGGGAGAGGAATCACATTATGCAACTACAAAGAGATAGTCTACTACTTTCATATTCCACATTTTATGTGGCATTCACTCAGTAATTTTTATCATCATTGCTTTCCCACTGATTTTTACTATGGATGTAAAATTTCAAAGCACGTGTATGAGGGAGGCAACCCCAAGCGGGGTGAAGGAGAAACTCCCCTTTCTAGATCTTGGGGAAATGTCCTAGCCACACTCTTTATCGTGATAAAAGGTGGGGTCAAGGGGTATAAACCCTAAATCCAAACACAATTTTCTTCTTCTATGGTCTTTAAAAATTCACTACTAAAACTATATTTTTCATAAAATATGAAACCCCACCATAAATTAAAATGGGTGTCAAATTTAATAAAAAAAAGGAACCTGATTACAAAGACATGCTTCTCAATTGAAAATAATCTCCTTTACATGAAATTTTTCATTATGACAAAATATATTCCATTTCAAAAAAATCATCCCTTGTTTTTCAAAAAAGAATCCCATTTAATTTTTCTCCTAAAAGGAATTTTCATGAAGGGGTTGTGGTAAGGGCTTAACCTCTTGACTAATTATAGCCTTTGTACTTAAGAATATAGCTAGCCATTCTGGCTAGCCAAGGTTTAAATAATCCATCTACACTAATATGATTTAAATTTTATAAATCTAATGATTATGAATAAAAATAAAAATTGACCTTTTAGGGTTCAGACTCTGTATGTTTTCAATGAAATGACTACCTCTAAAGAGTATTGGATGTGTTAAGGTGGGTTTTGATCACTGAGGGTAAGAAATTATCTAGATCCAAATTCAATCTATGTAATTTGTAGATCTCACCAAGAGGTTTTAAAATTGTTCTCATTGAGGTGTGAGGAATTGAGATCACAAGTTAAGACCCATCACTAAGGAGATTGAATAAAATAAATCAAGCACTGCAAGATCTATGTAAATTAATGATTTGGGTCTCCAAAACATCTTTGAGACTAAATTCTAATGGAAACTATAGGACTAGACTACATTTAGATAGATTTCATGAGTAGGGGATGTGGTGGAGTAAACTAATGCATTGAATTATTTTGGCATGAAGTGTTGAGAAATGGATGTTGAGATGGGGCAGAGGATTTCATTGTAGGAACTACTGATGGAGTCATTTAAATTCCAAATAAATCACTGAGTTGATAAATATAAGGGCCAAGGAAGTAATTCATGTTTGATATTTTCTTAGTCTATATCGAGGGTGGACTCAAATTTTCTAACTATCAAACTCAATGAAGGTCAGTCCATTATAAATCTAATGCAAGGTGTGATGAACTTGAATGCACAAATAATGAATCCTTTCCAATGTCTAATGCAAGAACACCATGGAAGGACAAAACCCTAGATTTATATCCCAAACAAATGCATAAGTGAAAAATGAATGTATTCAAACCCTTTAAATGTAAATCAATACAATGTGATCATTTAAATATCAACACAAATAAACTTGATCCAAAAGACTGAAATTAAAAAAAAAATTGAAGATTTTAGATCAAACCCTCAATACATTGCCTCTAAATTCCATAAGAATCTATAAAGAAAACTTGCAAACCCCAAAATAGATCATATTTTCTCAAAAATTCTACCAGAGAATGTTACTTCAAATAAGTGCTAATGTAGCAACCCTTTTCATGAAATATTAGAAAAATATGATTTTCTATTATTCCAACTAAAACCAATTCCAACTTTAATGCATAATACACAAATAACACTAAAGATAATCCAATGAAAAATAACTCTTATATTAATATTCAACATATAATTTTTAAATACTTTCCACAAACATAATTATTCACATAAATCCACTGAAGATCTTGCACAACACATACACTAATCTACTAAAACAAACTATATTGAATATGCATCATTTGAAGCTCTATTACAATCTCTAAATGAGATCACCCTCATTAACCAAAGGGTTTCCATCCTCTTATTCAACAACCAATGTGTTTCTATCCACTGATCACCAATCACCCAAGGAGTTTTATCCTTTATTCCTGTAGTTGAAGCACAAGTACATCAAGCATATAGAGAAAATGGTTGTAATGATAAAAGATGGTTTAAAAAGGGAAGAGTATGATAACATAACATTTTACAAAGGAGAGGGAGAAAGAGATGAATAGTTAACAGAGAGAGAAATTGGGGTTCCACATTCTTCATGGGATACAAATTGATAATAGTGACAATCTTGTCACCATATGCAAGAGTCAAAATAAATCTTCGCTTTTGATAATAACATCTCATTTTCTCATGATTTCACAATGATGTCTCTCTCACGCTTGTGAATAGGAATCAATAATGATAATTTTTCATCATTCACCCATGTGACCGCATGCCTCCAAGAGTGTCCTTGACAACCTTTGAATTCTCCCCACACTCCACATCATGAATCCACCTAGAATTGTGCCATACTTCTCCTTTTTCTTTTTCTACCAAGAAATAACATCATGTGATCAATAAAAAATAGATTTGTCTCTTAAGTGGAGTGGTACACTCCACTCCATGAACATGCCCTTGATCCCATTTGAGATGCTCTATGAGCCATACCACATCACCCATAATCCACTTCCTTTGATATATCATCACCCACATCACCTACCACCTCATGATGAATAGTGACACAAGAATAGTGACACATGAATAGTGCTTGTGAATAGTATTCAAAAAATATTAGAATGGATAATTTTCCTACAACATCAATTTTTTTGAAAAAGGACTCGACAAATCCTTTCTTTTTGTCCTCAATCAATTATAAACCATGATGCTCAAGAATAATTATTCCAAGGTGTTACATCCAACTATAGGGCCCATATAATCTATAACTTGTACCTATAAAGTGATCCAACCCTTGCCAAAGATTTTTTAAAGATATATGTGATCCAACATTCCAAACGTCCCTAGACCACTCATGTAGTTTGATCATCCTTGTGTTAACCCTATGAGCATAAATGTCAAGTAAATGTGCATGACTCATAAAAGCATGAATGCAAATAATCAGAGGATCCTTTTTGTGAGGCATGACTTTACATCCTTGACTTGGGTGAAGAAATGGGAATGTGATTATTCCTACCCTTTTACATCTGATTGTTACCAAGATCCCAAAAAATCTCAATAACTTTGTACCATGCATCTATTACACCACTATAATATTCATCTAAACTTCCACAACTAGGTTAACATTTATAACATATTTAATAATAATGACTGTGAACTTATCATAATATTTACCTTGCTTATGTCTAAATATATCTCATGGATCCCATATTATTATGTGTAGGATGCTTTTTAAAATATATATATATATATATGTGCTCCAACCATTGAATATTATTATTATTCACCATATTTACCTTAAGCTAAACTAAGGTCAATTCAAATTCTTTTATTATCCCTTTGTATGACACAATGAAATCATGAGCAGTAATGATTTGAACATGGAAATTCTATCTCGCATATATTTTAAAATAACATCTAGACACCACATCATTATGTATTAATAATTTTGAGCCAAAATATCTAACTGCACTCTTTTATCCTCCTTAGAATGATACAAAAACTAAAATATATCGGTGCTATCATCCCCATCTATGGAGATGAAATTTTAAAAGTTCTTAACAAAAAACTCCTCTTTGTACACATTAGGATGGTGATATGGAGTGATCATGATAGAATTATATCTTGATTCCACTCTTATGATGTGTTTGAGTCTTATATCTAGTGGTAACTTTGGAGGTAAGTCAGTAAATACCACATTATTCTTGTTAAGAAAATTACCAATATGATAAGTACATTCCTTAAAAAGTATCAACAAACCAATTGTTGCCTAAAAAATTTATCCCTTGAGAGAAGACCTCTCCATTATTGTAATAATTTTTGGTGACCCATGAGAAACCTTTCTAAGCATCACATCTTTTCTTTCAAATTTAAACTTGAGATCCATGGAATTATGTGATAGATAACCATTAAAGTGCAACCATTGTATACCGGAAACTATGTTAGTTTCTCCCAATCCCACAAAAAAATGAATCATTACATACCTCATGATCTTGGATCTTACTCACATATAACCTAAAACTATTATGATATGCCTTCACCCCATTTCTTTCATAAACTAAGCATTGTCAGAACATGGCCAAAGCATGCATGATGGCTCATATTTCTTTTTTCAATTCTTCTAACTTCCAAGTTTCAAAAGTTATGGGATGTATTTTTTGAACTAATATAATTCCAAGTTCTTCTTTTGAACCATCATATTCTATAAAAAAAATAAGTGATAAATATGAAATAATAATAACTAGACATGAACTTATTACCTCCTTTAATCCTCAAAAAGTGGCTTGTGTTGGTTTTGTCCACTCAACCTTTGTCTCCTTGGTCAAATTAATAAGAGGAGTTCAAAGTTGAGAAACCCCTTAAAAATAATTATGTCATGTTTTCATGAAATAAAGAGCCTTTTTAAAAAAATTAGTGTGGTTGGGAATGCCCAAACTAGAAAAAATGAATCCCCCTTTGATCCACCTACTCCTTCATAAATTTGAGAGTAACATTTTCTTTCTTGATGAGGTTAAATAAAATACCCCTTTCTATTCCTTGGTGTGTAAAATAATATATCACTCTAATTTGTAACCCATAACTTGTTCTCTTTACCATATTCTTTTGGAGTTCCCAAACATGATGTAGATTTACACCTAGATGCATGATATAAAAATATATGCATAAAGTGGTGAAAAATATGATTTTACTTCTTGATGCTAGGAAACATGTAGACATATTGGTGTATCACATCCTTATTTAAACCTCTTTTATACATCCATATCTTGCTGGAGATCAAAATTAAATCAAATTTTATTACCTCCTCTTCCTTGGGCTGAAAATAAGTGACTGAATGATCTTTTTTCTTGGATTCCAGTTCCATAGTGAATTCTCCCATACCAAATGGAAAAGTGTGCTAATATATAGTTTTACAAATGAGAAGGAGAAAGAGAAGAATAATGAAGAGAGAGAAAATTAAGTGCCACATTCCTCATGGGGTGATAAATTGACAATAGTGACAATCTTGTCACCATGTTCAAGAGTCAATATCAATCTTCACTTTTGGCAATACCATCTCCTTCTCTTGTGATTTCATAATGATGTCTTTCTCACCCATGTGAAGATGAATCAATTATGGGAATTTGTCATCATTCACCCATGTTACCACATTCCTCCAAGAGTTTCCCCAACAACCTTTGACTTCTCCCCACACTTACATCATGAAGCCACCTAGAATTGCACCATACTTCTCCTTTTGATTTTTCCACCAAGAAACAACATCATGTGATCAATAAATAAATTAGATTTGTCTCTTAATAATATTGGTATGTGTCACTCCATGAACATGCCTTTGACCCCATGTGAGATGCTCCATGGGACATGTCACATCATCCATAAGCCACCTCCTCTACTAAATCATCACCTTCTACCTCATCATGAATAGTGAGATGTGAATAGTGCCAATGAATAGTAACTGGTGAATAGTGCTGGATAAATATTGAAATGGCCAATTTTCTCACAATATCAAATTTAATGAAAAGGGGACATGAAAACAAACACAAACAAAGCTAAAATAAACAAAAGTTAATGATAGAAAGTTTTCATGTCATCTACACTCATAACCCATTGACAAAGAGATAAAATAATATGGAGGATTGACAAAAAATAGACTTTGTAGATGTTCCTCAATGCATATCCATTATCTACCTCCTTATTTTAGAGAGGTCCCTTAGGAAACTTGCTTTGATACCAAATGTGGGGAAACCCCCATATATTTAAAGAGCATAAGCTCAATTGGATTCAAAACAAAATTATATTCAATACCACATGGTTACATATATAGTGAAGATATCTTCTAAAAATAAGGAGATCTTCCTTATCATCAAATCACAACTAATGTGAGGCACCTAATTCCTAAGCACCCCTATGAGGACTAATACTAACAAGATCTACCATAATGTATAATATTAAAGTATGTGTATCATGGGTAAATTGGATAAATTTGTTGAGTTACAAAATGAGAAATAAGATGCAAATGAACAAACTATAAGAAAATATAAACACGGTTGGAAAGTAAGGAACAAACTATAGAATTTTCATTAAATTCTCCTTCGCCTTGGCTATGGGAAGTTATATATTTATTGATATTCTCAATCTTCTCTATCTAATATACTATAAATAATTTAATGTACACTCATTTAGTAAAGGGTTTATTCATTGGACCTTAAATCCATGCATTTTTGTAATATAGATCTAAAGTTTATGATACTATGTTACTCCCTTAACCGTTGGCATGTCTAGGGATATATATATGCAACTTGTGGCTTGCATAAACCTTTTACATAATATTTTACATTCATCTATGCACTTATATGCTTAGTAGGTCAGCCTATGCGTTGTCCAAGGCCTTGGTAGACTATAAATAGAAGGTAGGGTTAGTTTTTTATCATCATCTCAAAGTATTCATTTCTTATTGAAAGCATTTGGGAGGTTTCCCCCTTGAAGTATCATATCTATTATTTATATTTTATAATATTTTTCCATATAATTGTGATCCATTACTATTTTTTTGCTTATTTGGTGAATTAATATCATTCTAAATGGTATTAGAGCGTTGATTTGGGCCATAATTAGGTCAAAACCCTTAGATCTTGTAATTTGGATATATATCACAAATGTTTATGAATTTATATGCAATGTTTAATTGGAGCTTATAAATAATTCAAGTAAGCTTCCATTAAAATTTCATCTCATTTGGATCTATTTTTCAAAATTTATTATCATTTTAGGGTTTTTCATAAATTCGCTCCATGCCTCACATTTTGTAGAATTTTTCAAATTTATTTACATTTTTGTAAATCTTGGAAACATTAGTTTGGGAATATTCTTTGATTTTTTTATTTGAGGCCTACATATTTAAAAAAACATTGTGGTCAAAGTTGGGTCAATGGGGCTAAATAAAGTTGACCATCTAGCCTTCTTATTATTGGTCCTAACACTCGTGGTTGGGAGAAAGGGAAAGAAACCACTAAAAATCCTTTAGTGGAGAACATGGAGTTTGTAACCTATGACATTATGTCTTCATAGATGATTTCTCAAATTTAGTTGAATCTACACATCTGATGTAGAAGGATGTGTGAGTCCTAAGTCAAATGTTAGGAATGCAAGGGAAGCTTAATGGCGTGAACAATAAGTTTTAGTAGATCATGGAAAAAATAGATACCATTTATTCTCATTTTGAACTTAACAACCCTCCACTTTTTCATTATGGTCCTTCTCCTCTCAACACTAACACTACCAATACATGGGTGAAATTGATGTTGCCAAAAGTAGACTTGTGAAAGTTTGATGGTAAGGATCCACTCACTTAGATCACTCAAATTGAAAATATATTTGATCTATAGCAAACTCCTAACTCTCAAAATATGTTCATGGCATCTCTATATCTAGAACCTAATCCATTCATTTGGTATCATTAGTTGTGTGATCAAAAGAATAAGATTAGTGCTCCTACTACATGGTCAGTATTATTTGATGAACTAATGTCTCACTATTAGGATAATGTTTCTAAAAACTACTTCATCAAGTTAGCCAAACTATGAAAAACAAGAACAGTGAAGGATCATATTCATTAGTATTATAATTTATCCTTCCATTTGGAGGACATAATTGAGGCAAATTTGATTGACCTTTTTCTAGGTGGACTAAAAGATAGCATTAAATTAAAGGTTCACATGTTTAACCCCATAACGCTATCTGAAGCTATACCAAGGTCACACTTAGCAAAGGAAAAAGAGATGAATAAATATAATCCTTTCACTACTAGTAGGGAACACACCTCCCCAACTCCATCACTACCTCAACCTACCATATTAACACCACAACAAATTGAGGAGAAGCATGCCAAAGGGTTGTGTTATGGTTATGACACAAAATAGAGCAAAGGTCATCAATATGCTGAAAAGAAGTTATTTTACATTGAAGGGGCCAAGGAGTATGAATAGATGAGGAGGCATCTGGTGAGGGTTTTTAAGAACTTGAGGAGGAATCTACAATTTCTCAACATGTTATCTACTACCATGCCCTTGTAGGTAATTCTACTCGTCAGACTCTTAAAGTGGTGAGTTTCCTTAAGAAATAAAAGGTCACAGTGTTGATTGACTTATCAAGTACACATAATTTCATCAACAATAAGTTGGTGACTTAATTAAATTATTTCATTTACCTAGCCCTAAAATTTTAGGTCATGATTACAGATGGTGGCACAATTAATTATTCTATAAAATTCCACAATATTAAGTTAGCAATAGGGGGCTATCTAATAAATCCTGTTATGTTTGGTATGCTTATGGGTAGGACAGACATTATTTTGGGAGTATAATGGCTCACCACATTGGGCACTATTAAGATGAATTTATAATAAATGTTTGTGCACTTTCATTCTAAAGGCAAGTCAGTAGAACTGCATGGATTAAGAGTTAAATCTACACAAGTGGTTAGTTAACATCAAATAACTAAGATGCTAAAAAAGGGTGCTAAAGGATTTTTAATGTACTTGTTTTCCATTGATGTTCAATAAATTAAGGATTCTACCCATATTGATCTACAACAAATATTGGATGAACATTCAGTTATTCTTGATCTTAAAATGGTCATTCAAACATGCACTAAGCAGTTACGATCTAAAGTGATTATAGAGTATCTGATTAAATGAAAGAATCTTCTTCTAAAGATGTTACTTGGGAGGATGAAGCCTTCATGAAATAACATCCAGGATTACTTCAATGTTGAAAACAATGTTGTTTTGGAGGGGAGGGGCATGTTATGCCCTTAACCATTAGTGTGTCTAGTGATATATGTAGCTGACTTGTGGTTTGCATAACCATTTTTCATATTATTTTACATTTATCTATGAACTCATATTCTTAATAGGTCATCCTATGGGTTATCCATGGCCTTGGTAGACTATAAATAGGAGGTAGGGTTAGTTTTTCATTATTACATCATAATATTCATTTCTTATTCCAAGCATTTGTGAGGTTCGCCTCTCAAAGTGGCATATATATTATTCATTTTTTTTTATATTTCTATATAATTGTGATTTATTGTTTTTATTCTTCTTATTTGGTGAAGTAATATTATTACATACTAATTTATGGATGACGAATTTTGAACCTGTCATTCTAATGGAGTGTATTTTTTGTGTATTATCCTGCAATTAATAGATTGGTCATGACTATAAGTTATCATCCTTCCACATTTTTTACATATTTATCACCAATTGCATTATATTTATTTACTCTATGTCACTTTCATTTCTTGCATATCAGTGGTTATGTGTTTGTGGTGATAGGGAATCAAGCCATTTCTTATGTTGGTGCATCACCACCCATTTTATTTTTTCTCTCTCCTTTTTCTTCTACAAGTTTTTATTTTTTCATTTAGTTTAATTAAAATAGCATTAGAGTAGGAAACATAACCAATTAGACTTGGAGATTCTCTTGTAAGGGTAGTCCTACATCACAAGCGTTCCCAAGCTATGATTATTTTGGGGTTGCAACCAATTGGACATAATGGACTATTGAAAAATTCCTTTGATTCACATAAATTGAATGTGAGAATGTGTGTATGGGAAATATTAGACAATCTAGGTGTGTTGATAATCACTATTCTAGATCGACTGACATGAATGTCAACATTTGATCGATTGAGTATGTTGCATATTTATAATACAAATATAATAAGATAATTACAAGTGGTGATGGTTATAAATAATAACAATTACAATTTTTTTCATATTCTAATGGCATGGTGGTTGAAATTATTTCAAGTGTATGGCAATCAGTCTTCCTATCATACAATTACTCTAAAAGTTTCTATCATAAAATTGGAAAGTGTCATTTGGAAATCCACATGAAAGTAAGGAGTTGGCACATGGCTATTTTATGAATTTGTTGTGTAATGTCTTTCCTATGCATAAGTTTGACACAAAATTTATGCATAATTTCTAAGTGAGGAAGACTTTTATAGGGCATGAGACGCCAAAAGGACTCTATAAGACTCAGGAGGATTTGTAATAAAGAAGTGTCGTGTGGTATTGTGGTGGTTTGCAAGGATACCATGAGACTTGTGTGTGTGCATGTGTTACTTGGTGCACAACACAAAGGAATAACTCCAAGTTGATAGGTGCATAAGTTGCATAGGTGTGTAATGGACAAGTGTATGCAATTATGCATATGTGCACATATCAAAACAATTTGACAACATGCTCAATGAGAATATAAGGATATATTTTAATCAGTTAGAGGAAATTTGAAACAATGTCTAGCTTTGATGGTATGTAAAAGAAATCATGGTGGTCCATCACAATTATTATAAAAGACATTGCATAATGGTCGGGTCAAGATTTTCATTCCATGGGAATCTCCATTATATTCTAAGAAGCATTTGAGATAATTAGCTTAAATTTCAACCCAAATACAATGTATTTTATTGTAGACGTGGATCACTTGTTTAGTGTAACACAAATAGCTGATATCTTTGTATAGTTACAAGGTGCAACTTATATGTTTAAAATTAATTTTGATATTTTCAATTTATTTTAAAAAGTGCATGTTAAATTCATGATTTTGAAAAATTATTGCCTGCAAATGTCTAGGGCCAATAAATAAAAAATACAAGACCTGTCCATACTACTTGCCATCAAGTTCAAGAGCCACGCATGATGCTTCCCATAGTGTACAATGTTATGTTATTCGCATAGCTCCAGATGGGACACACATATTTTGATAACCGACCATACCTATTTTTATTTAATAATCAATATAAAAATAAAATATTGTTAATTTAATATAAATAAATTTTAAATTTTACAATATATAACTACTATAAAATGATAAAAAAATTAATTTTAATAATATCTTTAAATAATAATTCAATAAATAAATAAAATAAAATAGACTGGAATGGTAATTAAATGAAAGTTAACTTTAAGAAAAGTTATCAAAACATAAAATAAAAACATGTAGTCTGCCTTAGTCATCATTTTGGAGGAATAAAACATGAATTTTAAGGAACGCATAGAACCTAACCCACCTAGACAAAAGCACATGAATTTAACTAAGGGAAAACTTTGTACTGCTATAAAAAATGTTTTTCAATTATGGTATGTTTTAGAGCATATGTGCAAACAAAATAATATAAAACTCAAGCCATTTTTTAAAAAAGTAAAAGGATGCCATCCATTGTGTGTATAATTTGTTCCTCCCTGGGGATTTAGAGATGTGAAGCACCTAATAAGAGTTCATAATTTCCAAAATCATGCAATTAAAATTTAAAACCCTGCACAACACAATAAAATAAATAGTTAAAAACTATTGAATATTGAAATATGAAAACATATATATTTGCACATATGTTTATATCTCATACTATTAATATTTATTTATTTTGTTACTTTGATTTAAATAATTTCAAACCAAAAAGTTTCATTTTCACTCCAAACAACTCAACGAGTGTTCAAACCTTTATTTTTATATAATTAATATTACATTCATTCAGATAGGCATTTGACTAAAAAATTGCTGTAAGATACACTTTAGGAGAAATTTTAAACTTTCTTGGTCCATTAAAATTAGATAAATATTTTTGAAAATATAAAGCTGAAATTTTAAAAAAAAGAATAATCTAATAACATAGGTTGTTATATCATGTAATCTGAGTATTTAACCAACTACCATATTGTTCTTCCAAATCCTAGAGACTATTGAAGTGGCAAAGCATTATGAATGGTTTTATTCCTATTGCATAAAACATCTCACCCTTTAGAAAGGTTTGTTGTCTACAATAATATGTAAAATAACAAAGTGAAATAGGGTTTATACAGAAACAAATTTCTGCCTCTACCATGAAACATAGCAAACTGATACTCCTTCTATGTCTTAAACTATTTGAGCATTTAAGCCTTTTGTGTAAATTAGGAAAATGCATAAGTCATCATTAGGTTTTTTAATCATGGCATGCCTTATTGCTGCAAAGTGTATGTCAATTACAAATTAAATATTACACATACCTTGTAAATCTTTCTGAACTCTATCTTTGATAAACCAAAATGATTTTCCTATTAAGTGTAGTGTTAAATAAAATATGAAAAACTTTCATACTCTAGAAATGAAAATAGTTAACAACTTTAACTTGCCTAAATGTGTTGTAGAATTTGTGGTCATAACTGCCACATCTAAATATATAAATTTTGTTTCCATTAAATATAGAATAAAAACTAAAATAATGACAAATTACAATTATAGCATGAATGTTGATATATTACTAATGATTATACAATTCAAGGTCAAACTCCATGGCCTTTTGTTACAAGGAATGATAAAAGCCATTGCTTTAATTAGATAAAATCTTATATAGTTCTAAGCTACTTTCAATCAGCCAAAGGTTTCATACTATCTTGATGTTCTAAAAGCCATAATTCATTTTTGTTTATAGTGATGCTACCTCTTGTCTAAGATCAAAAAGAAGTAAAATGTAGAAAAAATGACCATTCAAATAAATGAACAATAGGTAATGGCTAGAGAGCGTAAAAAAATTTCAAATTAATTGATTATAGCCAAATTTTGCATGCATATTCAAATAACAAACACATTCAGTATATATTATAAGAGGAAAAATAAATGAATGGTGTAATTATACTTAGGTCCAAATTCTAACCCTGAATAATTGGGTTCAAGAGAAACTAACCAGTATCAGATGCCAAGTAAATAACTACCATGGCAATATCCAACTTTTCTCCTTCTACATAAAGAGGTTGGATTATCCTAAGATCATCTATAATTTCCTTGGGTGAAAGTTTGTCCATTCTAGGAGTACCTTCAATAAGACCAAGTGCAATGACATTCTTGTGTATCCCATAATCTACCACCCACTCTAATGTTAAAGACCTTGTGAGACTATCAATAGCAACCTGCCAACATAACAAATATATAATGAATACCTCATAGTTTATTGTGTTTTTTTAAATAAGGTCACTTAACCTTTATGCCTAAATAGTTAAATTTGTTATATTGTGAATTTACATCCTATACCAAGAAAACTTAATGTGCAGGGACAAACCTTGGCTGCAGAAACATGGATTTGATACCACACAACTATGTAATGTAATGTAGCACTTATGTTTTAAATAACACCAGCATATGAAGGATGCTTTTCAGCTCAACCCTTCCTCAAATATGGAAATGTTTGCTAACTCATTATAAATGTGCCAATAGCATCAATGTCTAGTATTACAACCACAACATGTGTACTTATTTTAACTTCCATATGGAGGCCAAACACATCTATTAGCTCAACTCAACCTCCTGGCAATATTTCATATGTGTGAAAATGAGATCAAAATTTATAGGAATTTATTTTCCTGCTTGAAGGAAGCCCAGGTGGCTTGAATAAAGTAAATCCAACTAAAGAATCGTGTATATTAATATTCATTTCTAGATAATCCCATGTCTATCTTCATGAAAGTTGGCTTCTAATTTCTTAGCCTCTAATTTCGGAAGTGAATTGCATTCCAAATAAAATGCCTAAATTACGACCCATTTAAACTAAATTGGCCACAGAGATAGCCATGAGATAGAAATATTAATTATATTATAATTGGAAATAATATTTATATAAAATCTAAGCATTCCAAGTGTTAGCTAGATCAAAAATAAAAGTGAAAAATGATGTTATATTTTTGGAAGAATTGATGATGGTTTATAAATGCATGGACACATGTTTTTTAGTTATATGATTTTATAAATGTAAATGGAATATTTCATGAGAACATGTGTGGAATATTCTTTAATATTTGATTTAAAACTTTGGAATGTATAAAAAAACATTCATTTTATTGGTTCGTAGAGTAAGAACTATTATTTCAATCAATTCCTATAGTTCCCTGCAAGGTAGGGATTAAAAAATAATATACTTCTCATGTAACAAGAATATATTCAATTCTAGATGTGTAATTGATTTTTATTATTTGGTCCACATGAAAAATTTCAACAACTAGAAATGGGAAAGAAAGAAAGAGGCAAATATGCCCATTTAATTAAATGGGAAAGAGAGAAATGTTGCCAAGACCATATATTATAATTCTAACAAGCTACAATGACTATATAATATGGTCTTGACAAGGGGACCAAAGGCATAAAGACATAATATGTAGCTTGTCTCAGGGAACTCAAAAGGGGGATTTAGGGTTTAAAAGTCAACTAAATTATCATTTTTCTTTGATTTTAACCAAAATATCTATACATAGAAAATTTGAAAAAAACTTAAATTGACATAAAATTAAAACCATGGGGCCATTTTGGGATACTGCATTTCACCCCACTTTGAGGTGTGTGCTTACAAATTAAATAGATGGCATAAATATGAACTTCAAAATAGAGCATATAAAGGATACTAAAAAGGATATTGTTGACTAGAGCTTCTAGAACATTAAATGATTATTTTAAAAACTTGTGAAACTAGTCCTTTGTCCTTGGTATGTAGAAAAAGTCTTACAGGTTTTTCATATCTTTGATGGAAATATCTTAGTGGAGTGAAGTTGGAACCCTATATGTTGTTAGGTGAAGGGCCTCAATGTCTTAAAGTAAAAATGAATAAGTGGGTCACTAGGCATCTAAAAATTAAAGTTAGAACCTTGGATTCATATGGTGATGAGTCCTCATTTATATAAACATTTTGAATATTGTGTATAATAAGACATGATGAATAGTAAAAATTGGAATATGGTTCCACCTTGAGATGTGAACGAAGTCAATAAAGCATAGTGAGAATTGTGTCTCAAGAAAAATAAAGATGTTCCCTATAAGTAAATGCCATGAACATCATCATTATTATATTTTCCCCATGTTGGCTTAATATGTAAGCCATGTAAATTAATTGTAAGATAAAATATAATTGTCACAATACATAATTTGATAGCATAGTATTGGGTGTGATATTTACCTATTTCTCTTTGGAATATGATTTGAGTGCTTGGAATCTTCATGTATTTGTTTTTATTATTTATTTTTTAGTTAATTAGTGTAAATATATGATACAAATCAATGTCTCATTATATGATAGTAAAGACAATTTGTTGTATAACTGTATTCATTAGGTGTGTTGAATTTATTATTCCAAGTTGGAGATAATAAGATTATATGCAGTTTAGTTTTGAAGTGGTTGTAAGATTATTTTATGATTATTAACATTTGGTTAGACATATATGTTTATTTAACCTTCCTACAAGTACAAATGTTAATAAATGGTTATTTAATAGGGATGTGAACTTTTGATTTTCATAATTAAAGTTATTGTTCAAATTTGTATGTTGTATTTTGAAAAGTTGACGTGTTGCTTAATTTGAAGATAAAAGATCATTATTATGGTTTAATAAGAATATAATGGGTAAAATAATGTGTAAATCTAATAAATTCCATTTTATTATAATTTCATCAATAAACGAAAGATCAATATGTTGGTAAGACACTATTTGATTGATTATTATATTTTAAAGAAATACAGTTCAAAAAGGTAACTCATAGAAACTATAAGTATGATGTTCTCATCCTTTTGGAATTGGTAGTCATAACATCATAAAATTAAGTTTTATTTTATATAATTTTTTATTTTCTTACTTGTGCAAGATTATTTTATACCATATTTTTAGAAAACCAAAGTGTGAACATTATAATGTAACTCATTTCTTTTGTATGATAAGAAGTTATAACTATTTTGGGACTGAGTATGAGAGTTCAAAAGTTATAAATTCATTTGAAACTTGTTTTGATAATCAAATTTATAATTATAAACTAGGTTGTAAATTTTAACATAAAGTGAATACTAGTTGTAGCAAGTTTATTAATAATCATGTTAATGTTAATTAGTTTTATTAACCAATGTTATGGAAAATGAATACTTAATCATCTTCATAACAATTCATGATTATAAATTTTAATGTGGGATGATATGATTTACATTCTTGTATGAATTTTAAATTCAATTATTTCAATAAGTTACCAATGATGAAGAAAGAAAAAAATAAGGTGATCTAGTAAATAAAAATAGTTGTATGTTCTTGCCTTTCATTAAATAAATAGATAAGTTAATTTCATAAGATGTAGCACAATTAATTATGTATGAAGTGACATAGCTGAAACATTGAATGACTTCATGAAATTATCTAAGTTTTCATTATGTAAAACATAAGTATGGTTTTTAAAACATCAAAATCATGTCAAAATATTAAAGACTTGTTTAAAGATTATTCATTATTTATCCTAATATAATTAGACCATATGATTAGTATATTATACATATATTAAGTTATTACTACATGAAAATGTGAGATGGTCAAATGCATTCACTTAAGTAAAATGATGTGGGTTTAATTAATGTGTGTAGTACAGATTAGAGGTGATTCCAATTATGTAATATCCATGTGTGTGGTAATGTTCATCAATAATAAGATCAATAATGCAGTTTTACTTTATTTAGATATTTTTGTTAAATTGATTTAATGTAATCATTTTAAATACACAATAGCAATGATCTTATCTCAAGTCATGATGACATAAGTAGGTATCTATAATTGATGGCAATTGACTTCACATAACATGTATTTATGAAAGAATGTCAAACATATTACATTGTATTTATTTTGGAAATAAACATGAAGTTCAAGTCTTGTTGTTTAGGTAATTAATTGAATCATTGAATGTATAAGCTTAGTATAATGATTATTTTTTTATAATTTGAATTCTTTTAACCTTATCTTATCATGAACCTTCGTGATGTTGGCTTGTAACCTCAATTAGAGCTTAGCTTATCTATATGTTCATAATGCAGATTGTTTTATGTCAAGAGGTTTTTAGTCAAGGCTAAAAGTTGGTATTGGTCCTTTTAGAAATGCCAAAGCTTTAGTAATTATATTTGAATGTAATAACGTACACTTAGTACATTAGTACACCTCAATCTGCTTATTAATTGGTTAAAGTAACTTCTTAATAGTATTAGTAGGAATTTTTAACCTTAGTCAAATACTTGTATTTAGTATAACACATTTATAGACTTGAACACACTTTCCACAAATTAGTTTCTTCTATTAGGTTTGAAATGGTTTTGAGTAACTCAAATTTGATTTAATTTTCTTGAGTAGAGGCCACAATCATGTCCTTAATGAATAGGGCATTAAACATGCCACCTACTAAAGTACTTTGGTTAAATGGGTCAATACCTAGATTACCTTGACCTATCAAATTAGTTGGCACTCATGTTGAAGGAGTTAGTTCTATAAGTGAAGAATTTGATATGTCCATGGCATTTAAATTATGCACTAGATTTAGATAGGTCTGTTATGCTTGTTGAATTTATAAAAATTTATCCTCCATGAGGCCCTTTCCTTTTACAATCATATTTTGATCTTGGTATGAAATTATAATGAGCATTCAGGGTAATTAGTAGAGGTTTGTTTGATAGTTTGGGTGTAAGGTACATTTATTGACACTCTGACTAGACTAGGTAGGTTTTCATGGGGGGAGTCTTTCAAAAACTTGGTGCATACCTCCACAGATTTGACTAAAACCTCATCCTTGTTTTCAATCAAGTGATGATTGAACAAGTATGGGTCATATTTCAACAACATGAAAATGTAGTATAGTTGTTTCTAAACTTGTTCAATGACATATGGAACACTAACAAGATATTGGGATGTTTATTCTTGCTCTTGCCCTTGATAGGGAGGTGTATTAACCAAGTGTTATGCTAACAAATCTTGAATTTATTCTACATATTGAGAAATGTATGGAGGATAGGGATCCATGTCACAAATTACATCATCACCATATGGGTCTTGAACAATGGTATCATTCATGACCATGTTATCATAATCTAGATTCTACATGGTTCCCTTATGTGTATAGTGAGGCATATCCAAATCCATGATTAACAACTTACGAATAAAAGGTCTAAAGTTCTAAAAACTCTAAAAATGTGGTCTAAATTGGTATGTCTAGAAACTTGGTCTAAATTTGGCTTAGGAATGGAGTTGTTCTCCAAAACTTGTCAATGATAAACTTGGCATAAAATGACCTCAAGGTCTAATGTCTTGCACACAAATGGTTAAATGAAAGGTAAATTAAATCTTGATTTTTATCAAAGTGTTTCAAACAATTCTCATCTATGTCTAAAAATAGAAAACACTAATAGGTCTTTGGGAAAAAGGCATAAAACTAGGCTCAAAAGGTAAGAACAAACTATAAAAACTATGGTAAATGCTAGGTATTTAGAAAACAAGGCACAAATCTAGACTTAAAAACACACTTGGTTGAGTAAAAATGAAAGGCAACTACCAAGTTTTTGGAAACATGACACAAATATAGACTTAAAATAAACTTGGTAAAAAAATGAAAGGTGATTTCTAGGTCTTGGGGAATAAGATATAAATCTAGACTTGAAAGAAACTTGGTCCAAAAATGAAAGGTAAATTACTAGGTCTTTAGATACAAGGTACAAAACTATAGTTGAAACAAACTTGGTCAGAAAACAAAATGTAAATTGATATGTCTTTGGGAATTAGGCATAAAGGTAGACTTGAAACAAAATTGGTCAAAAAATGAAATGTCTTTGGATATAATGCACAAATATGGACTTGAAATAAACTTGGTCAAAGTAAAAAATGGCAAGGCAATTAATCTAACTTTAAAACAATTTGAAACACTTGGACTCAAACTAGGCACATGGATTCAAACATAAACTTGACCTTGGCATAATACACTCATCCTAGGCACATGCCTAAACTAATAAGCAAATTCAATCTTAAGTAATCAAAAATAATCACACTGAGTAAAACCATTTAATCCCAAGTGATAATCAAGACTCAAATGTAAAATAACTACATTTAAGGTTGTAATTGAAAATAGAGTTTTGACCTTAGTTATAAGAAATAAAATAAATGTGAGGCACATGGAAGAGACCACTTCCTAAATCTAAGCATAAATATATTTAAATAAATCAAGGAATTAGTCCAAGTTACATAATTCAAAAGTGATATGTAAACACATAAGCCAAAATTAAGTGAGGCATATGTATAAACCACTCAATATCTTAATCTAAACTTCACAAGACAAATTTTTGAGAGGATCCTCCTGCAACAGTTAATGAAAATGCATAAATTAATATGTATTAGCAGCATGAATTAAATCTAATAGAACACTTGAAAATCTTGAATTGATCATAAGGAATTTCAAGGGGGCAACCTCCTTTAAGCAAGCTCAATACAATAATTTTGTGGATGCCTTTAATGGCCTCAACACTTACTTATATATGAATTCTAATCTAAGAAACTACTACTTCCCATAAATGTGGGAATAAATAAAATGCTCATATGATGACTTACAAAGCATATGTGTCTATAAAAACTAATAACTAACAAAGTAAAGAGATATCATGGGTTCATAGCATCCCCTCCCTCTTAGAAAATGATTTGTCCTCAAAGCTTCAGATGTGGGAATTAGTAGTAAATCTAAAATAGTGGTTCCCATGATGCATCCTCTAGTTTCATTCCATGCCACTATATTAAAACCTTGGTGATGGAGCGGGAGCAAATTGGGTGTGTGTGCCCATCCAAGATTACCTCTAGCTCAAGAAGAATGTATCCTTCATTATCAAGTTTAGGTAAAATAGTCTACACTCTGATGTTTATGCCAATAAATTTATTTAGATAAGAGACATGAAATATTGGGTGAACTTGAGAACAAGGTGGGAGCTCCAACTTATAAGCAACCAACCCAATCCTTTGAAAAACCTTATAAGGCCCATATAACTTGAGAACTAGCTTATGATACCCCTTGAGTTTTAGGGAGGATTGCTTGTAGGGCTGCATGTCAAGAAAAACCATATCACCTACTTGAAAAGTGCACTCAAAATGATGATGATATACCTATTGTTTTTTTCTATTTTGTGCCATATAAATATTTTCCTATAGGTTTATAAGGATCTGATCCTAGGTTTAAAGAATCATGTCGACTGCTTAGACTGTTGAACTATTGGGGGTGTATAGAAAGAGAACTAGTGGTGCTTGACTATAGACTGATTCATATGGAGTCATTTTTGTTGAAGTGTGGTAGGAGGTATTGTACCACCATTTAGTGAGAGGGAGCCACTCTACCCACTGATGTTGTTGTTCTAAGGTGAAACAATGGAGGAAAGTTTCCAAGCATTTATTGATAATTTCAGTCTAGCCATCTACTTTTGGATGATACCCAGAACTCATCTTCAGTTGAGCGCCGGTACATCTAAATAGTTCTATCCAAAAATGGTTGGTTAAGGTTGCATCATGATTTGAGATAATGGATGAAGGAATGCCATGAAGATGGAAAATCTGGTCTAGGAAAATTTGTGCAATTGTGGAGGTGGTATAAGGATAGCTAAGGGCACAAAAAAGGCTATATTTGGATAGGTGATCAACCATAACCAAGATCATTATTTTCCCTCTAGATTTAGGGAGCCCCTCAATGAAATCCATAGAAATATCTATCCAAATCTTGGTAGCGATGGGTAAGGGTTTGAACAACCCAGAGATGAGTGTTGTTTCACCCTTGTTGCATTGACGGGTATCACATTTAGCCACCATCTATTGAATTTCCTTTTTCATTCCCTTTCAAAAGAAGTTTCATCATGCTCAATCATAAGTTTTGAGAAACCCTAAGTGTTATGTGGATGGAGAAGTATGGAGTTCATAGAATGTATCCTTTTTATATATGTGCTTTGGGGAAGGACCAGATGACCCTTATATCATAGAGAAGCACCATCCCAGGTATAATGTGGTATATCCAAGGGGTTAGTGGCCAATTGTTAAAAATTTTGAGATAATGATGAGTCATTGACATACCCCTGATGCACAAGGTCTAACCAATATAGAATAGGCATGGAAATAGCTTAAAGGAAAGCTTGATCCATAAATGTATGAAATAGAGCATTAGCCATAATATTATCTTTACTCTTCTTGTAAGTTATCTCATAGTCATAACCCATGATTTTGCTAACCCATTTCTATTGTGATGGGGTAATGACCCATTTTTCTAGGAAATATTTTAGACTCTGGTGATCAATTTTGATTTGAAAATGATTACCCAATAGGTATGGCCACCACTTCTATATTGCATGTAAAATGGCCATCATTTCCTTCTCATAAGTAGAGAACACTAAATTATTTACAAAAGGGCATTGCTGGTAAATGAAATGGGGCATCCTTCTTGGATGAGAACAACACCAAGTCCATTTTCATAAGCATCACTCTCAATAGTGAAGGGTTTGGTAAAATCTAGCATAACTAGAATAGGTGTGGTACACATAGCTTGTTTCAATGCTTCTAATGCACATTCAGTAACTTATGTCTAAATAAAAGCATCCTTTTTTAAAATAGCTATTAGTAGAGTTGAAATCTTCTCATAATCCTTGATAAACTTGTGATAGTATCTAGTTAACCCCAAAAACCCATGAAGTCTCTTGAGTGTCTGAGGATACGGCCAATTTGCCATAGCAACTATTTTTTCAATATCCACCCAAACCCCTTAGGCTAAAAAAGTATGCCCAAGATACTCAAATTCATCTTAGCTAAAAGTAAATTTGGACTATTTTGCACAAATATGATGGTTAGAGAGAAGTTGCAGTGTGAGCTCCAAATGTTGGAGATGCTCATACCATGTTTTACTATAGATGAGGATATCATCAAAGAAGACCAAAATGAATTTTTGTAGGTAGGGATAGAATAATTTATTCATCAATGCTTGTAATGTTGAAGGAGCATTATCGAGGCCAAAGGGAATGACTAAGAACTCATAGTGGCCATCATATGTGTGAAAAGTTATCTTAGGAATATCATCCTCATAGAGTCATATCTGGTGATATCTAGAGCAAAGATCCAACTTGGAGAAAAATTGAGCACCATAAAGCTCATCAATAAGCTAATCAATAATAGGGATCAATAACTTATCCTTGATTATGAGTTGATTAAGTGCATGAAAATCAATGTAGAGGTGCCATGGCCCATCTTTTTTTTAATGAGGATAACTAGGGAAGAATATGGGATGGTACTAGGGCAAATAATGTCTTGCTTCAATAAGTCTTGAATGAGCATCTTGATCTTGATGTTTTGATGAAATGGGTAGTAATAAGGCCTAATGTTAGAAGGAGTGCTTCTAAGAAGGAGTTAAATACAGTGGTCATGTAGTCATGAAGGTGGCAATCCCACTAGTTTAGCAAAGACACATGTATACCTCTATAGAATGGTTTGTAGATTAGAAGGATTTGTGTAAACTATTGATGGTTGCATTTGAATGGAATGGAGATAAATAATGACACCATGTGAATTATTCTTAAGAGTTTTTCCATGAAATGTGAACTAATGATGCTGAGAGATCCTAGTTGTAAGCCTTTCAATGTGTATTTTTTCCCATTATCTAAAAATTGCATCCAAAGTTTAGCAAAATCCCATAAGATGGGTCCAAGTGTGTGTAACCATTAGGCTTCCAAAATAACATCACATCCACCTAAGCGTAAGGAAAACATGGTGGAGTACAAGTTATAATCTCCAATAGATATACTCACATGATGGAACTTCTCTTTGCGAGGTAATGTGCCCCCATTGGCAATTATGACTTCAAATTTGGAGCAAGGATGAATAAAAGAATCAACTTGTTTAGCAATCTGAGGGTCAATAAAGTTGTGAGTGCTACCTGAATCAATGAGTATTGTGAGAGGGAGCTTCTTGAAGTAACCTTTGACCTACATGGTTTGTGGGGTACTGATTCCTGTTAAGGCATGGGTAGAGATATCTAATTGGTCATCTTGAGAATCAGGTTCCCCCATCGACTGAGCTTCTTCTAGATCATATGTTTTATCATGAACATCTTCCCAATCTTCAATTACTTTTAATAATTTTATTACATAGTGGGAGTATGATTGAAAAATATGAAGGCAATTTTAGGAGTGAAAATGGAAAAACTAGAAAAATGGTCAGAGAGGGATAGAGGAGTAGAATGAGACAATGAACACTGTGAAAAAAATTTGAGCCAAATAGACAAAAATGTAAGAAGTTATGTCAAAACCCAAAAAAATGGAAAAATGAGATTTACAAAAATTAGGAGTGGAATCAGGATATGGGACCTCAATGAAGAAAAGGTAGGGAATGGAATTTTAGGTGTCTAGGTAAATTTTGAGAATCCATGAGGTTACTATTTTTTTTACTATTTTTCTATTACGGGTTACGAAGCTCTGTAAAACACATCTCTTGGGAATATGTTGAAATAAGTCCACAAATCTGTTGTGATGGTTTTCTAAAACTTTGATGGTATTTTTGATACTCTGCTTATGATATTATGATACTGATAGAAATGGACCCAAAGTTTCAATGGTTTCCTAAGGGTTTAAATATATCACTTTGGCCACCAATGTCTTCTAAGTGATTACCACTCCATAATTTTTTTGGCCATGGATTTATATCTTAGTGACAGCTCTTAGTTTTCCTCATGGGTGGGAACTATGAAATAAAGAAGGGGTCATTGCATGTTTCACTGGTGGGTCCTCTCAATAAGCTAGTTACTTTGACATTCCTATGGTACTCCTCACAATGAGTTTTAGGGCTTTCACCCATGCACTTCCCATAGTTATGTGGTTAGGTTTTACCCTAATCCACAGAGTTAGGAATTTTTGAGAAATAAACTATAAAAAAAATTATGTAGTAGAACAGAGTTTAAACTCAAAAAAAATGTGGCCCTGAAAATCACTTTGATACCATATGAGAGGATCCTCCCTAAATAATTAATTAAAATGCATAAAATAATATGAATTAGCAACACAAATTAAATATGATAGAACACTTGAAAAGCTTTAATTGATCAAAGGCCACTTCGAGGGGGAAACCTCCTTTGAACAAGCTCAAAACAATAATTTTGTGGATGCTTTCAATGGCCTCAACACTTACTTATATAAGAATTCTAATCTAAGAAACTACTACTTCCCATGAATGTGGGATAAAACAAAATGCTCACGAGATGACTTACAAAGCATATGCATCCATAGCAACTACTAACTAACAGTTTAAAGAGATATCATGGGTTCATAACAATTTTGAACTTGTTTTAGAAGACTTGAGTTCTCAATTAGACAACATTATAGATCCAAATTAATATCTTAATGATACCAATTATAGACCAAAAGCATACATGGTTTCAAACTCAAATTTATACAAGGCAAAGTTTTGAAATAATATGAGCAACATAATGATGTTATCTTGCTCAAAAGGTATGACAATGGTTTTTATTTCAAAACTCCAAGGCAAAAACTTGGGATGAAATGGTTAGTGTCATGACACCCCTTTCAAACAAGTCACACACACACACACACACACACACACACACACACACACACACACACACACACACACACACACACAAATGTTTTGAAAATGTCTAAGGCAAAGTGTGGTATCAAAAAGATAGAATAACACCTATTTAGGCTAAAGGGGTGTAAAAACATGTGATTGGTTCATGACTTAATTTGACATGTTTTTGACAGAAAAAATAGTTTTGGATTCAAAATAATTCAAATTAAAAAAATAGGCACAAAAACATCTAAGTGTATCATCTTGTCCCTGAAAACTAGTAAGGTTACTTCATATTGTCAAATTCTATCGATATACTCCTTATTGAGAGGAAATAATTTGTTAATCTAATAAACTTAGATGCACATGAAATGTAGGATTTTTTATTCCCCCTTTTCTCTCAAGAATATGTATGGTGACATAGAACTTCAGGCTACTCGCCCTGCATTGACAATATTTCTTCAACAATTGGGGTTTGTCAAAAACTATAAGTTTTACATGTTCTAGATGGTCCTAAGTGTGGTTAACACTAGATATGTAATCATGTAAATTGAGTTCATATTAGATACCTTAATATGCAAGGTTATATTCTTTTTCATAGTAAATCCATCTATGTACTTCTTATTGGATTCTAATTTTTAGCCAGACCTAAATTGGGTTTTCATTAAAATCAAAGGTGCTAGCCACTCAGCCCTCTGGCATTTACAGTATCCCATGACCTGATTTATATACCTTAATATGGATTGGGGTTGAAATGATGCCAAGAGATGAAATTTGTTAGGGTGTGGAGCTAAAAGCTTCACTGATGTAGACACAGAGAAGGCCATTGGAGGGGTTGCTGAAGGTTGCTGAGCGTCAGAGCAATCGGCGTCGGTCTGATCAGCCGATGTCGGTAGGATAGTGAAGAGAAGCAACCGACGTTGGTCATGGGTCGGTCGGCGTCGGTCACCTCCAGGCAGACAGGGACCGACGTCGGTCGCCTGTGTGGTTTGACTGCGAGCTTATTACGGGTAGTTAGCTAACGAACCAAGTGTTTGCATGATTAGAGCTATTTTTAGACTGAGAGCTGCGGATCTAATTATTATAATTAGATGTCTAATTATTGTTTGGATGAGATCTATATAATAGACTCATGGTTGTATTGGAAAAGTGTTCTAGTTTGAGTTGAGCAAAGTTTGTTCCTTCTGTGTGTGAGGTGAGCAAGGGTGTTCCTCCTAGTTCCACAGTACCAGGTGTAGGTGCTGGATTGGAGAATCAGCAGGGTTCTTCATGTATGTAGGATCTTGGTCACAGTTGCATGGCCTATATAGGAGATCTACATGGTAAGTAAGATCATTGATCTGCAGGTGTATGTGTGTGCAAGGTCAAGGTTCACAGGTGAGCAGAACCGTGTTTGATTTACAGGTGTGCAGGATCATATAGACAGCAACGCAACAGGGAGCAGTATTAGGCAGGATCTACTTGGAGTACAGGGGTGTACTCAGATAGAGCAAAGAGGAAGGTAAGGGAGTTCCTTCCATAAGTATGGTCTGTTGAAGTGCAGGTTATTGCAGGTTCATGGGAGATCTACTTGAAGTACCTTGAGTACTTGTGGAGCACGTGGAGTGCTTGTGGAGTGCGTGTAGCACTTGTGGTGTGCGTGGAGCACAGGAGGTGAACACCAACTCTGTATTTGAGTTGGGTGTTGGGACCTGAGAGGGAGAGCTTTGGGGAGAAGATTTACTGTTCACTTGAGGTGTGGGAAACCTCTGTAAGGTGGTGGAGAAGTGGCATCTTCTTTATTGTATTCTTTTCTGTATAAAGTGTTAATACAATTTGTGTATTGTCTCTCATATCATGTGTTATTCTGAATTCTAGTTACTTGGTGAATCTGGTTAATTTCCGCATATTAAGTTGCTTGGTTTGGTAATCATATTGTGCTCTTTTGGTGGAGCAAGATCCTGACAAGTGGTATTAGAGCAAGGTTGTTGGCTCATAGCTTGATACCACTGACAAGTGGTATCAGAGCTTTCGGTTGGGATACTAACAGATTGGTTTAGATCTGGGTAGTGTGTTTTGATTACAGGTCACTCTCAGGGGTTTCTGATTGAGTGGGAGTAGAGCAATGGTAGATGAAAGTAAGCTAAGAATGGAGGAGTTGAAAAGCACAGATGGTCACTCACGGTCCTATGGAAAGAAAGAGCAGGTAAAAGATTATTGTTGGTTGGTAGCAGATCAGCATGAAGGAACTGAAGAAGCAGATGTTGCAGGTGTTATTGCATAGGATGTTCTTGGAGGTTTCTTGGATAAAGTTGAATCTTGGATAAAAGATTCGGTTGCCTCTTTCCATGCAGTTCCAGGTAGAGAAGCTGGTGAGCCTTGCCAAAGAATTGGCAAAGGGGAAGTGAAGCTGAAATTGCAGGCGGCCAACACACAGGTGTTGATGAAGGTCATGCAGGGCCCAAGTTTGGAGATATGGCTAATTTCTTCAGAAAGATTGGGTGATGAGAGATGCACAAGAACTCTCACAGCGGATGCACTTGAATTAGCTGGTGGTAAGAAAATAGGTACCCTTTATCTACTTGTTTATATTACTGATTCTTCTTTTGTTGCAGAGACGTGGCTTCGTAGGCTTGGTCACATGAGCAGGAAGGAGATGCATGTTCTTAAGCAAAAGATAGATATATTTGACAGGCTTAAGAACTGGAAAGCCTTGGTGTTTATGGAGGAGATGGCGGACAAAACCCAGTGGATGTGGCTGGATACTTTTGAGCAGGGCAGTTTGGACATGGGTTTTGATTCAAAGAAGCTCGCGGGTAAAAAGTCACCACTAACAGGCAAACACAGGTACCGATGTCAGTCAAGAGGAACTGGCGTCGAACAGATAGGTGCCGATGTCGGTTATGTGCAGACCGAAGTCGGCGATGTCGGGCAGGGTAAGACCAACATCGGTCATGGGACCGACGTTGGCAGTATGTAAGACCGATGTTGGTCAGAGGACCGACGTCGGTAGAAGGGACACCGCAGGGTCGGTAGTCAGGGACAGACGCATGGAACCGACGTCGGTCGGATGCAGACTGTGGGGTGACCGAGGTCGGTCACTGTAACAGATTTTGGGTGGATAGCTCACTGTCAAGGAGTCTCAAACACCCATACGGAGGACTGAAGACGTAAGTAGGCCCTCAAATTCATTGTTCCTCTTCTTTATACATGTTGCTAATTGTAGAGCAGGAAGGATCCAGGAAACAAGTGTGAGCTTGGCATGGATGAGGATGTGATTCCTTGGAGGAGAACCAAACAGGTGTGTTTTGGTAGGGTTGCCAGCTGGTATGAAAGCACAGAGACGAATGGATACCTTAGTAGAAGAATAGAGAGAATGGATACGTGAGACGGAAGACCAGGTATATGGTCTTAAGGAGCTGCAGGAAAGTGGTATAGGTTTTGACAGGTGGAGGACGAAGCATGGCTTCAGTCAATGTCAGGGTAACTACTGTGATTTGACTTACCAGGGGGATGGTGATTGCAACATCATTCTACTGCTGTATGTGGATGGTACACTAGCTAGCTGGTTTTGTACATACAGGGTTTTGCTGAGCTAAGGGTAAGATTAGTTCAGTGGCATGTCATGAGGAGTTTGGAGTAGCGGAATTCTTTGACATGGGAGGCATGGAGATCACAGGTTGATTTTGTCTCGAGTGGGTGTTGATGTGAATCAGGTGTTGGCGAGGTTCAGGATGCAGAGCCAGAGCACACTAAGGGCTGGACAGGTACAGTGTCCAAAATCACATGAGGTCTGGTATAGACCTGAGTATTCCCATGCAGTGGGAGCTGTCAAAGAGTTAGGAGCCAATTCAGGGAAGTGAGTTCTCAGGTATTTGAGAGGGACCAGCAGCAGGTATACATGCAGGGTCAGGACTTCACTACATGGATTTGTAGGTTTGGATGTGGCAGGTACTCGGATGACAGGAGGTACATCACAGGTTGTGTGGTGGGTTGTCTTCAAGATTGATCTTGAAGAGGGATACAAACCAGGAAACAGATTAGACGGAGTACAGGCACAGGTACAGTGCAGCTGTTTATCTCCAAGTGGGAGATTGTTAGGGTGTGGAGCTAAAAGCTTCACTGCTGCAGACACAGAGAAGGCCATTGGAGGGGTTGCTGAAGGTTGCTGAGCGTCAGAGCAACCGGCGTCGGTCTGATCAGCCGACGTCGATAGGATAGTGAAGAGAAGCAACCGACGTCGATCATGGGTCAGCCGGCGTCGGTCACCTCCAGGCAGACAGGGACCGACGTCGGTCCCCTGTGTGGTTCGACTATGAGCTTATTACGGGAAGTTAGCTAACGAACCAAGTGTTTGCATGATTAGAGCTATTTTTAGACTGAGAGCTGCGGATCTAATTATTGTAATTAGATGTCTAATTATTGTTTGGATGAGATCTATATAATAGACTCATGGTTGTATTGGAAAAGTGTTCTAGTTTGAGTTGAGCAAAGTTTGTTCCTTCTGTGTGTGAGGTGAGCAAGGGTGTTCCTCCTAGTTCCACAGTACCAAGTGTAGGTGCTAGATTGGAGAATCAGTAGGGTTCTTCATGTATGTAGGATCTTGGTCACAGTTGCATGGCCTATATAGGAGATCTACATGGTAAGTAAGATTGTTGATCTGCAGGTGTATGTGTGTGCAAGGTCAAGGTTCACAGGTGAGCAGAACTGTGTTTGATTTGCAGGTGTGCAGGATCATATAGACAGCAACACAACAGGGAGCAGTATCAGGCAGGATCTACTTGGAGTACAGGGGTGTACTCAGATAGAGCAAAGAGGAAGGCAAGAGAGTTCCTTCCATAAGTATGGTCTGTTGAAGTACAGGTTATTGCAGGTTCATGGGAGATCTACTTGAAGTACCTTGAGTACTTGTGGAGCACGTGGAGTGCTTGTGGAGTGCGTGTAGCACTTGTGGTGTGCGTGGAGCACAGGAGGTGAACACCAACTCTGTATTTGAGTTGGGTGTTGGGACCTGAGAGGGAGAGCTTTGGGGAGAAGATTTACTGTTCACTTGAGGTGTGGGAAACCTCTGTAAGGTGGTGGAGAAGAAGTGGCATCTTCTTTATTGTATTCTTTTCTGTATAAAGTGTTAATACAATTTGTGTATTGTCTCTCATATCATGTGTTATTCTGAATTCTAGTTACTTGGTGAATCTGGTTAATTTCCGCATATTAAGTTGCTTGGTTTGGTAATCATATTGTGCTCTTTTGGTGGAGCAAGATCTTGACAAAATCCCAGGTCAAAAATTCCCTTAAAAATTTATGGGGAGGTGATGAAATCTTTCCCATAAGCCAATTACATAAAAGAAATAAATGAAACTAGAAGAGCTTTAAAAGTCATTTTTTGAATCACCCAAGCTATTCGAACTTGGGGAGAGACTAGATGACATTCCTTATATTATTTATGCTCATGAAATACCATTCAAGATAAACATAGGTTTACCAAAACCCTATCAATAATAAAAATAAGCACCTACAATTATTTCACAATTTTATAAAATAACAATTAACAAATTCAGTCCAAAAAATGTTCACCAAAAACACATTATGCAACCATTCCACCAAACAAGTCAAAATAGAAAACAACAAATAAATACTAACACCCATTACTTTAAAATCAATGGGATACCCTATTTGATACCAAAATCTTGCGGCTTATCCAAAGTGACTTCCATACTTCATTCAAACATAACCAAAATTAAAAAAACTACATGACTGAGTATATAAACATACTTCAAGCCACATAAAAAAAACCCCAAAACATTCCAAATAAGAGTGTATTCAACTATACATCAATTATTACATCATGGGTTCATAGTGAAGTCTACAGACTTCACAATGAATTTATAATGATTCATTATTTCATCTAGTTATACCCATTTCAACATAACATAAAATAACCATTGTATTATACTCCAACTCAAATAAAAATGAAACCACTTAATTATCGAATGCAATCGTAATGCATAAAGATATTTTGGCTTGTTCAGAAAAGAAATAAACTCTTTTACTTATTTGTACTTATCTGAGCCCTCATGAATTCTAAGAATTGCTCTTAAATCCCATAGTGATCCTACATTGTATCCAAAAATAAATGGCAACATGGCTAAACAAATTTATTAGTATTTCTACCCAAAATGTAAATGACAAATAGAACTAACAATTGCAACCAAGTCCCACTAAGTATCTAATGATCAAGCCATATACAACAAAACTAATATAAAGTAATGTCAAGTTTAATATTGTTACACACAACATCAAGTAAAATAAAAACATAGAATTATTATTACAACAGTCATGACAAAATTCAAATAAAAAAGAACATAATCAAAGACTAATATAAAACCACTTTGCTCATCAACCAACTAAATAAGTGAATGAAATAGTCAAGAAGGAATTAATAAAAATAAATCTTAAAATATAATGGCTTGAATATCATTATCTCATTATTACCTTTTATTCCCTCTAATGTTGAGCACCAAATCCAACCTAGCTCATTTTCCTTTTTTTGTTCCTATAATCATGTGAGTGATACATCAATACTATATGAATGAAAAAAAATATATCAAATATTATAATAATTTCCAATTTGAATAACATCAATTAATATATACAAATAATTGAGTCAAATCATCCATATTAATATAAAAATGTTTTGTATGCCACATATCATAATAATATCTCAAAATAAAGTCTCAAAATAAACTAAATAATATTGAATAACTACTAAAAAAACTAAGAAACATGCCAATTATTAACAAATATGAAATCAATAGTGCTATAGACATGAAACAGAGGACTCAAACTGAGGTCATGACATCAAATATATGGGTAAACCCCCATATATACAGAGAGCATAAGCTCAATTGGATTCAAATAGACATTCTATTCAATACCATATGGTTACATATATAGTGAATATATCTCTTGAAAATAAGGATATATTCCTTATCATCAAATCAAAATTAATCCAAAGCACATAATTCCTAAGTACCCATGTGAGGGCTAATATTATACTTACCCCCTTAGTATGAATATGGGGAGAGGAATCACATTATGTAACTACATAGGGACATTTTACTCCTTTATTCTTCCATGTTGCAGGTGGCATTCACTCAATAGGTTTGATCATCATGGCTTTCCCACCAATTTTTTCCTCGTATCTAAAATTTAAAAGTGGGTGTTTGAGGGAGGAAATCCCTAGTGGTTTAAATGGGTAGCTATCCTTTATATGTTCTAGGGTAATGTAATGGGCATGTTTCTTATCATGATACAAGGTGGGGTCAAGGGATGGAGCCCTTGAAGCCAAACACATTTTTCTTCTTCCACAGTCATTAAAAATTTAAAAAATATTTTTTGTAAAATTTGTAACCCCACCACAAATTAAAATGGGTGTCAGATTCAACCAAAAATTCACCCAATTAAAAAAACATGATTTTTAGTTGAAAATAATCCCCTCTACATTAAATTTTCTACTATGAGAAAATATTTTTTGTTTCAAAAAAAAATCCCTTTTAATTTTTCTCCTAAAAATAATTTTCATAAAGGGGGTGTTGTAAGGGCTTAACCCTTTGACTAATTATAACCTTAGTAATTAATAATATAGCTATATACTAATGATTTAAATTTCAAAAATACAATGATTAAAAATTAAAATAAAGATTGACCTTTTTAGGGTTTCGGCTTTGTATGTGTTTAATGAAATGACTACCTCTAGAGAGTAGTTGATGTGTTGAGGTGTGTTTTTTCATAGAGGATAAGAGATGATCTAGATCAAAATTTGATCTATGTAAGTTACAGATCACATTAAGAGGTTTAAACATTGTGTTCATTGAGGTATGAGGAATTGAGCTCGCAAGTCAAGACTACTCACCAAGGAGACCCTATCCAATGTATCAAGTATTGCATGGTCTATATAAATGCATGAGTTGGGTATCCAGGATTTTTTTTATACTAAATTTAAATGGAAACTATAGGACTAGAGCACATTAAGATAGATATCATGATTAGGGGATGTAGTGGAGTAAACCAACACATTGAATTAGCTTGGTATGAAGTGTCAAGAAGTGGATGTCGAGATGGGGCTGAGGATTTCATTGTAGGATATTCTAATGGAATCATTAGAATGAAAAATAAATCACCAAGTTGATAAATACAAGGTCCAAGTAATTAATATGTTTTCGAGGTTTGCTTGGTCTATATCAAGGATGGATATAAATAAAGAGAGCTATCAAATGATGAATACACTTAGAACATAAGGCACTTTTAGGCCAAATTAAATATGTTTTAGGAAGAAAATATGTTTTAAATTAATGGTGAAAGATAATGTATAATCTAATCCTAAGCTAATTCTTTATTCTCAACATTATTATTTCCTAATAATGCAACTTTTTGGTTTAGCAAAAAAGGAGATTGTCTATGAAAATATATAGATTGTTTTGAGCAATTAGGATTCTACTATGTAATGATAAAAGTTTCCAAATAAATCATGACATTTAATGGAATATATTTTCAATCAATGAAGGATATTATTAACCACATACAAATGCAAAAACTTCAAAAATTACCCTAAATAAACTAAATCACTGAAACAATCAAAACCTGGCATACACACTACTATAAACAAATATATATTTCACTTTGTATATAAAGTGACCTCATATTAAACTCAAAAATATTGTGTAGGATTTCTACCAACTGATTATCCAATTTAGGAAGCAATGAAGGAGGAGGATCAAGTTGTGTGTGAGCTAAGTCTAAACTAGGATCCAAAGTAGTGTAGGACGTGAAGGAGAGTCTGCCAACTATGAGAACTTCCACAAAACCTTATGCTTATGAAAATACCAATATAAGAATAGAGGTTTACCAAACCCTTATAAATAATATAAAAAATCACCTACATCCATTTAAAATTTTCATAAAAGGATAGTCAACAAATATAGTCCCAAAAATATTCACCAAAACCACATTATATAGCCATTCCACCAAGCAAGCCAAAATAACGAATGGAAAACAAATACCAACACCCATTCCTTCAAAATTGATGGGATACCCTATTCAATACCAATACCTTTTGGATTATCTAAAGTGAGTTACATACTTCATTCAAACACAACCAAAATAAAAACATGTTACACAGCCAAGTATACAAACATAATTAAAGCCATATAAAAAGAAACCTAGAATATTCCAAATAAGAGTGTATTTAACTACACATCAATTATTGCATTATGGATTCATAATGAATTCTATATACTTCAAAATGAACCTATCATTGTTCATTATTTAATTTAGTTATACCCATTCCAACATAACACAAAATAGCCATTGTATCATACTCCAACTCAAATAAAAATGAAAATAATTACTTTTTTAATGCAACCTTAATGCATAAAGATACCTTGGCTTGTCTAGAAAAATGGCAAGCTCTTTTTCTTATTTTCACCTATCTGAGCCCTCACAAACTCTATGGACTACCATAAAATCCCATAGTGGTCCTATATTGTAAATGTAAACAACTGATAGCATGGATAAATAAACCATCACCATTTCTACCCAAAAATCAGCTAAAAAATGGAACTAATAGTTGCAAATAAGTCCACTAGCTCTCCAATGGCCTTCACCAAAAAATTTGGTAGATTTTGGCTAAGGTTTGGCTAACTAATCTTGCCACAAATATAAATTCCCAAATAAAATATTTTAAATCTACTCGACTAGCTGCATTTGGTATTTGTGTCATCATGACCTAATTCCAAAGATGCCAAAACTAAAGTATAAAAATGCCAAGAATTAGTCAAAATAAAACTAATCAAGACCCCATAACCTAGTGATGGTACCTTCCTTAATCTAAACATTCAATTTACCAAATGCTCAAAACACCATGTCAAAGCCATGCAAAAATCATGATAAATGAAACCATCTCAAAGTATTCAATAAAAATGAATGCACATGTTCCCAACATAAAGAAAATATGAAACTTTTGATATTCTAATCTATCCATATATATCAAAGCCAAGATAAATCAATGTCAAGTTTAATATTATTCCACACAATGCAGTTATGATAAAAGAAGAATACAAATAAGAACACAGTCAAAGACTAATATAAAACCACTTTGTTCATCAACCAACTGAATAAGCGAACAAAATAGTCAATAAGGACTAAATCAAAATAAAGACTAGAATATCATAACTCGAAGATCATTAGCTCATTATTACCCTTTTATTCCTTTTATTATAGAGAACCAAATCCAGCCTAGGTCATTTTCCTTTTTCCTATTCTTGTAATGATCTAAATGATACATCAGTAATATCTGAACAAGAAATAATATATCAAATATGACAAGAATTTTTAATTTGAATAACATAAATTAATATATAACAAAATGAAATTATGCATGATAATATAAACATGTTTTGTATTCCACATATCATCATAATATTTCAAAATAGTTTCAATATCAACTAAATCATAGTTAAATAACTATTAAAATAACTAATAAACATGTTGATTAGTAATAAATTTGAAATCAAAAATGCTATAGACATGAAATAGAGTACCCAAAGTGAGGTCATGCCATCCTCCTTCACTTAGAATTAAGTTATCTAGATGACTAAAATAACTAAGGATAATACTCCTTGAAAAGATTATCATCTTACCAATTAGTGTTACACTCAGATAATGGATCCCATTGGACCAAAATTTTATAAACTTATCTATTTCTCCATCTATCATTATGATGGTCTAGGATTTTCATTAGTTCCAATCACATATTTTCCTCTTCCTAAACATAGATATTTTTTTGATCCAAAATATGAGAAGGATCATATGCGTACTATCTTATAGCAACATGAAAAAACATCATGACTCTCAGAAAAATATAGAAGAATGGATAATCAGTAGGCTACATAAATATTTTTTTCCGAAATGTCAAAGGGTCCAACAAATCTAGGAGCCAATTTAGAAAATTTTCCAGATTTAATATAAATATTTTGTATTCTAACACAAAAAAAAAACTTTTTCACCAATATTAAATGCATGAGTCCTTTTTAAATAAACATATCTCTTTTTTATATCTAAATAAACCTTCAAATTATGGTGAATCAATGCCACTTTCACATCATATTGTTGTAGAATATTGGAGATAATAATAACTCTACTTTTAGGCTATCTCAACTAATAAGAGTTATGCATTTACACCCATATAGTCAAATGGAACCATTTTAATCACATAATGATAAGAATTATTATAATAAAATTCAACTAAAAGAATAAAATATTCCCATTTGATTTGTTGATCCATAACATACATTCCTAGCATGTCCTCAAACACTTGGTTAAGCCTCTCCATTTGACCATCTATTTTTGGGTGATACAAAGAGCTAAAATTTAAATGTTTCAAACAATGCAATCAAGGTTTTTCAAAATATTTAAGTAAATAACTTGTCTCTACCAAATATAATGAATTTCAAATTTTCATACAATCATACTACTTATTTCATAAAGTTTCATGTAAACACAAAAACACCATCAGTTAGATTTATAGGAATAAAATGACCAACTTTCATAAAGTTATCAATCACAACTAGGGTGTCCTCATTTTGGTGATCTTGTCCAAGTATAAAAACATAAGGGTTCCCTCATTTTGGTGCTCTTGCCCAAGAAAAAAAAACACCTAGGTTTGCCAATAACAGGCAAAAATTTCATCTCAGCTACAATTTTTGCACATCCACATCAGTCAAAATCAACATTTTTAGTACATTTTTCTCAGAGAATCTAGATATAAGGGGTATCATGCATGGTATGATGGATCTCACTTCTAGTTTTAGATTAGTTATTTTACATAACTTCTAGATCAGAATCCATGTTCTAAACACCAGTGGTTGGCGGCCATGTGCATAGCACATTGATCCTTCCCTTTTTCTAAGTTTAATTTCTTTCTAAGCTTTTCTCAGTAGTTATGTGCCTGACTCCATCTGTAGGTGGTTGGCATTTTTTTCAATTTGGGATTTCATACAAGCTTAGCTTCCCAACTACCCAAGTTCTTGATTTGGCTTCCACATAAGCCTATTACACTATTTTGAAATGGATTTCATACACACCTAATCTCCATCTTTTGGAATGGCCAAGAGTGTCTTAGTTTCCAGCATACATTCAAATATCCACACCACATTGTTAGATTTTTAGAACATCCATGGGCTCCATGATCCATCTCATATACTTCATAGGGCAATAATGGATCCAAATGGCTAGCCTTTGTATTCTTGAGCCACCTATTTAGAGGGATTGGACACACAGTCCAAACATTGATTGACACATGCATGACTCATTATCTTCACTTAGTTGGTGATGATGGAGCCAAAGGGATAGCCTTTGCATTCTTGCACCACTTTCTAAGGAATTGAGCACTCAGCTCCATTCATGATATAAATTTTAGTACAACATCATCCAACATAATCTAGCATTACTCAACCTTACTAAGGATCACAATAGATTCACACTTGCACAATGTGATCTCTATGCACTATCCATCATTACTCAGCATCACACAAGCTTCATGGGATTCACCTTTATAGGTAATTTTAGGTACACTTTCTATTTTTTTCCTTTATCCTAGTATTTCACTTTGATCCATCACTAGAAAAAAGGGGTGGGAAATGTAGTCATATAAAATGTAAAATTTGGTTACTTGAGTATGGCTAAAGACACGTAATCCATAGGTCCTCCTATTCTCTTGCACAACCCTTTTATGCTCTTTTTTCACTAATTCCTAGTCATCCATAGCCTTTTAGACTTAACCCTTACAAACTCAGGCAACTCTTTTAGGCCTAGATCCATCCCCCTAGGTCTCATTCCCTCTGGATAATAGTGCCCAAGTTGGATAGGAGTGTTGAAACTTAGGGCATCTTATTTTTGATGTTATTATCCAATTATATTTCTACTTATAACGGTCATATTCTTTCAAATCCTTATCCTAATTCATGTCAGCCTAATATGAATTCATTTAACCCACGATCATTAAATCCCCTATAAAAGGGGATTCAAAGTCCATTTAGAAGGTTTATCACTCATTTAGAAGAGAGAAGCAAGAATATAATCAAGTTTATTCAATCACTCTTCCCTATTCTCTGCATAAAACCATCCAACAATATTTCAAGCCTATTCAAACCTTTACACTAGCCCTTATTCATTCCAAGTATACCCAGTTTCACATCTAGTTTCATTTTTATACACAATTGCACCAAGCACTTCAATGGGAGAATTACATATGACTTTATCCCTCTTCAGAGTATTGGTATGTAGGCAGAATGCCCACACACAAGGTGTGAATCATGTTCAGTGCATATTACACAAACTAACCCCTTTTCCTATTTGCCAAAGTTACATTCAATGGCATAAAAGACACAAGCACATGGAGAATCATCTCTACAGGGACTTCTAATGATAGCAAACATTTGAAATTTTGTATACAAACTCACATAGAGCTGGTGAATAAAACCCAAAAATCTCAGATAACTAGGATAATAGTGCCAAAATAGGACTATAGTGTTGAAACCCAGGGTGTCCCACTTTTGGCACTCATATCCAATCAAGAAATGAACTCCATAATCTTGTTTGTGACTGTCTCCCAAGCCTACACACAGATTTCTAGGCTCTGTCTCAATTGAAACAACACAGAATCAAATAAGTTTAATTTTCTCTCCCTCACTACTATTTTTAGAAAAGGCAAAGATACAATCTGTTTACACAAATTAGTGGCTTAATTATTTCATATCATTTACTAATTTTACCTACTCAGACCTATTTATATAATTAGGAATAAAACTCCATTATTTTGAAAATAATAAAACATTTTGGTGAACCTGACTTCAAATTTTGCATAAAAACCCTATAAACCCTAGGGTAAATTCTTAGCTGATTTTTCCATTAATTTATGAAATTTTTATTGAATATTAAAATCAGAAATTCATCTCAAATTTCAAAATTTTGTAGTAAATTTTAAAATAAATTTATTTCAAACCCTAGTTGCATACACTAGGTCCCAATAATTTTCCTGTCATTTTCTAATCATTTTCTAAATTTTTAGTTGCATATTAAATTCAAAAAATCACTTTAAATTTTTAGAAATTCATAGTAATTTTTAAAAAAACATATTTTTGTCAAACCCTAGTTGTATCTACTAGGTCCCATTAAATCACTAATTTTCCACTAAATTTTTTATCTTTTAATTGTATATTTAACTCAGAAATTCAATTTCAATTTCAAAAATTCATAGTATTTTGTAAAAATATTTTTGAAAAATCCCTAGTTGCATGTACTATCACCTATTTGATTATTTAGGTATCACCTTACATCCATAATCAAATTACAAAAATGATTCTCACTTATGTACAAATTTTTCTTACATTTCTTTCAAATAACAAGGAAACCACAATAGGCCCTATCATATACATGAATGATGAAGTTTATCATATGTTAATACAAAGCTTCATCCTTTGAATTTCATGCTTATGTTTCATTATATGGGATGATATTACAAAAATAATTTCCAAAAATCCACAAAATTTCAAAATTCTTTTTGCATATTCTCTTTTACTCATACGAAATAATTACCAACTCCATTTTGCTAAATGAATTCAAAATGTTATGTTACATGTCAAAAGTTTATATGGCTTTATGAAAAAAATCATGATCTCTATCCTTTACTTTCTATCACTCATGTGGTAAAATTTTCAAACTTATCATGCTAAACATGTAAGAAATGTTATGATTCATGTCAAAATTATCTTCGCATTCATGCACAAATTCATGCTCTCTCTCCCTTATTTGTTATCTCTCATGTGGAATGTTCTTTATAAACATATTTTTATACAAATTATAACTCCAATTACATACATTTTATCCCATATACATGGATTCTACCTAGATTGATATGCTTCCTTGGATACTCTTGTTTCAATGTCATATTTCATGTAGAGAAAAGAAATACCTTCTCCTCCTCTCCCTCAAGAGGGTGATAGCTACCTTCCCTCTAACCAAGTCCATGATATCACCCCTCTAAAAGGAGAGGCAGCCTATACTATTGTTCCTAATTTAGAAATTCAGCCTATATCTTCTTCAAACCCTCTTTGACATATGTTCTTACATGTCCAATTGGAAGCAACTAGGGTTTGTACTTGTGAGACTCTAAGGGATCAAATATCCAGTATAAGCAAGTTATTTTTTGATTTAAAAATGCATAATCAGCTATTACATGAAAATATCACAACATTGGAAAATTGGATTATAATACAAAAGCCTCAAAGGCATCCTAGTGCCAATCATGTATATTCACCTTCACCTAGTCAACTGGTTGCAAGCAACGTTACATAGCAAAACATGAAATCACAACAAAGTAACTCCACAACTAGTGATTCAAAAATCATTCAATGATCAAATAAGATTTCAAGTGAGGTACTAAGGGAAATGATTAAATATAAGTTGATCAAACTACCTCATTTACATCTAGTGAGAAGATCTAGATATTATGGTGCATATCAAAGATTGCATGGGCATCACATAGATTCATGTTTGGCATTGAAAAAACATATACAACAGATAATTACTCATGAGGACCCTATACAAGGAAAAGCAGTCAAGGAATCCATAATGACATAGAAACACATTCACAAAGGGTCAAATCCAAAAACATTAAAAAAGTGGTTACCAAAGCATAAATTAGAAAAACAAAAGGATCAAAAAGCAAAATTAGAAAAACAAATAGTACCACAAGCATAGGTAAAGCATGATAAATATTCAAATCCACTTCTCCAAGATGAGGCTCAACTTTCAAAGTAGTATGAGTTTGGTCAAAAATATCTACAATAGTTTGATTATTAAGGTTAAGGGTTGGGCAAGCATGCTCCAGACATCACTAATCATATTCTAGTAGTTGATAATTTTTGTCACCAAGGTTTGGTATTTATTGAACATCCTATGACAAATCATTCACAAACACAATTTATCAAATGAAAAGATCTAGATACAACAAAATTCAACACTAGCATTCCATTGGTTCAAGATCAAGATGATAATGATGAGTGGAACAATCTAGGTTATTATGATTTCCAGGATACCTACACTAAAGTCAAATATTCAAAGTCATATTCATAGCCATTCCCTTATTCTTCATAATCATGCATGATACCTTTGTTTGATATAGGACACCATGATAGGGAGTCTCATCTGAGACTCATCAGTTAGTATCATTTACTCTTAGTCTTTCTGATAAATAGCTTATTTCAAAAATATAAAAACAATATAATATCTCAAAATCCAAAAACATTCAAATATATCTAGAAACATAAAAATATTTTTATTATATGCATCATCCATAATTTAAATTGTTACTACTATATTAGGACTTATATTTTATGTTTCATGTTATTTTATGTCACTTTATCTACATTATCATGCTTTAATTGATCTTCTTGGAGTGTGTATAGTGACTTTCAGCTCCTTGATTGCTTCACTCTACCCATTGAGGGGGATCCTACTTATACATTCAAGATGGACATCAATACATCTTCCCACTAGGGGCATCTTCTACATGACCAAACCATCTAGGTTATGTCATTCCTACACCACACACTCTAGTTATCATGTTGACATACATTACGTACTAGCTTACACATATTACCACATCGACACTCAGTAGTATCTAGCACTTATGTATTTCCTAGAATATACCTAGTGTTGTACTAACATGTCTTACATACTTTCACTCTTGATTTGATTAGTTATATGTGATTCTATCCTTCCAATTTTTACATTCTTTCTCATATTGTGTATCATAGCTTATTGGATTGCATTTCTAGTTCCTACTTGTTTCCTATATGTGCCTTAGGACATTTTCCAATGTCCTTATGTTATATTCATGTGTGTGTACCTTAGGACATTTGTCAATTTCCTTTTCCTATACTCCTCTATATGTTTGTGGCTTCCATGCCAACTTTTTTATTTCAATTATATGTGTATGTGGCATTTGAACATGCCTTGTATGCTTGATTTCTAGTTTGAGTGATGTGTGCCCATATCCCTTGTTTTCTTGGCCCCTTGGCCACCCTTGTATGTTTCTTGCTTCTTGATTTTTATGCTTGTTACTTGATTACTTGTCATTGTTTGTAATGCCATGATTCATATCATTCATTTATCTTGCTTTCTTGGATGACATGATGGATATCATACTCCAACCCTACTTGACAATTAAAAACTAACGATTAACACTTTTGATTATAGTTCAGTACATTGCACATGATTTTTCATTGGTACATCTATGTAGGCATACCCCTATTAATCTAATAATTTATCAATACAAATATTGTTATATCTTGAGATATATTGTCAATTATCATTACTATATCATGTATCTATGAAACATATCACACTTGCAAGACTCTTTTATTCTGAGGGCAGTAATTACAGGTTCAATCATTCATACCCTCAAAAAATGGGGAAAAAATAGGGGTTTTGTCACAAAGATCAAAGCTCCTAGTAGTCAAAATAGTAACATTCATATCACCTAGTTCAAAATCTAGAGGTCAAACCAGTCAGAATAGAATAGAAAAATAGTGATAATTCCATATCAACAACTAGTTTTGGCATAGGAAAGTAGCATAAAAAATGGACAACAATTCCAAACACAAGGGTGTTCTCATTTTGGCACTCTTATCTAGGTAGAAAAATACCTAAGTTTTCTAGTAACAAGCTAAAAGATTAGCTCAGCTATAGTTTTTTCACATCCAGATTAGTCAAAATCAGTAGTTTTAGTACAATTTTCTTAAGGAATCTAAATATATGGGGTATCATGCATGACATGATGGATCTAACTTCTAGTTTCAGATTACACAATTCACATAACTTCTAGATTAGAATCCATATTCCAAACACCAGTGGTTGGGGGTAATGTGTGCAACACATTGATCCTCCCCTTTTTCTAAATTTAGTTTATTTCCAGGCATTTCTCAGTAGTTGCATGCCTTACTCCATCTATAGGTGGTTGGCATCCTTTTTAAAGTTGAGATTTCATACAAGCTTAGCTTCCTAAGTTCCTCAATTCCTAAGTTGGCTTCTACATAAGCCTATTACATTAGTTTCAGAGTGGATTTTATAAAATCCTAATATCCATCTTTTGGAATGTCCAAGAGTGGCCTAGTTTCCAACATACATTCAGCTATCCATGTCATATTGTCATATTTTCAAAACATCTATGGGCTCCATGAGACATCTCATATGACATATATTCTATACTGGCATCACTTCATAGCTTCACTTCATGGGGAAATGATGGAGCCAAAGGGCCAATCTTTGTATTCTTAAGCCACCTATTCAAAAGGATTAGACACATAGTCCAAACATTGATTGACACATGCATGATTTGTTAGCTTCACTTAGTTGGCAATAATGGAGCCAAAGGGCTAGCCTTTGCATTTTTAAGCCACTTTCTAAGGAATTGAGCAATTCACTATGTTCATGATATAAATTTCGGTACAACATCATCCAACCCTATCTATCATTACTCATCCTTACTCATGATCACAATAAATTCACACTTGCATAATGTGCTCTCTGTGCACTATCCAACATTACTTAGCATCACACAAGCTTCATGGGCTTCACCTTTGTAGCTAAGTTTAGGTATGCTCTCTATTTTTTCCTTTATCCTAGTATTTTGCTTTGATATATCACTAGAAAAAAGGGTGGGAAATGTAGTCATATAAAATTAAAAATTTGGTTACTTGAGTATGGCTAAAGACACCTAATCCATAGGTTCTCCTAATCATTTGTACAATCCTTTTATGCTCTTCTTTCATTGATTACCAATCATCCATAGCCTTTCAAACTTAACCCTTATAGACACAAGTAGCTCTTTTAAGCCCAGATCCATCCCCCTAGGTCTCATTCCCTCTAAACAATAGTGCCCAACTTAGATAGGAGTGATGAAACCTAGGGTGTCCTATTTCTAGAGTTATTCTCCAAATGTATTTATGATCCTAATAGTCATATTGTTCTGAATCCTTATCCTAATTCATGTTAGCCTAATGCAAATTCATTTAACCCATGATCATTAAATCCCCTATAAAAGTCCATTCCAAGTTAATTTAGAAGGGTTGGCACTCATTTACAAGAGAGAAGCAAGAATACAAGAAAGTAGACTCAATCACTCTTCCCTATTCTCTACATACAACCATCCAAAAGTATTTCAAGCCTATTCAAACTTTTACACCAACCCCTAGTCATTCCAAGTACACCCAATTTTTCATCTAGTTGAATTTTCATATACAATTGCACCAACCATTTCAATGGGAGAACTACATATGTCTTGATCCCTCTTCAGAGTATTGGTATGTAGGAAGTGTGTCCACACACAGGGTGTAAAGCATGTCTAGTGCATCTTACACACACTAACCCCTTTTCTCTATTTTATAAAATTCCATTCAATTGTATAAAAGACACAAGCACATGGATAATCATCTCTATAGGGAGTTTTTCTGACAACAAAAGTCTATAATTTTGTATACATACTCATATAAACTTGGAAAATAAAACCCAAAAAGATCAGATCACTAGGATAATAGCATTGAGATAAGACTACAACATTAGAACCCAGGGTGTCCCACTTTTAGTGCTCCTATCCAATCAAGAAATAAACTCTAGATTCATATTTGTGATAGTCTTCCAATCCTACACATAGATTTTCAGGCCATGTCTCAATCTGAACAACACAGAATTAGATAAGTTTAATTTTATCTCCCTCACTACTATTTTTAGAAAAGGCAAAGATACAATCTATTTACATAAATTATTGGTTTAATTATTGCATATAATTTACTGATTTTACCTACTTAGACCCATTTATTTAATTAGGAATAAAACTCCATTATTCTAAAAATAATAAAATAGTTGTATTATGATTGTGATCATGTAAAGAGGATGAATTTTAGGAAGTTACAATCTGCATGCCCACACGTACTTCAAATACTTTAATATTTAGACACTCATTAATAGATTCATCATACAAGGTGGTTTCATGCTTAAGGACCTCAAGGTGAACCTCATGCCTCAATGCTCACATGAACATATCATAAAGTTGGTCATCTAAGAACCTTGTTTTAAATGTATGAACAGTTAAACACCATCTATACACAAAATCAAAGTTTGACTCACCCTTGGCCTACACCATGGATGTGAGTGACTATACGCTAGGGTTAAAGGGTCTAGGGATATCAAAATATTGGAGGAAGTCATCCAGAAGGAGTTAGAAACTAGAGAGTGAATTTAGAGGTAGATTCTGAAACTAGACAAGAGCTTTATATCATAGAGAACAAGTAAATAATTTAAACATCATTCCTTTATCATGTTCCTAATCCATACATGCAATCATGAATGTCATAATATGCTCTATAGGACTATAGTCTCACATCCCATTGAACTTAGGCAGTTCAGGGGTAGGAGTAGGAAGGGGAATAACATGCACCCAAGGGGCTAGAGGATTTTGATAGAGACCCTCATAAGCATGGTTGATAGTAGGTTGGCGATGAGCCTTGAGAGGGGGATCATGATGGTAATGATTTTTCCTATACCCATAAGCATCACCATATCCATGACTATGAAGAGGACAATGTCAAGGTGGCTCTTGATAGGTAGGACACTCATGGTAGAAATCATCTTTACCATAAGGTGGGGAACGACCATGAGACAGGTAACATTCCTCACAAGGATAATGGGAAGACATGGTACACTCATGAAAGTGGCCATGATGACCAAAATCCCCATGATGTTGATCAAATTCTATTATATGAGGGTCAACTTATGGGCATTGATGGTCCTAATAGGCATCCCATAGATATTTAGTTCTTAGATGATCAAAATCAGCACGCTCATCAAAAATTCTAAAATAAGGGCTAAGAGGATGGGAGGAATCTTCATGATGAAGATTCCTCACTAATTGGAAAGACATATGACCCATAACATGGACATTATTGTTATCTTTTTTTAGAGTCTCCTACTAAGAAAGAGTTGGGGAAGTCATGTGAGAACAAGTCGAAGCACTCAACACTAAATGAGTATGAGCTCTGTCTCTAGAGTAAGCATGCCACCAACTCTTAAGGGGAGAAATGTGCACATTATTCACCTGAAAGCATATATAAAAATCATATATGATTACATGTAACTCATAAATCCTTAGCCATACAATAGGATCCTCATCACCTCGAATGGGTGAATGAGATGCGACATGAGGATGAGAAGAAACATCCTCATATGAATGAATCTCACTACTAATGAAAAGGAGATTAATTCCATTGGTTATAGATCTACCAAAATTGTTCCCTTTTAAATTATAGAGTGTCTACACCACCATGTTGGGTTGAGGGAACCTCTTGAGTCCTACAGTGTATATGGCATTCCATTATAGCCATAGCTTGATCATGAGTGATCTCAGGGATGAGACCTTGAATCTAATGGGATTAGAACCCCAAGGATGGGAGATCATTCATGGATGAAATGAATAAAGACAAAAATTAAAGATAGTAGAAAATGCAAATTGAAGGAGAACCAATAGGGATAATGACATAGAACCAAAGCAAGAGAAAATAGCCCAAGGCAAGAGCCAAAACACCACTAAAAGCAAAGCTTAATATCTAACAGAGCGGAGTTGTCTAAGAGAGATATAAATAGGATATAATTAGTGTGAGACCATATGTGAGGTCCCATCAAGTGTGTTATAATGTATCTCTAAGAATCTAAATGAAACCACCAGTGTTTGGCAAGGTGCTAACATAAACCACTAAGAGGCTAAAAGGCTTAGGTCTTATATGGGCTATAGGAGATCTATAGTCGCTATTTGGTTTTCCATCTTGTACCAAGATATAGATAGACTTGTAAAAAAGGTTGGGACTAGCATGATCAAGTACACAAAGGATGTAGGTATTTCTATTGGATCCAACCATAATAAATTAAGTAGCTAAGACAAGACTATTGATTGCACATAAAATGCAAAAACAATAATACCAAATAAAGAGAGCTAAAAACTAAAATGTAAATCTAGAAGCTAATGCACTTTCAAGTAAAATGAAAGACATTTTATCAATAAATACATTTTCAATCAAGGATTCAAGACCATGCCTAATCTATATTTGATTTATCTTTCACTTTCAAAACCATTTTTTTATAATATTGTAATGTTCTAGTTTATCAAGGATTTAAGGAAGTTCTATAATTCGTTTTGAGCATGTATAATTCTAGTATGCAATGAGAAATTCTTCCAAAGAGGGAAATGACATGTAATAAAGTAATATTTCAGGTAATGAAATTATTATTTAACCGTATACAAATGCAATAAACTTTAGAAACTACTCTAAGCAATGCAAAAAATAACTAATCCACTAAAACAAATCAAACCCTAGCATGTATACTACAACAAATAAATAAATACTTTCACTTTTCCAAGCAAAGTAAACTCATATCAAACTCATATGAGATATTCACACTTTATACCAATTGATTATCCAAGATAGGAGGTAAGAGAGGAAGAAAATTAGGCTATGTGTAAGTTAAGTCTAGATAAAGAGCCAAAAGTTGTGGAAGAGGTGAAGGATAAATTAGAAATATTAGAGATCCAATTAAAGGAGCATAATAAACTAGTTAAATGGAGTCTTGAGGGAGCAAGGAGAAACCCAAAATGTTCAGGAAAACTATATATAGCAATGTGAATCACCAATGGAAGTTGTAATAGAGTAGGGCATCCCCTATCACAAAGAAAGCTATTGTGCCAAACAAGAACCAAGAGAGATTCAAGGAGGCATCCAAGCTTTGAGTGTGAATGATAAAGTGAGAAGATCAAAGAATATATACAAGAAAGAGTGAGTGTCCAGGTTTAAATGAATTAGAAAAATCACATATATCCCAACCTTAATCCATTAACAAGCCAAAAACTAGGCATTTTTTACCATTTCAGACCAAATTGGGACTTTTTCACTCATTCTACCTAGGTCATGGCCTAGGCCATGGCTTTCATGAAGGAAAAATGTGGCTTGGGTTATGGGTTTCCTCCCTAAGCCATGACCTAGGTTAAACAGAGACCTAGGGTAGTCAACAGGTTCCTGAAAGGGTCCTAGGGGGTCCCTAAAGAGCTTGTCTTGCATGAGAAAATACCAAGATGGTTGGAGTATGTGTAGGGAATGAGAATAACATGCACGAAAGGTCCAAGTGAGTGGAAAATATCTCTAAGTAGGATAACTAGGGTCGGTAGTCTACATGTGAGTTGATGTGTATCATAGGGAGAATTAAGGTCAAGGGAAGTATGATTACACATTCCTTCTCTCATTGCATTCACATGTTTACAAATGTAAGGAATAAGTATGCTCTAATACTAATAATCTACACCACAAGGCCCATGACCTTTTGTATGGGATAACCCCACACTTAGAGATAAGCACTCAAGTTATAAGGAGTACATGCCATGAAAATTACAAAATTAAACCAAAACACACATTCAATAAGGGAAGTTATGATTTTTAATAAATATAAATTTTATTCAATATATAAGAATAGGGAATAAGTATAGAGGTGTATAATGTTACAATAAGTCTATGGGTGTAAAGTTACTATGATTAGAAGGGGAAACACTTATGGTAATAATTTTCCTCACCAAACTCCATTATCTAGCAAATTCAAATTATCTAAGGATGACAAACTTAATTTAAAACAATTCTAGAGCTAAAAACTTTTATTTTATTAGTTGGCTCAAAAAACGAATTTAGACAAATGATTATATATTAAAATTTAGGTAAGAAAAAGTTGTGGGAGCAATTAAATTTCAAAAGCCTTTTTTTATTTTAAAGTGGAGCATACCTATCCAACACATTATTATAAGATTTTTTAAAACCATCCACATGAGCCCAAAGCTATATTTTAATATTCAAAACAAGCTAAGCAAGCACAAATTCAACTCCACCATAAATTAAAATAACAAAGTATGTGCATCATGGGTAGATTGGACCATCTTTGTTGAATTATAAAATGAGGAAGATGTTGCAATAAGAAAATATAAACATGGTTGAAAATTAAGGAAAAACTAAGAATTTTCATTCAATTATCCTTTGCTTTGGATATGGGAAGTTGTATATTGATCGGTCTTCCCTCTATTCTTTATCCAATCTCTTATAAATAATTTAATGTGCATTCTTTAGACCTTAAGTCCATGTATTCTTGTAATATGGATCTAAATTATTTTTTGATATTATGGAAGATGTATTTCGAACCTTTCATTGTAATGGAGTGTATTCTTTTTGTGTATTATCCTAAAATCAATATATTGGTCATGACTATAAGTGATCATCCTTCAAATGTTTTTACTTATTTATCACCACTTGCACTATGTTTCTTTGCTCTATATTCACTTTTGTTTCTTGCATATCATTGGTTATGTGTTTGTGGTGATAAATAATCAACCCATTTTTATGTTGGTGCATTACCACCCATTTTATTTTATTTCTCTCTCCTTTTTCCCCTATAAGTTTTTATGTATTCTTTTATTTTAATTAGAATAACATTATAGTAGGAAACATAACCAATTGTCTCTAGAGGTTCCTTTGTAAGAGCATTCCCACATTGGAAGGAGTCCCAAAGATGTGACTATTGTTGGGTTGTAACAATTTGACACAATGGAATATTAATAACTTCCTTTGATTTGTGTAAATAGAATGTGAGAATGTAAATGTGTATGGGAAATACTAGATAATTTGGGTGTGCTAATAATGACTACTAATTAGTTTGAATTGCATGGTTGTTAACCTTTGGTCAATTGAGTAAGTTGCATATTTATACTAAAAATATAAGAAGATAATTATAAGTGTTGATGGTTATAAATAATAAAAATTATAATTTGTTTCATTTTATAATGTTGTGGTAGTTTAAATTATTTCAAGTGCATGGAAATCAATCTTCATATCATAAAATTACTCTAAAATATTCTATTACACATCATAAAACTTTAGAAATCCACATGAAAGTAATGAGTTGACACGTAGCTATTATGTGAATCCATTATGTACAATGTTGTTCCTATGTAGAAGTATGCCATAAAAGTGATGCACAAGTTCTAAGTGAGGTAGGATGCATAGGGCAGGAGATGCCACAAGGGCTTTATGATACTCATTAGTCTTTCTTGTAAAGAAGTGTTATGTTGTATTGCAGTGGTGTGCAAGGATACCATGAGAATTTTGTGTGTGAGAATGTGTTTCTAGGTGCACAATAGAAAATAATAACTCCAAGTTGAGAGGTGCATAGGTTGCATAGGTGCATAATGGATAAGTGTATGTAATTGTGTATTTGTGCACATATCAAAGCAATTAAATAATATGTTTGGAGAATATAAGGATATATTCTAGCTAGTTACAGGAAATTTGAATTAACATCTAGTATGCATTATCATATTGGTCGTTTACAATAATTTTAGAGAAATCAAGCATACGTTTCAAGAGAATTCATTGTAGAACTGAAATTCATATCAGAGACACATTGCATGACATAAGTATTACTCATTTAATAATTGTTGCATTTTTTATATTGTAATAATGTTTACACAAGTCTATACATCCAAAGATGAAAACCCAATAAAATCATCCAAGAAATCCACAAGTAAAATGATGTAAACTAGTACCAATCGTAGGAAATGTTTTTACAATATAAAAATCTACAAAATAGTGGAACCAATAAAAAAAAATAACCATCCTCAACAAGGACCACCAAAATTCATCTAACTAGTGTTATGATCATCATCACCTTGAATTCCCTGATCCCTAAAATAATTAACAGGTCCCAAATGGCTATCCAAACAAATAGGTTGCTACTAGGTATGATCTATAGGTAGAGGAAAGTGTTAAATTTTCTTGAGTAGTTCCTTCATTTTAGAGTCTTTTAAAAAATTCACCATCTCCTTAATATATTTTAGGTTCCATTTCTCAACCACTTTTTCTAGCTTAAGCTAAGTCTCACTAACAAAATCATAAATTATCTAAACATAGCTCGAGTTTGGCTCACTCCCAATAATATAATTAGTATTCTCACTACCAAAAATAAAATTTCCCAACACAATAGCATCACCATTAAGAGGCAAGTAAATTGAGATTCCACTCCACCAACCACCATGCCACCAAACTCAGGATTCTCCTCATCATTATACTCCCATAGGGCATAAATTACCTATCTATTAACATCCATCCAAGCATCTATACTATTTTTATTTTAGTCTGTTGATGTGACCTGACCTACTATAGGATCTTCAACCTATTCAAAATAGGCTGGGTTTATGATATCTCACTCATATTTAAAATCTTGTACTTCAACAACAATGTTATGGTTGATTGTTCAGTCGGGAAGTTGAGTCATTTTAGGGTAACCTCCATTGTCAAGAAAGTATCTAAAATATTTTTGAAGCATGCCATTACTTAGAAACTTTTCCAACTCATCTTGTGGAATCTTAAGCTACAATTAGATCTACAAATAAATGATTCTATCAATAAATTCAACATTGAAGTTAGTAAACACCCTAGTTTTACATTGAAAAACATCCATATTCCTTTGCTTCCAAATGAAACATAGGATTTCATTAGAAAACACAAGCCATAATTTATGAAAAAATTGTGGACCTTCTTTCTAGAACAAACATAGCCAAAATCAATATTGACCCACATAACTTCATAACCAAACGTACAAGTCCAACTTTTTAGATAATTTTTCCAAATTTTAGTAGCATAAGGATAATTAAATAAAATGTGTTAAATAGTCTCTAACTCACCACAAAGTATAAAATGGGGATGGATAAATCCAAAATTTGAAATTAAAGACCCAAAAACAATATTTTCATACAAAATCAACCACCTAAATATGACTTTTTAGGTTCAAGGCAAGATGCCCATATTAGTTAAAATCTAAACATATAGCTATACATGAAATCACAACCATGCCACAAATAATTAAGGTTCAGGGAATTGATTTTGGATAAAATGATTTTATCATATATCATATTAGTGGTGAATTCATTAAGAGATAGACTATTAATCCATTTAATGTTATCCTATAAATCACACTCCTAAAAAAAATTCACACTTATGGTTGATTGAATAGCCTTAGTTATCAGGGTGTAAGTCTTTCACTGTGATGAAGAAAATTGAAATCTATCTTTACTTTAATTTTAGCCCAACATTCCCAACCATTAAAAGAGAAAAGGTCCCTTAGGTTATTTATACCCTTGGAGAACAAGAAATGCTAAGCACCCTCTAGTTGAAGTTAGAGGCCTTTTGTTAATATTAAGGTTCTACCATAAATACCTATACCCTAAGAACCTTGAACCCAACCCATGAAACATTGGATGAATAGTAACTAAATGATCCACCATTTCCTAAGCCTTTTAAGTAGAGTGGAATATAGGTGAGCCTGTAACTTGAAGCAAGAATGAGACCACCAATAGGTCAAAAATATGCAACCCTTTCCATGTAAATTTACCTTTAAGGAAGTACCTCAAAATATTATTCCTTAATAGTACCTTCCAAGGCTCATCTCATTTCAAATCCCTAATGATCCATTTAATGATAAGGGTAATACTTTGGAGCCTAATATCCTTCAAATCGAGTCCCCTAAAATTTTTAGGAGCACAACAAACCTTCCACACCACAACATTCCTTTTTTTATTACCCTTTCCATCAGACTAGAGAAATTCTCTAATAAATTCTTATGGGGAGTGAAAGAAGATGGCCCTGCCACTTAGCAATTTTATTATTAATTTTGATGTATAACCACTCCCACATATATTTGAAGGAGGGTGGAAAGTAAAATGGAATACCCATGTATCTGACCAACTTATTTAGGCCCTTTACACCCACCCAAACTCACCTAACCAATCTGATGGAGTCTCCTCCCACCCCATCATGAAATATTTGTGTAAGGCTACTCTAGAACTAGAGGCAGAGTAATAAATTTCAAACCTATTAGTAACTTATTGAAGGTTCTCCTTCTCAAGATCAATAAATAGAGTAGTATCATTAGCAAAAAGGATGCCAATCAATTTATAATTATTAGGTAATGAGATACCTATGACCGTTGTACCAACATCATAACTTCTTAATAAATAGTGTAGGGCTTTAGTCGTAATAACAAACAAGAGGGGAAAAGGGGCATCCTTGTATAATTAACCTATGAAGATCAATATAATTATTAAGATATCCATTAATCTCAATGAAAACAAAAGCATCCTTGAACATGACATTCACCATTCAGTAAAATGAATCTTTAAATCTAAAGGATTTCAACATCAAATCAATAAAGGTCCACTTAATTCTATCACATGATTTTTCCAAGTCAAGTAAGATCATCCTAATATCTTGGGTAGATTCCCAAGACCAATGCATGCCTTTATGTATATAAATAAGTTTATCCAAGATATAAGCACCTTCAACAAACCTAGTTTGAGTTAATGAAATAATATTAGGTAGATGGGATGAAATTCTCCTAGCCAAAAATTTATCCATAATTTTATAAGAGACATTCAAAAGAGTGGTTGGCCTCCAATTCTTTACCTGGGTTTTCTCTTTGTCCTTAGGGATGAGTTTAACAACTCTCTATTAATTTCAATACCCAAAGAGTTAATGGATTCCCTATAAATTCCAAGGCATTTGAGTGCAATCCAATCCTTGTTAGACTTATAGAACTCAACAGGTAAACCATCAATTCTTGGGGTTTTATCATCTTTCAAAGAATCAATTATAGCCTTTATCTCATCCAAGGAAATTGAGGAATCAAGGAAAGCATAGTGTTCATTAGAAACTTTCTTCATAATACATATAATACACGGATCACTATTAAGCTCAATTTGAGGGATTCGATCCATTTGATGAGAAAATTTTGGGTTAGAAGGATAAAAGGCTTTATTCATTTCAGTCAAATCACTAGACACAAAACCACCATATTCAATCATAAGGATCTTATTTATACACTACTTCACTTTCAAGGATTTAAAAATTAATTTAGATATTTTATCCCCAAGTTTGAGCTAGTTTAATCTAGAACGAACCTAGGCACCTCTAGAAATATACATTTAGTTTTGTCTTATCTCATGCTTAAGCTTAGAGAGCTCATTAAGGAGGATAATGTTATAGTGATCATTATGCAAGTCATATTTAGAAAAGATCAACTTTTCCTAGGTGATACAAGCATTTTTTCGTCTCATTTTGGTTTTGTGTTGGTCATAGGTTTAGGTAAATGTTTTACACATATTCATACTTATATTCTACTTGTTAATATTATAGGAGGATTCCAATGTAAACTTACCAATATTCCATGAAGAACATATATCCCCTTTCCATTCAAGATTATTCAAGAGGGAGACATCAAGTTTATAAAGGCCTTTCCCTTCAAAATCACCTACTTCTAGGTTAGTGTTGAGGAAAATAGTAATCTCAATGGGGTGGTGACCTAGATGGTGAAATAGAGCACCTTTATTGAGTTACTAAATTCCTCTTGTTGAATTCTAAAATTATTATTATTTAAGTATAATTTGTCAAGCCTAGAATAAACCCTCTTAGGATTAACTTGGTTACTACACCAAGTAAACCAGATGATTTTGATATGTCTTTTACCTTGGTTAATAGGATCATATATATCATGAATATGTTTAAGCTTCAACCAAAAAAAAAATCATTATCTTTCCATGCATGTGGCTCACCGCCCTGCTTATCCTCTTTTTCCTCAACCATGTTAAAATCACACCCCCAATCCATGGGATGTCTTTCAAGTTACAAACAAGATAATTACACAAATCAACCCTTTCCCTATAATAATTTGGAGCATATACATTACAAATCCAAAAATTCTGATTAATCATTTGGATGATAATCAAAATTGCTCGGTGGCACGTAAATGATCCATACTCATCCACAGACCCTCCCCACTTTGTATTAACTAGAATTGAGGCTCCACCTTTCTCTTTGGAATGGCATGTAGAGAAAAGGGAAGCATTTGGCCAAATGAAATTGAGCACATAGTTTAGCTTATACCCAACTAACTTAACTTCCTAAATAACTAAAAATTCAATATCCTCCCTTGAATTCCTAAAAAATTTGATAATATTTTATGATCAAGGGATCCAAGCCCCTCACCTTCCAGTTGACAATCTTTATATCAAAGGGAGGGGGGGCTACCTTATTAAACTAGAGGCCTTAGAGATTATTTTATTCTAATACAACCTTGTCAAACATTGAAGCACATTATTCTCTTTATATCTCTTATTAGTGTCCTTGACACCCCCTTGAGAACCCTTGCACTATTTACCATCCTCTTCACAGGATAAACCCAAGAACGGGTCATAATTAGATTTATTTTCAACCTTTTAACACTGTTTTTGGGTTTTCCACCTAGAAGGAAGTTAGAATCCATTAAATTAAATGGAATATATTTCTCCATAGGGTCATCAACTTTAATAATAGAACTACGTGTTGGATAAATAACCATAGGAACCATCCCATCTCTTATACCTCTTATTTCTAGATATAAGGGGCCAGGGTTAGGGATCTCCTTACCTAAAGGGATGGCTAGGATAACATTGTATTTATTCAAGAGTCTACCTTTGGAGGATGAAGAATCTTCACTTGGAATTACTCCCTAATCATTAATGGAAATAAACGATTCGGGCACAAAACCCACCTACTTGGCTGGGAAGAAACTTCCTTACTCTCATCAAGTATAATAGAGAAAAAAATCAACCTTACCCACTCCCAAAGAGGGGGCATTAGCTGCAAGGGAACAAGTGTTGATATCACCCATAAAGAAAATACATTTATTTTATCTCTCTTTCTCGCTATAAGGTGATTGGCCTTTATTGGGATCTAAGTCAAAGCATGTATTATCTCTTATAAAAACATCTTCCTTGGTGTTATAGGCAAGCTTATCAAAGACATAATTATCAAAGAGAAGAGTCTTACTCTGCACATTTTTCCTCACCATTCCAATTTTAACCAGTAGGGGTAGTTTCTTAAGGTGACCATCCATTTTATAGAAAAAACATGTATTGAGACCTCCTAGACCTTTTATAGAACAAGTGTATGACTCTTTTTTGATGTTAAAAATAAGGGTTTTAGATACGACATTTAACATCTCCAACGATATAAGGATCTTAGCATGCATATGCGTCAGAGACCTTCTTGTATCTTCAATCCTTAATACTTCTCCTAAGGGTTCAAGTTCTTAAGGCAGAAAGTTCCAAATTTGTATAGGAATATCTTCAACATCAAACAATCTTAGAGAAGATTGAAAGTCAATATTATTATAGTCCAACTTAGGGTTCTAAGATACCGTCTTGAAAACTGACTTATCCATATTTCATAAGGGCTTGTTGATAACATGTCTTTGCATGTTAGAGGTTTTGAACATAATCATGAACACTCCTTTTTGAAAAATTATACAAAAATAAATATATGTACCCATTCACTCCCTCCCCCTCCTCCCCGCACCCCTCCCCCCATACACACACATAATTAAGCTGGTTATCAAATAAATTTATTGAGGGTAAGGAGTTTATGTTAAAATAATAAAAATACCCAATATTTATTAAGTGAGACTCTTCTAACTACAAATATATATCCATAGATTCATTAGGAAACAATGGCAAGGTTTTTCCCAGACCAGGGGGCTTACCATCTTTGGTTGGGATGTGCTTGCCAATTCCACTTATTTCACAATCATTGATGAAAAATTCCGCACCCTATTAATGTTTCATCACCTCCTCCTAATGAAGGATATCTGAGAAGGGCTTCTTTCCTTCTTCCTCTTTCCTTTCTCCCCTACCAGCCAAATTCTCAACAAAGCTCTAACTAGGGAAATTTTCAAGATCTATCGACACCTTATGTGAACCATTAAGACCACCATCATTCAATATATCCACACGCATAGAGGCATCATTTATTTCCCTCTCTATAAAAAACTATCTAATAAATGCATACAAAACTTGTAATCTACAAAATTCCCTATGGCATATAATTTGAGGGAAAGTAGGTTAGAATGAGAAAAAATAAAATAATATAGAAAAGGAAACAAAAATAAACACTTGAATACCACAAACTAAGGAACATAAAAAGCTAATAACCAACAACACCCAAACATCACATGTCAAACCAAGGTAAGAAGCTAAATGAATCACGGGACAAGGAAACCAAATAAGCAAAGAGAAGATAGCTTGAAGCTTTTTCAATAGAGAATGACTTTTCATCTCCCCATTTACAGAGCTCCAAACTTCTTTAAATTTGAATCTAAGAATTATTTCATTTAACTAATGTATAGTGTTTTATATTTTACATCAATGAGGGGTGTGATAGGTAATTAATGCTTAAAAACCATACTAAACCTAAACACATAACCTAAAATAAATCCTTTTTCTTATTATTTATAGGGTTAGTTGCCAAATTAGGGTTTGAATAAGAAATGCAATTTCTCATCGATCATTATAAATTTTTAAAAAATTGAATAATATTTTTAAAATCCTAAATTTGATAAACATAGTTGTCAAAACATATTTTGCTGCCTATCACTTCCCATAATCATGCTTTTTATGGCCTTGGGGCCTAGAAATGTGTTTTGTAGAATTTTGGAGATGAACTTTATTTGTTCCAAATTTTCTATGTTTGATTTATATATATTTTTAGTCTCTTTGGTGCTCTCAAATCCATACTTATATTTTCATATTATTTTGAAGAAAATATATTATTCCCAACCCTCTATCATCTTTTATTGCTCAATTTTTAAAAAAATTAAATAACTTTAATTTAGTTTATTAATTTTTTTGGTAGTATGCTTTTACAAATAGCATTCATACGGAATCACTGAATTATATAGAATGTCAGTCTCTCAGGCCATATTTTGGAAATAAACATATAGCAGATTACAATGATGAGTAAGTGTACATCTAAATCAGTGGGCTCCTTTGACTAAGCAGTCACGATTAAGAAGCATCCATGCCATCAAAATTACCCAAAACATGATCTTGACCTTAACCGCTTGACTCTCTATATCCAGTTATAAAAAAAAATTGTATCCCAATGAATAAATATAAGTAACCATCATCTTCATCAGTTAAACTACAACCCTTTTAATATTTATACTAAAGTTTATTAAAACATCATATAAAATTTATATAGATATATATAATTCAAATTGATTAAAATATATTTATTGATATTACACTACCCTATCATTGTAAACACCTAATTAATATATGATCCCATGTTTACAATCTCTTTTACCTTTAATAATCAATAGGCATAAGCATCTCGACTCTTGACCCACTTTGAGTAGCAACCCATATGAAATTCCCCACTTGAAGGTGTAAAATTCCACTTTAATGGTGTGTGATTTGTGAAAGGAATCAGGGTGGTGCATCACCATCATTACAAAAGACACTTCATAATCGTTGGGTCAAGATTTTCATTCCATGGGCATATCTGTAATATCATAAGAAGCATTTGAGAAAATTGCCTTAAATTTCAACCCAAACAATGTATTTTGTTGCAGACGTGGATCACTTTTTCAATATAACATACACTTGATGTGTACCTCTCTGTATAGTTACAAGGTGTAACTTATATGTTTAAAATTTATTTTAATATTTTTAATTTATTTGAAAATTTTCCCATTAAATTTATGATTTTGCAAAATTATTGCCCATAAATGTTGATGGGCTCTTTTTAATTTAATCTACAATATACAGCCAACAAATTAAATACAAAGGAGCTCCTTTTCCAAATTTGGAAAAAAGGTGTGTTAAGTAGCAACATGTATGACCAAGTTTTAAATAATCAAAAACCATTGTAGTAGAATATAAACAAATGAATTATATTTAATTGAATATTATGAACCATTTTAATTGAACATTATGAACCATGTTTTAAATAATCAAAAACCATTGTAGTAGAATATAAACAAATGAATTATATTTAATTGAATATTATGAACCATTTTAATTGAACATTATGAACCATGTTAAATATAGTAAAAATGTTTAATTAATTTATGGAAAAATAATATATATAAAATAAAGAGATAAAAAAATTATATATAATGTAAAATGTTATAAAAAATTGGATATGTAATTGAATTTGTGACAATTATTGCTTTAAAATTCAAATTTAATTGGATATAGTTGTTAGTACTATACATTTCATTCTTAATAAGTGTATTAAGGGGTAACTTTGCTCCAAGTAATGTGTTTGTAATTAAAATATGTGTTTCTAAGTTCATTCCCCTCAGTCTACTCTTTACTTCCCTATTGTCAATTCATGTGATGTGACTTTTGTATCCTTGAAATATTCAACTCTTTGATCTAGAATGTTAATAAAAATAGATTGGGTGCATGTAATAGTGTTTGAGGGGCTAATTTACACTAATTATCCCTTTAATAATTAAACCTCATGAATTAGATTAATAATGTCACAGGGAACCTTAGAATAAAATAATATACCTCTCATGCAATAAGAATATATTCAAATCTAGATGTGTAATCGATTGTGCTTATGTATCCAAATGATCTACAATACTTGTCTATCTATATGTGGCTTTGAATTCAAATTTGAAAATATTAGCTAACATGACCAATTTCTACAACGAGAAATGGAAAAGATAGAAAGGGGGAAATGTGCCCATTTAATTAAATGGGTAAGAGAGAAATGTTGCCAAGACTATATAAAAAATCTTGATAAGCCACCATGAATCTATAATATGGTCATGACAAGCGGGCCAAAAGTACAAAACAATAAGATATAACCTGTCACGAGGAACTAAAAAGGTGGATTTAGGATTTGGAAGTTATCTAAACTATCAATATTTCTCAATTTTAACATAGACAAATTGGGAAAACAAACATAAACTAACATAAAATAAATGTCACGAGGCCACTTTGGGATACTACATTTAGCCCCATTTTGAGGTGTATGCTTAGAAATGAAATAGATAACATAGATTTGCACTTCAAAGTAGAGAATATAAGGGATAATGTTGACTAGAGCCTCTGCAACATCAAATGATAATTATCCAAACTTGCAAAACCAATGTTTTGTCCCTAGTATGTATAAAAAGTATATCATTGATGGAAATAGGTTAGTAGGGTGATTTTGGATCTCTATGTGTCGTTAGATGATGGGCCTCCATGTCTTAGAGTAAAAATTAATATTTCGGTCTCTAAGCATCTAAAAATTGAATTTGGAATCTTAGAGTCATATGGAAACGAGCCTTCAATTCCATAAATATTTTGATTACTATGTATACTAAGACATGATTATTACTAAAAATTATAATATGGTTTCCCCTCGAGATATGAGCAGAGTGAATAGAATGTAACAAGAATCATGTCTCAAAAAAATAGACATTTCCTCTATAAGGAAATGCCATGAACACCATCATTACTATATTTTTTTAAATGTAGGTTCAAGATGAAGGCCAAGTGAATTAATTGTAAAATAGAATACAACTATCATAGCACATAATTTGATAGCATAGTATCCAAAGATGTATCATGTCATAGCATGCATTGCGATAATTTCCCCCATATGACTTCAAGATATAGAGACTATAACACATACATTATTGGATTTACTAAACACCAAGTTGTTAGTCAATAAATATATCACAATGAAGATCATAGTAAAAATGTTTTACCCAATTAAATTCTCAGAGTATTTGCATGATATGGATCATGGTCATGTATTGGAGATGTAATCACAATAAATTGATAATAAGAGTCATGGAAACACAACAATAGGATCAACGGAGTAAAATGTGATATTGAACATGGAAGGCATATCAAACACTAAATAACATATCGAATATTTATGACAAGGCATGAGGAAAATTATATAGATGCTAAGGCATAAACTAATATATTTTCATAAATTTACGACACTCTTTTTATCAAAATATAATTTTTTAATGATTCTTATTACAACATTTGCATCAACAATTTTTCCTAAAGTATACTACATAAGTACAACCATACTAAATTTGTTAAGACAAAATTATTATAATTTGATAGTTTTTCCATTAATAATGAATATTGCATCAATGTTTGCATCAACAATGTTTCTTTTCCTCTTATCTAAATTTATATCATCCAATTTTCCTAAAATAGATTTTAATCATCAAATGAAAAAGTCTATTTAACCAAGCCATTGGATAAATGGGTGTCCAAAAAAATAAGGCCTAGCAGTGTGATTCAAACATCTCGATTCTTTCAAGGCCCATTGTGTGAAAGGCCATAAGCATTGCGACTCTTGACCCACCTTGCGCTGCAGGCCATGTGAAAGGCCCCACTTAATGGTGTAAAATTCTGCTTTGATGCTCTGTGAAAGGAATCGTGGGGGTCCATCACAATTATTATAAAAGACACTGCATGATCGCCGAGTCAAGATTTTCACTTCCTTTCGTCCACTCAATGAGCATCTCTGTAATGGAATTTTTTTCATTCCCAAGAATCGTATGATTCGTAGACCTGCAGTTTCCATCCACCACAGCCTGTCAAATATAAATTTGTTGACAGCTATAATGTTTGAATGCCGTCCAATTTACGTTTTAAATAAATTTCACATACTGGTACAACATATCCTAAAGAAGCATTTGCGAAAATTAGCTTAAATTTCAACCCAAATACATTCATTAATAAATAGAATAATATCTAGAAAATAGAGAGGTAAAATTTGTATATATTGTGTAGAACATCGTAAAAATATTGACATAAGAATGTGTAATCAAATTTGTGATGATTGTTACCAAAATTTATTTATGATTGGAGAAGGTTGCTAGAATTATATAGTTCATTCCTAGTAGGTGTCTAGAGTGGTAACTTCGCTCTTGGTAAGGTGTCTGGAATAAAAAATTATCTTTCTTGGTTCATCCCCCTAGTTCTACTATTTGCTTCTATTTTCAACTCATGTAATGTGATTCTTATATACTTGAAATATTTGACTCTCTGACCTAGATTGCCAAGTAAAATAAATTGGGTGTTTTAAGGGATAACTTGTCTTAATTAGCACTCTAACAATTAAAGCCCATGGCTTAGAATAATAAAGTCACATGGAACCTAAGAATAAAATAATATGTCTCTCATGCAATAAGAATATAATCAATGCTAGATGTGTAAACACTTATGCTTATGTATCCAAATGAATAACAATAATTATCTATTTATAGGTGACTTTCAATTCAAATTTTAAAATATTGGTGCATATGATGGATTTCAACAACTAGAAATGAGAAAGATGGAAAAGGGTGAATGTGCGCATTTAATTAAATGGATGAGATAAAAACTACACCAATATATTGTATATCACAATCTTAACAAGATACCATGTGTTGGAGTGCTCATAACACTCACCCAAGGTCTCTCAAAGAGCTCATTACCATAGCGATGACACTAATGCATTGTACACAACAAAAACAATGTTATCTATTATTGACAAATAGATTACAAGTGAATAAACTCTTCACATATCTCCTCACCTCCTTTCTCATATAAAAGTATTATAGAATTGCATCATTTATAAGAGGAGTAAGAGGTGAGTGGAAGACAAATAGGTGTCCCTCCCACTAGGTGAGTGGTGAGACCATTGTTCGCCACTGAGGAGCCACTATGACCCACTGAGAACTTAGGCATGTGCACGCACGATTAGTCATATTCAATCCATAAAAGAGCTTAAATAGACTACTCTGACACCATGAATCTATAATATGGTCCTTAAAAGGGGACCAAAGGCACAAAAGGACAAGATATAGCTTGCCATAAGGAGCTAAAAAGGGGGATTCATGGTTGGAAAGTCAACCAAACTATCAATATTTCTTGATTTTAACCAAAATAGCTATTCATAGGAAAATTGGAAAAGCAAACATAAACTAACATAAATTAGAGGTCATGGGGAAATTTTTGGATATTACGTTTTGCCCCACTTTGAGATGCATGCTTAGAAATGAAATAGATGTCATAGATTAACAATTTAAATTAGAGCATATAAAGGATATTAAAAGGGATAATGTTGACTAGAGCCTCGAGCACATCAAAGGATAAACTCAAAACTTGTAAACCTAGTCCTTTGTCTATGGTATATAGAAAACGTCTTGTGGGTTTATCATATTATTGATGGAAATAACTTAGTATAGTCAATTTGGAACCTTATATGTCATTGGGTGATGAGCTTCCATGTCTTAGATTAAAAATGAGTATCTGGGTCACTAGGCATTTGAAAATTTTAAGTTGGAATCATGGAGTCATATGGAGACTAGCCTTCAATTCCATAAACATTTGAATACTATGTATAATAAGACATGATTAATATAAAAATGTAGAATATGGTTCCCCCCCTCGAGATGTGAGTGAAGTAAATAAAGCATAGAGATAATCTTGTCTCAATAAAAATAAACATTTCCACTATAAGGAAATGCCATGAACATCATCATTAGTATATTTTTCCAAATGTAGGCTCAATATGAAGGCAAAGTGAGTTCAATGTAAAATAGAATATAATTGTCATAGAGATTAATTTGAATGCATAGTACCCCAATATGTATTATGTGAGAGCATGCACTATGATATTTTTCCCCATGTGGGCTCAAGATATACAAACTATAACACATACATTATTGGATTGTATAACACTGAGTCATTAGTCTATAAAGATATAACAATGAATACCATAGTAGAAATGTATTACCCAAATAAACACCCAATGTATTTGCATGATATGGATCATGGTCATGTAGTGGATGTGCAATCACTATAAATTTTTAATAAGAGCTATGGAAACACAATAATAGGATCAACAAAGTGAAATGTGATATTGAACATGGAAGGCACATATGCCACTAAATAAAATATCAAATAGTTATGAAAAGACATAAGGAAAATTATAAATATGCTAAGGCATATAGAAACACTAGTAGATTTTCATGAATTTGTGACACTTCTTTGTCAAATTTTCATTTTTTTCATTATCCTTGTTGCAAGATTTGCATCAACATTTTTTTATTAATGTGAATTGTATTATGGACAACCACACTAAGTTTGGGGAGATAATATTATTATAATTTGATAGCTTTTGTTTAATGATGCACATTGCATCAATATTTGCATCACAATGTTTCCTCTGAAGTAAATTTGCATCATTTAATTTTCCTAGCATAATTTTTCATTATCAAGTGAAAAAGTCTGCTTGACCATGGCATTGACCATATGGGTGTCCTAAAAATGAGAGTTGACATAAAATGTGATGCAAAATGTGACACTAAATGTGACTCAAATATTTCCGACATTTTTTTGATAATAACTCCCTCCAAAAATTAAAATTCTAAATTCTAAAGAAAATGCTAACTCAATTGCTTCAACCCATACCATAGGTTATAAAAATAAAATATCATTTTCTTATTGGTGCAATCTCATGTCCATAGATTCATATAAAATTGATATGAACTTTCTATCGATACAAGTCATATGGTTTGAATGTATTAAATGTGTAAAGTTACTGATTAAAATAATTATTAGGAAGAAGATATTTAAGACTTTCAAAAACCATATTATGAGAAATAAGGCTTTCCTTCTTAGGAATTTTGGCATATGCTAAGAGTATGCTCACCTCATCATTACATTTGGTAAAACCATGACATTTGGATCTAGGTTTAAGATTTTACAGGGAAAGGGGATACTTTGTTGTCATTACTCAAAATATTTTAACTAATAATCAAAATACATTAGGGTTTGAATGTGTGATGGCATGGATAGGATGAGCAGAGAGGAGGGTGGGTAATGTGATTCAAATTTAGGATAAATTTATTTTTGGTGAGTAATGCAACTCAAACTTATGGTTTTTTGTTGTGTAAAAAGGTTGTTGAGAACCCCATCATGTTTGCCTATTATTCTAGGTGTCCCAAAAAAATAATTCCTAAGGTTCAATGCTAAAACTATGTTTGGTCCTCCTTATGAATTACATAATACTCTATCAAAATTAAATGGATTAGATGAAAATTCCCACGTCTTTAAAATTGTAGATATTAAAATGTCATCTTGACTCTTTCTAATGCCCTACTAGGCCAAAAAATCTTGTGGGTCTAACATTTTTTTAAGTCCACACCACATGCTACAATACCATGAAATTTTGAGCTCAAAATTTCATCCCTTGACTTGAAAAGTTTAAAGGTTGAAATCTCATCAAGGATCTTTTTTATGCCCTCCATACATTTGATAAAAAAACTACTTTCAATCATTTTGAGGTAGCCTAAAAGTCTGACGTAACTTAAAAGGGTTATCTTGGTTAAAAACACAAATTGTTGTAGGCATGATGTAATTTTCATTAAGGGTTGATGCAGATTGTAATTCCCACAAATGTTTTCCCTCTAAAACATCAAAACTAACAAATTAAAATATTTGAAATTTCAATGACTTTGACATGAAAAACCTAACACCGTTCTTGAAGCAAATTATGGAGACACATGTTGCATCAATAAAAGTTACACCCAATCTATACTAAGATGTTTGACACTAGAAGTTGAGTTACATCAACTTGGTTGACACAAATTGTGTCAAACAAATTTTGCGTTAGATCATGAAAATAAAATTATAGAAAAATAGACTAATTTAGATTCAAATCTTGAAGTGAAACTATGTAAATCTACTAGTGAAATCACATTACATAATGGAAGACACATCTCACATATGATAATGCATAGAGAAAGAACAACATGCAAATGAAGGCACATAAAACATGTGAAAAGGTTCAAAGAATTCACATTAGGCACTAGAAGACACATTAGACATATGAAAAAATAAATCAGGATAAATAACTTATTCATTAAGTAATTTTAATTAAGTTAGGCACATAAGTTTAATGAAGGACACTTAAGTCACCTAACCAACATAATATAGTGGGAATCGTAGTCACCATGAATAAACATGAAAGGGTTCATAAAAATATATTAAAATAATGAATAAGATCAACAACATACTAAGCATAAGTTTGCATGACAAGAATTTTTGAAACATAGCAAAAACACATGTAAAATAATTGAGTATCCTCTAAATATTGTAGTATTAAAATAATAGTAGAAATCACTATATCATTAAAAAAAAATCAATAGTAGTGAATTGGGTTAAGTGTGCATGCATCTTAGAGGAATCATGTTTCAAATTGATATTCAATGAATGATAATGTTAGGAGTAACCTGATGTAAATAATATTTTTTTCCCATGGCATGCTACCCCCAAGAAAAGTGTGGAATAGTATGGTAACATGATATTGTCATGATACATGTATGATGATGAGCATATTTTGTGAAAGCATGAAATTCAAAATAAAATGCAGTATTATCCCATACTCAATAGAATTAGGAGTTTAACTATGAGTCACTCTAAATTTATAATAATGTACTTATGAGTTACTAATACATGCATCTTGGCAATAAAATCAACACACTATATGGAAGTTAAAGAAGGTGGATTATTTTAGTGCATCCCATGCATGACTATAGATACTAAAATCTTATTTTATATGGCATCTCATGTTAGGAATGGTGAACAAGCATTTCAACCCTAGATTCAGAAGTGATAACACTAAAAACATCAACAATGAAACTAAATATAAATGATTGCAAAACAATGCAAGTCAAGTTTTATTCATAAATAAGATGATAATATAATGTATATCCCTTACTTAAATAGGCAAGGCAAAACAAGACTCAAGTCTAACTAGTCTATGTGGAATAAATCATTGCATAGGACAAAACTAGCAAAAAGATGAAATTCCTAGCTATAACCTAGAAAGCATGAGAAATATACTCTAAATCAACACTCCATTTCCTCTTTGCCTTCCCTCCAAGAATAAAAAACCACACACTTTATTCAAATTTTCAATAAAAGTGATGGATCTATAAGAGGCAAAAAAGGCTGAGGAAATACGAAAGGGAAGAAGTAGCGGGAAGGGAAAATTCTAAAAAAAATATAGCAATGCAGATCCAAATGTAACACTTCAAATCTCTAGTACCATGTTAAAAATGGTGAATAAGCATCCCAACCCAAGATTCAAAAGTGATAACACCAAAAACATCACACAATGAAGTTGTATACAAATTATTACAAAATAATGCAAGTCAAGTGTTATTCAAAAATAAGATGATAATACAATGTAGAGCCCTTGCTTAAATATACAAGGCAAAACAAGACTCAAGCTTAACTAGCAAATGTGGAATAAATCCTCCCATAGGATAAAACTAACAAAAGGATAAAAATCCTAGCTATAACTTAGAAAGCATGAGAAATATACTCTAATATCTCAGTCTTGTACACTTGACATATACCAATCATAGGTCTACCCTTTATTTCATGACATTAAAACTACTAAAAAGCTCACATTCACCATATCATTATGCCTAATTCCTTATCTTATAGTTTGATCATATATTCGGATGATATAGATCACCTATAGCCTACACTCTGCATAAAACCTAATTTATATCATACATAAATAATTATATATCCTTAACAACATTTTATCTTATAGGATACTAGCTTTCAAGTTAAGACACTAGCGTCGATGCCAGTGTCCCAAATATGATGCTAATGTCCCTACCTTCAAAAGGATCAATTTTACAAATATCCAGATATGTATGGGTCAACATATTTTTCTTATTTAACTCTCTCATGAGATTATTTCAAAAGTTGTAATATAAATACAAATCAAACACCACTCATTATTCATATAACAAATACCAAGAAAACACCTATCAAGCTAACACTTAATAATTTGCATAACTAATTTGAGTTTTATTTCCCTATTATTCCCTATTTCCATATAAGTTATGAAAGCAGTATTTTTACATATTTGAAGCATTCAAAAAATAGCCCATGAGCAATATTTTTCAAGTTATAAGCTAGATCACTACATGCACTTGAATATATCATATTACACCATTATTCACACATAAACCCACACAAGGGAGAGAACTACCTCATTTTGAGGCCCTCTTCAAAGTATAAGTCTATGTAAATAGTACTCATTGATAGAGGGATATTTAAGGTGAACTCGACTTCACGTGAGCCCACTAACTCCTATTTTTAAGGTGACATACCCTAATCAAAGGACCTAAGGTTTTCATCTAAAACTTAATGTCCATAACTTGTATGTGAGATCCAAATTTATAATCTATAAGGTGACAATGAACTCTAATAGGTGTAATCGGTTGTTACAAAAAAAAGTTCATAGTATACTATAGACATAAGCCTCTAAATCAAGATAGAAGCATTGATGCTAGTGTCCATAGTCAGATGTTAGTGTCCTAGTTGATAGAGAGCTAAATTCCATAATCTATAAAATTGAGGTGGAACATCAGTTTGTCTTCTTCCACAACTATACCTGTAAGATCTATCTATGCATTAGTAAATAATTTTTGTTTCTCCTTCATATTGAAACTTTCAAAATATTTTTTAGCATTGTACTTTTCATATTCAACATATTATTAGATTCAATATATTTATTAAAATATTACTTATTTGAATTAATTTAATTACCTTACTTTAGAATATTTTATTAGGTTATTATCTTAACCCTTGGATCCTTATCTTATTCAAAAAATGGTTAAATCGTGACATGAAAGTGTAATTATGTGGACTCCAAATCAATAAAACATTTCACTATCTTTCAAAAAATGCCCAAGACTAATCACAATAAATAAATGGAAAAAAAATCATATATATATATATATATATATATATATATATATATATATATATATATATATATATATATATATATATTGCCTATAACCTCAACAAAAATTAGATTTGGGGTATTAAAAGGGGTCCCTTGATGAGGGTCGTCAATCCCTTCATTTACTAATGTTAATCCTGGGCTGGTGTTCGAAGGCTATATACAGTAGGAGAAATACATCTTTGGCAAATGGTTCCTTCTATTACACTCCACACTTGCAAGAATTGAAAATCACACTTGTAGAAATTAAATCATGCATGAATGAAAGTAAATTGTTGAATTGAAAAGAAATGATAAACAAATAAAACACTTGCAGGTTTACAACAAACTGTATGAAAAGAAATGTTTATAGAAAGAAAGAAATAAAATGATAATTTATAATAAAATGATATTTATAGAACAAATAAATAAATAAAAATACATTGATCCATCTTCCTTGGAATGAGTGGCCAACTCATTACTTGGAAGAGGATTTCACTTAGAACACACAATTCAAAATAGGCTACTCAGAATGATGGAAGGAAAAATATATTGATTGGTTTCATTTGGGTGTGGAAGGTTGAATTTATAATCTCATGCTTCCAACCAACACCTTATTTAGGAGTAACAACCTAGATATCCTATCTTATCTCAATCTCCACAAAATATGGAGAGAGATATTTATTAGAATGTAATATATTACAACATAATCTCAATCTCCACAGAGTATGGAGAGAGATATTTATTGAAATGAAATTACATAAATCTATATTTGATTATGAATCTATAATTGGAAAGTCTATATATATATAATTATATATAGAAAGACTCCAAATGAAAAGTGTTCTTTATGATAGCTAGAATAGACCAAACAATCATTTGAATACATTTAGAAATACTTTCCAAAAAAGTTTGTAGTAGTTCTGTTGAATTCTGTAGTAGTCTGATGCAGTCCATAGCAAGTATGATATAATCTATAGCTGGTCTAATATAATATGTAACTGGTCTGATATAATATGTAGCTATTCTGATTTAATCCATAACAAGTCTTATGTAATTTATAGCTAATTTGATGTAATCTATAGTTAGGCTTATGAAATCCATAACTAGTTTGATGTAATTTATAGTTGGTCTGATGTAATCTGTAGCTAAGTTGATGTAATCTGTAGCTATTGGGCATAGATACTATAGAAGACTCTGACACTATTCCAACATTATTTTTGAATGGTTAGAACTATGTATGCACATATTACCATCTTTTTCTTGATAATCATTAGAAATAACTAATAAATAGACAACAATGAATTCTAAAGCAATGACCATGATATATACTTTCTATTTTATTCTAAATAAACCATAAGTTTGGAAACTACATTTAGATCCACTTCCTATGCAAGAAAAAGGATGTTAATTCATGGATATAATGAGTCATTTTATGGTCTCATCAACCATGTCCCCAAAAAACATGCAACCAAATAGTTGGGGTAGGATCAAGACATAATTCGTAGTGAAACACAGATGAAAAATAGTGCCAAAAGACCAAACTAGTAAGAAAAATCCAGAACACATACCTGACCATCCTAACAAGAGCTAAACACCGTACATAAAAACCTAATAATAGTGAGCAAACAGGGGAAAAGCACAAAGATAACTCACCCAAATATTGAAGTAACATTGAGCTAAACCTCTTAACCTTGAACTGTAAGAATTTTCCTTCCTTTACTGTAAATAATGGAATCCAATGTCCACTGTGAATCACCCACAATAGAGCTCAAAGCATCCAATTACAAGCATTATGCCTATCTTTCTACCCCTTATACTACCATGCTTACCACAATTCATTTTTGAAATCAAATAATGTTTTTGAGCAAGAGAAAACACCTCTCTAGATCTAAAAATCTCTTCTTCCTCACCCTGAAAGAGGCCTTAGCCTCATCCTTAACCTACATAGGTCCTGCTTCCTTTGAAAGTAAAAAACCTTGACAGTGAAGTTTTTAAGTGCCTTTTTCACCCACAAGAGACAACCTATTCAAGGAGAATAAACCCCCTAACATTGGCTATAAACATCCCCCTTATTTTTGAATAGAGTAAGTGGTTCAGAGGTTAAATCATGTAAAATTGACTGAGCTTTTAAGACCAAAATCCTCTGAGAAAGGCACATATCAGTAAAGGGTTCAACCAAAGAAGGATCCAAATCGTTAACCATTGAAGAGGTGATTTTACCACCCATGTTGGGGAAGATCTAGATAAAGTATCATTACCCTACCCTAAGTATGGGTTACAAGGTTCATTGAACTTGTTAATGTTGTTTACAAGATTAGAGTTAGGATAACCTATCTTTCGAACCCATTTCTTCAGGTGTGAGGAGCTTTTACCTCCACCAAATTTCCTAAGACAATCTACCAATTTATGACTAACCTTGTTACACTTGTAAAAAATCAAAGGAATCCTTTCATAGTTGACGAATTATAACCATGACCTGAAGGAAGACTCGATCCTAACAAATTAGTGGAAGGGTTTTGAGAAGTCTACCAAAATATAGACCATTATAAGTCTTTGTTGAGCCCCAAAATCTTGATCAAATTTGACAAAAACTACAAACTTATTGATCAACTGATAAAGTAGCACAAGATCTGTCATGGCTAATGGAAGATTATATAATCTAACCCACATCAAAACTTTTTATATCACTATAGTAGTTGGGTCAAGTAATAGAGTCCAAGGGCACATAAACATGCCATGTTTTCAGACAAACTAATGTCCATCATCCCACACATAAGTTTGGTCCAAAATTATTGGGATTTTAATCTTAATGTGGCTTTGGTGTTGAATTGTATCCCAACGAGCTAGCATGTTGCCTCTTTCATGCAAGACTATTGTTTTATGCACTCACCTAAAGCATGCAGCTAGAGACTGGTCCCCATAGGTTTTGTTACATAGTAACTTCAACCTTGTCATATTTTTCACATTAAACATATATTTAAATATATACTACATAAAATCATAGATAAGCTACTTTGATCCTTAGACTATGACGCTCAACCATCATGACTATACAAACTAATGCAATTTTAGTTGAGTTATTACTTATAGAAAGAAAAAATATATGTAGTTTTTATACTAAGATTCATTCACTAAATACTCAACCTATCAAAGATACACAACTCATTCATTGAACTGAACATGAACCATGATGTTTATAATTTCCACAATTCATATATTAGTCTTTAGTGAAGAACCATCCATCATTATTCATCATCCCAGTGCTTACAACAGGGGTATTTATACTTGTTTTTCCCTGACCAAGTTTTTACAATAATAATGATAGGAGTAAATGGCCAATGAACTCTTTCTAAACTAAGAGTCATGGCACTTTACCAACTAACTTCTCTTAAGGATATGGGCCTTTTTACCCCTATATACTTGTTCTATGTTGGATCCTTGCTACCATGTGTTTATCTCCTTGTGGGATGGTATAAAACTTCAATGGATAAGTTTTGAGTGTTCCTTGAGAATCGTTCCTTAACTATTTCCTGTTTCCCATGCATTCCCTAAGTTTTTTGTTGTGTTTTAAGTCATACACTCTTAGATTCCTCATGGCCAATTCTCCTTTGACTAGGTCCTCTCACATTATTGCTTTCGTACCTTAGTTTTTTTGCACCCTAAAGATTTTGTGCCACGATGCTTTTATGCCATAGTTTTCCACTTTAGGCTTCTTTTTCAACGTGTCGATTCCTCGTTAAAATGTCAAAATACTTAGCCAAAATTTGGGGCCAACATCACCCCACACTATGTTTTTAGTTTGTCTTAGAATAAATATTAGTAGCATCCTCTACCAAAAATTTAGGTCTTTCCTGCTTTATATACTTCTTAACATTGTCCTAATGTGATAATGTGTCGAGCATCTTAGCAGTTATTACTTCAATGAACTCCTTGGACTTCTTCATCTTCTTGAGTTGGCTAGATGTCTCATTAATCTTCTTGACCCATTCATCCAGGGATATGTTGGCATCCTTGTGAACATTTTCAAGCATTGAAACTTCTTCGACAACCTATCCTCAGAGGGCTATAAAACTTGCATTCAATTATTGACAATGTGTATTGATCTATTCTTCCATTATCTCCACATCTTTGAATGCTTTGGCATGATCAATGTGATCCCTTACTAATAATGCAGTATCAACTAGTTGTTACCTTTGGGCTTCTTCTGCTTAGAGCTGATCCTCCAAGATTTTATTAGGCCAAGCCAATCATTCAAAAATTGTATCCAAAATGGGGATGACTTCCCCAAATCTCTCCAAGGTGTGCTTATAGACTTCAACTGCCTCTGTGAATTACTCTACTATCTCCAGTACCTCATCTTTTAGAACAGCTTGATCCTTACAATGCTTTAGTAGGAGGTTCACCAAGGTTTCTAATTTGTCTATGGTATCCCCATTGAGAAATAAATTTTTTGCTAGTACTATCTCTTGTCCCAAAAAAATTTAACACATATTCAATGCTTTTATCTTCACCTTTGTGGCCTATTTTACTTGTTGCTTCAAAAAAACCACTTCCTCGACAATGTTTGCTTGGCAAAAACTTCCTTATTATACATACCCACTACTTGGGTATGTTTCTTCTCAGTGTTATGTGAATCTGAATCTCAAAAAATGTTCTGATACATGACCTCCATGTCCATCTTCAAAAATGTTGTGCTTTTATTAAAGAGGGGTGATATTTTGGGGACCACCCATAATGGTTGTGGAAGCACATGAGCATTAGGTCCAAAAAAAAGGTTGTCTTGTGGAAGCTCAAACGTGTGCTCTTAATTATACATGTCCAATAAAATAGACACTTGTTTCCTTATTTTAAGAGTCATGTCATAGGGAAGGAAGTGCAGCCATAAATGTAACATCCTATCATGGATGCTTGTTTGATATTGATCACATAGTTTTGTAAATACATTAATGTCAAGTTCATCTATGGACCCAATCAGCTCCTTCCCTTTATACAGGTCTCATTCTAAGACCTCAACTTCTACATCAGTAGCCATGGAAGTGTTATCGATGGCCATATTGCCTATTTCTTATTCCTCACCATCCCCTTATCTATAGTAAAGTTGATCAGTGTCAAGTAGTGAGTCATCAGAGGTGGCCTCCTCACCCCATGTTGGAGAGGGTGTCTTCTTGGAATCAAATTCTAATGCTTTCATCTGAATTACAAGGTATTCCTACTCGAGCACTTAATCTATGGATTACTATTATGTAGTTCTTGAGAGAGGCCTTTGGGGGAGATGGAGGTGGAGTTATTTAGGGGGTGAAGGTAGAGTTGGAGGAATGTATGGAAGAAAAGGTGGGGCTAGAGGGACTTGTGGTGGTGGATATTTAGGTGGAGAAGGGTGCAAAGGTGAAGTTCTTGGCTATGGTGCCTAGGCATTCTTTTATTGCTTTAGTGGTACCTGTTGACCACTTACACTGGTATCAGGTTCAGACCGCTTATTTTTCTTCAATGTTGGTTATGGTGGAATATTTTATTTAGGTTTTATACCCTTTGATTGTTTCCTAGGTTACAGCATATATAAAAATTTATGCACTTGTTCTCCCACTAATATTTTTCTGATCTTTATTATTGTTAGGTTCATCTCCTCCTTTTCCCTGTTTGCCTTCTTACCTAAATAAACATATAATTTTTGGAGAGTATGAATCTTAAAATCAATCTTTTTAGATTCCAAGGTAATGGGTTGTGCATCATAAATCTGGTTTATGGATTCGATGAAGTACTATACCAAAAAGGCATACAGTAAATTTAACCATGTGGAGAGTTATCTATAAAAGACCGTTCTAATGCACGTGAGAGAAAAGTGATTCTTCACTATAAATTATGTTTTCCAATAGCCAATGGGAGCAAGTCATTTAGCATGCACCACTCATTTTTGAATACCTCCTTCATGCCATCAAACCAATCCTTCATCTTTATTTTATATGAAGGGGTGATGTGCCCTAAGTATGTGAACTCTTTATAGCATTCGGCAAGGGACCTATTCTCAAATGGGTAATCCCACTTCAGCACTCCCAAGGTGTAATCTAGTATGTCAATCTCATCAAAAACCATTAAGAGTAGAATACAACCCATAGAAACCTATGATTGGGAATTTGATGGGTCTTATCTGCATCCTCTACAATTTTATGGTTAAAATACATAGTCTAATAATATTTTAAGCCCTGAATGATTTGGTAGGTGATGTAGAGGTGTGCCATGTAAACGTCCTTCCATCGATTGGTCCCACCAATCTTGGTCATGACAATCCACACCATAACCCAAAGGATGGGATCCTATAGGTTTTTAATATACATAATGTGGCCTTGCTTTTAGTACATCAATGTCATGCATGTCTTTTGAACCTCATCAATGTCTACCAATTCATCAACCATGTCCAACCCTTTACACTATAGCCCTGATACCTTGCTTATTTTTTTAGGCATGATCTTCATGTTGCACCCTATAAAATACAAATAATCCTCATGGATGTACAAGAGAAGGAACTTAATCACCTCTATGGGTTTTCCAAAGTAAGGTAAATTGAAGAGTTGGAATAACCATGCAACATCTAGCATGATGAAAATATTTAGATTATACAATAACTCATTTTTGGTGTTCCGGTGCTTGACTCTATAATCATTCTAAATTTTAACCTCATTCTCAGGTTGATGATGGTTGTAGTCGAAGATCATATAAGAGGGCACATTGGAGACCCAATTTTTTGTGCACACTACCAACTTAAGATACTATATTTATTCAATCATAAGAGGTGGAGGCAAAGACGATTAAGTTTTCTTAGCTTGTTGTGCCATACTTGCCTCTCCCCTTTTCATGCACGACATTTTCTCAGGTGTTTCTTCTCTGATGTAAACCGGTTTTCCTTCAAGTACCTCTTCCTCTAATATTACATGTAACAGATCAATTCTCTAGGCCTTTCTCTCAAGCCGCATCACCCTTCAAGGATCCCAAAGGTTGATGTGTGACTATCCAATATTCCCAAAGGAATATGTGATTATAGGTGATGACTTCAACTTTTTGAGCTTAAGTGCCCTCTAATGGTAGACTTTTGCAAATTGTAACCTATAATATTTCCCTATTGTGGTTTTATCCCTAAGTTACTTTGGGTTTTCCTCGCATAGACAAACTCGTAATTCTTGTATGTAAATTTATAACACCATGTATAGTTTGTTATCAAATTGAATGAATTTGTTTTGATCTTAGCTCTTGGTCGTATTCACTCTTGACTCTGCTAATCTCGAATAAATGTGAAGGTAAAATATAAAATGGAGCTAACTCATCTATTTATAGGCTCAAGAGGGTGGTCTACATTTACTATCCTCTTTCCACTTATCCATCACTTCTCGTCATTAATGCATCTAACGATCACTGCTCTTTGACCATCGTATCTTATCATCAATGCTTTTAATGGTATTATCTTATCACGTCATTAGCACACTTGAAATTATAATTTTTTTCATTAACAGAACATCTTATCACATGCCCTCCTTTGAAGTGGAAAATAACTATGTCCCACACATTTATTTGAATGGAAGATAGTTGTCTGAATTTTCAAACTTAAGGCCGAAAAAATTTATTCTTAAGCACTTTAAATAACTTGTGTGCCCTTAATTACTTTCACACCCTAGGTACCTTGCAAACCCAACTTATTTGTGTGCCTTTGTAATTTAATGCTTAATATTTTAATCATAAATTCATATCTCTTACCCCATACTAAAAATTGTGTCAAGGATCTCCATGAAAATACAAGTGCAAAATTTTTAAAAATAGACATTAACAAAAATGGTGCATGTAACAAAGGCATCATGTTTATTAAAAACAATAAATCCTATACTAATGGCATAAGACTTGTTTTTTTCAAAAAAATTAACTATTCAGAGGTAAAATATGTTTAGAGCCTATTTCCATTGAAATGCCTAGGAAAGAATTGGTCATCTAACCTCTGTAACTGACAAGCACTAATAGGGAAAATGTTATGAATGACAAAAGTACCATCCCAATGAATTCAAATTTTTCTATAATGAAATGAAAACTTGGAGTCATATAGTGAGACCTTCATTCCTAGAGTAAAGGTTTTGTGTTTAATGTGTCGATCGTGCCATGCTTTCTGTTTGCACTTTTCTACATCCTAACTCTAATGAGTGAGGAAACGGGCTTCATCAAGCTTTAAAAAGTATCAAGGCACACTTTTAGGTATTATTCCTCATCCAATTTTCCAACACACACTATACGAAGAGATGATACTAAAAATTTAACTGGAAGAACCGCCTCTTTTCCATGGACTAAATTGAATGGTATGCTCTTGTTCAGTCACTTGTAAGTTATTCGATAAGCCCATAGTATCGTAGACACTATATCATCCCAATTTATTTGGCCAATATTACAAATATTTGTTAGGGTGGTGCCTAGGATATTATTGAAAACCTCAGTAGTTCCATTGGCTTATAGGTGATATGGTTTTTTTTTATGGTGTGTAATCATGAACTCAACCAGTATGATGCATATTGTTTCATTCAAGAAATGGGTGTTGTGATCACTGGTGAGGCTTAGGGGGAACCCAAATCTAGTTATGATATGCTCCCAAATGAAACATGTAGAAGTGGCAGCAGTACAATCTCTTGTATGTGTAGCTTTAGCCCAATGTGTGAGGTAGTTGGTTGCTATAATGATATATTGAGAACATGTTTGTCAACTAGTTGGAGTGATGGGGCCCACAAAATTAATGGATCATTTATCAAATGGTTCCTAAGAAGGAATTGGTTTTAGAGGCATAACATCACATCAGTTTGGTTTCCCTACATGTTGACATATGTCACATTGTCTAACATATGCCTTAGCATATTGAAAAAGAGTAAGCCACCATAATCCAACCAATAAAACTTTGTGTGTGGTAGCCTCTTCAACATAGTTTCCTCCTGCAATACCTTCATGAAATTCTTGAAGTACCTCAGGATGCTCATGCTTCATAACACAACGTTGAATAACCTCATCATGGTCAAGTTTGTAAAGATCCCCTCCTATAAGTTGAAAAGGTACAACATGAACCATGATTTTTTTCTTGGCCTGTGGAGTTAGATAGTTGAGAGTTGAAATAGTAGTTAAAAAGGCTACAATATCTTCTAATTCTTTAGGTACATGAGTAATATGAAAGGGTTGAACATTAAGTAGGTCATATTCAATAGCGAATGGTGTTTTTATAGATTCAATGCAAGATAGATGGTCAACACTACAATTAACTTTCCCAAGTTTGACCATGATGGAGAATTAAAATTTTGAAACAATACTATCCAATGATAGATTCATCCATGTAGTACTATAGGTTTATTTATGCTCCATAATTTAGGGCCTCATGATCTATATAGAAGACAAAGGGAGTAGCCAATAAGTACTATCGAATATGTTTCAAATCATATACCATGGACAAAGCTTTTTGCTCTATCATGGTGTAGTTATGCTCTGTTGGAGTGAGTTTTATACTAGCAAAGTAGATTGGGTGATCAAGGTGACCTTCCCCTAGTTGTGAAATAATTATACCAATTGCCATTCTAGATGCATCTACATGGATGTGAAATGGCCTTGTCCAATTAGGGAATTGGAGAATTAGAGTGATCACAAACTTGTCTTTTAGTGTCCCAAAGGCTTCTATATAGGAGCAAGTCCAGATGAAGTGCTCGTTATGTTTTAAGAGTTCCTCCAGAGGTGCAGCAATCTTCACATAACTACATTAGCATGAGTTTCGTATGGACTATGTAAGTAGCACTTGAATATATGAGGTATCTCAAGTTGATTCAACTGCACCTTCCTTTCTTTTTTGACCCCTTCTTTGCCCTAAGCATTCTAGGACTCCTAGTTATTTTACAAGTAACCACTTGTCCTTTAGTTTCCCCATCCTCATTGGCCTTAGATCTCACCATTTTACGAGTTCATCTTGTGAACATTTTGTATTCAAATTTGATACACTAATGACCACTTGGATTCATCTTATGCTCTCACCATTTAGTGAGCTCATTCTCATTCTCAGCCTTAGATGTAGTAAGCATTATGAACCCAATTCATGTGTTTTTTCTTGTCTATTACCTTTTAGTATGGTTTTGGCCTAAACCATACTCTCATGCTTCTATGATTTAATTGGGTTGATGTTTTCATAATTGTGGAATGTCATCCTTTATTTTTTCATGCACTCATTATTTTACAAGACCCATCTTGTATTCCTCTATATACCAATCATGTTTTATTATTATCAAAATTTTTCTGTCCCATAATTTGGGAGAACTGTTTTTGACCTGAGTTTCATATTGAATCTTGTTTCCATGGAACTATGTAGGCAAAATTCACTTACCTTGTACATCTAAAGTCAACGTGGTTACCCCTTTCTTTCCTTCTATTACTCCCATTTTTCTTTGTTTGTTTTGTTGTTTCCTATAGCCTAGGGGCAATGTTTGTGTATTTGTTTGTGTTGTTGTTCCCTATAGTCTAGGGGCAACCTTGTGCCATTGTTTTTGTGTTGTTATACTTTCAACATTACTATCTCACTTAGGGGTCACCCTGTCCCCAAGAGTAACACCTCTATTACACATGTACAAATAATTTATTTTCTATTTGCACTAACATTGTGATTACCCATTGTTTGTGTTTATTTCATTTTATTTTGATTGTTTTTTTATTAGTGTTTTTTTGTGGATTTATTTATGTTTATTGGTGTTTTATTGTGTTTTTATTTATTGATGTTTTATTATGTTTTTATTTATTAATGTTTTTTTTGTTTTTTTTCTTGTTTATTTGTTTTCCTTGTTGTGCCTTGACTTAGTATGTTTGCATTCATTAGGTGATTCCTTGTGCATTATACTTAAGTCCATCCATATTCATATGTCAACATTATCATCATGGTTTTTATCATTGGTGCATTATTTTTAATTGTTTATTGTATTGAGTGACAATCCTTAATCATATTACGGTTAGGTCATCATGATGTTTTATATCACAGTGCCTACTATCATGTGCCATAACAAAAATTAGTTCAATTTTTATTATAAGACATGGTGTCAATGTGCTTCTCCTTGCTTACCTAAAAAATTCGTAACATATTAAAACATTACCAAAATATAGAGTAATTAAATCATAAATGGATTTTAATCCCTACTAGTTAGGATGTGCATCTCCATACTAGCAGGTAACCTGAATTCATGTTTATCTTTTGTAATGACTTACTCTTCCTCCATGAGTACAAATTCAGTACATAAGCCCCTTTTTTATTTACCATATAGTCCCAAACCACAATTTCAATGATTATAACTACCTTTAGGCAAAGGGTAAGTGCACCAAATTGGGGGACGAAAAAGGGCCTACCTATGGACATGATTTTTCTAAAATTTCAAAAATGTGAACTTCTGTAGATAATTTAAGATTGCTACACTCAAAATTTGAAGATGGTATAAAAACATGAATTGTAGCATTTCGAGTCTAGTTTTTAAAAAAAATCAAATTAAAAAAATAGTTAAGTATAAATAGGTCAAACATCTAAAATTTGAAGAGGACCTCCTATTTTTTAAGAAAACATAGTAGATAGATAGTCGTGCGACTCACCATTTTTTAGCATCGTCAAATATTGTTTGAAACCCTTTGGTGAATATTTAGATAAGATCTTTTAGTGTGATACCAACTTTTTTTATATTTTTTTGTTGAATACTTTTTTAATTAATTTTGAAATTAATTAGATCCTAAAAATTGACAAAAAAATGGATAGTTGATTGTGTGGCCCACCTTAACTACCTAAAAAAAATGAAATTTGAATTTTTTTTAATTGTGTGTAGAATTAGGCCTAGTTTGTTACAATATGATTTTCTTCGCAATTGGATCAATGAAAAACAAATTAGATAAACAAGAATAGGCATGTATATGTGCATCATATAGTGGCCTAAAAAAGGTGTAGTTAGAAATAAATATAGTTTGAACCCTTAAAATTGCCCAATAATTATAAAAATCATATATTTAGTAAGAGGACAACGTGATCATCATGACGGTAATAATTTTTTGAATTTTTATGATGAAATCCATAGTGCATTTGGTGATTGAAGTTTAAATTTGTTGGCTTTTCTCAAAACTCTCAGTCTTAGCTATAGATGCACAGTCACAAGCCTTCGGCTTAGAAATCTAAGCCATTTTTGAGCCTAAAGGCTCAGTTTTCAATTTAAATTCAAATAACATATACACATTATTGTAAATTCAAATAATGCATACATGTTATTGTAAATTCAAATAACATGTAAGTATTATTATACATTCAAATAAAACGTACGTGTTATTGTAAATTCAAATAATGTGTACGCATTGCATAAGTATAAATATGCATTTATATTGTTACATTTATTTTTTTATAATTTAAATTTATTTTAGTAAATATAATAAATTAGGGTCATTGAATATCTGATAGAGTTGGTCTCATAATTGCATGCCTTACAATATGGAAAATTGTTTTTTAAAACCCAATCAGGTTAGTACTTAGGCATTTTTAGGGTCTAAGACCTAAGGAATTTATGAGAACTTTTTCAATTGATATCCACTTTTGGTAAATATATAGTCATTTTTTAGGTTTTTGTGCCTTCCAGATTGATTCTTACATTTCTAAGATTCTTAGGTTTATCAAAATTGAAGTTTTCAAACCACTCACTTTGAAATTGATGAAAAGTAGTGTGATTGGGGTAACATAGGCCACATTGATGACCTACACACATCAAACAACCACTTTACATGTTAACTTTACTTGATCATTATCCCTCCCTCATCCTTGATCACTTCCTACTCATCTCTCATTACCCCTAATCACTCTCTCATCAGCCCTCATTGTCCCTAATCCCTCCCTCATTGACCCTCACTATCTCTAGTCATCTATAATCACTCCCTTATCATCCATAATCACTCCTCCATTGACCCTCACTATCTATCATCATCCCTAGTCTTTCTTTGCCCATCCTTTATTATTCCTAATCACTCTTTCCTCATCCCTCATCATACCTAATCACTTCCTCATCCATATTCACTCCCTCCTCATCCCTCCTCATACCTAATCACTCCTTCATTGACCTTAATTATCTTTCATCATCTCTAATCACTTAGGCTTATCATCCCTAATCACTTCTTCATTGATTATCATCATCCCTGATCACTCACTTCTCATCCCTCATAATACTTAATCAATCTTTATTCATCCCTCAACTCCCTCATCGACTCTCACCATCCCTCACCATCTTTCATCACTCCATCATGGACCCTCACCATCCCTAATTTCTCCCTCATCATCTAGCATAAGTATATACTCTAAAGATGTCTTTGATTCCAATCATATTTTTTTTAATCCATTATAATAAAAATTATCTCTTTCCAAGACCTGTGTTGTCAATACCCATTTGTGATAGTTAATTTTATTACTGAATAAATTAGATTATCTTTCAAATTTATAGTCAAGTAACATAAATATTAATACAAAATAGAGTCTAAATTTTAGTTAATTGAATTATCTTTTTTGTGCAGCTGACTAAATGAAACTTTATTTAGTTCCACCTTTGGTAGTTTGGTTCAAAAGATCAAAATTAAACACAAATATCTTGTATAATTTTCTAATTGTGAGAAGATTTGAATCAGATGCAAAGTTATTTAGTGTTTCCCATTCCTGTATGAATTGAATCTTGGTTAGGTTCACACATACACTCCTTGTGTGTGTAGTGTGTCCCAAATATTTTATCTCTTGCATGAAAAATGAATATTTATTCATGATATCACAAAAATATGTTTCTGCAAAATGTGAAACACTAGTTCAACATGGTGTAGATGTTCATCCTATATTTTCTAAAGATTAAGATGTCATCAAGGTAGATTAAAAAAATGACATAGGTAAAAGGCCTAAGGATGTCATTCAACATCTTGAAATGAATGAATTCGTTATATGAGTTAACCTAAAAGGCATAACCAACTAGTCAATCAACTCTTCCTTTGTTTTTAAGACTATATTCAAAATGTCTAGAGGTTTAACATGAATATGATGATACCCAAAATTAAGATCAATTTTGGAAAAGACTTCTAAACCACGATATGGTAGAAAAATGACTTAATATTTAAATTAGGATAATATTTCTTCACTTTAATCTTGTTAGTAGTTTTTAAATTGACTCACAACTTTAGCACAAACATAATTGGGTTTTTGTAAGGCAATGGTTTGGGCATGATGTGTCCATTATCCATGATTTCATGGATCTACCACTTGATCTATTAATTATCTAGAAATGATATGTTGTATAAAGAGTTTTGAGGTAGACGTAGTTAAGGGATCAAATCAATAGTATTATTTAGTATATAGTATACAAGAACTTATTTAGGTGACTAAAAGATATCCTTGTATCAATCTGGTTTATGGTTCAATTATTTTGTCTTTGTTATTGTTAGATAAACCACACTATGATATTGTGACATAAGGATGTCATTAAACATTTACTTCTCACCATTAAGAGTATACTTCTTACTATAAATGACAATATTATTGCACTTCTTGGCACTAATGACTGAAAGCTTATGAACTAACTACGATATGTGTTATTTTAGATCATGACAATCTATCATAATGGTGAGATGTCACAAAGGATTACATCTTTAAAAAGTTTGATTTTTTACACCAAGTGACACCACTAGGTGATCCATTTCTCAAGGCCTGGACCATACACTAGCGTATGGTTATGGATGATATATAAATTTCAAGTTCCATTTTTGAAAATATGATTTAGGAAATTAAATTCTTCTAACTTCCATTAGAAATGATGAAGTGTATTGTCTCACCATTGATCTTCATTTATTAATGAAATAATATTATTAATTCATATAATTTCTTATTAGGGGAAGTAGAGATATTTTACCGACCATATCATTGGGTTCATAATCTATTATCTACTTAACTTTTTATAATTATAGATAACTTTTACCCACTTCTAGAGATGTGCAAGTAGATATCTAATAGTGTGACACTCTTCATTGGATTGAATATTAAAGTTATGAACTAAGCACAACTTTCCAATATTGGACTACTTATTCTAATCATTTGAAAATTATTTCCCACTCTTTGGTATGATGACTCAATCAATATATATACAAATAGAAGACCTTACATATAATTATTTAGATCATAAAATGTCCTCATATGGAAATCAATTGATTGGTTTCAGGAAATCGCATAGCTTGGTAATCCTCATGTATTTATTACCCATTTTTAGTGTTATGGTGGTATTACTTGTTTCTCTTTTTTTGGTGTATTTTCAATTATGAATTACGTCATTTCTAATAGACCCATATTTTTTCTTAAGTGTTAAATATTCATGTTTCAAATTTGCCTCCACATCATTTTGATCACTAAATATTATATTTTATGCTAGTACTCAACTCTCTGCTTGTAGCTCCTAACATTTTTAAACCCCAAAAAAATACCACCATCAAGGTATTGGATGGAGTGATTAAGGATGAGGAATGATGAGGAAGAATTGAGTAGAGATGATGAGGGAGTTGATAAGGATGATGAGGGATGGTGAGGGTCAATGAGGAAGTGATTAGGGAGTATGAAGAAGTGATTATGGATGATGAGTGATGGTGAATATTAATTAGGGAATGATTAGGGGATATTTGGGATGAGGAATGAGTGGTTAGAGATGATGAAGTATGATGAAGTGATTAGGGATGATGAGGTGATGCAGAAGCATTACTACCAAATATAAATAGTGATTTAGTTTACATGTTTTGAGTCTTTAGAAGGTGGTCAAGGTCATAATAAGTATGTAGGAGTCTTTCTAAGTTTTTATTTTTGTGTCAATTTTGAATTAGAGTTGTATTTGACTTTCCCACCAAATCTTTCATTTGAATTTTTTAACGTTCATAGAGACTTCAATCCTATTTCAAAAAGACCAACATTGAATTTGGTGTGGTTAAACTTTAGAAAGGATTTTAGGATGTTAAAAAACATATACCTGAATTCATATTTGAGAAATATGTTAGTAGTTTAGTTAGTTTAGGACACTCTCAACATACAAAAGAAGTTAAAATTTAGTTGATGGTTATTTGGTAATAAGAGTCTTGTTCATGTCTTATTTTGTATTCAAATTTAGATTAAAGAGATTTGGAGGGGTTAGGATTCTAAAGGATGAATGTAAATAACCTGAAACAAGTGAATAAAGACAATTTTTGATTATTTACAGATAAGAAAGTAAACAAACTCTGCATCTTCTTAAATATGTGCAAAGATAGTTGATAGTGTGCAAGATTGTGAAACATGATTAGTAACAAGTTATTTGTGATCTTGGTATGAGTGGTAGGTTTAAAATACCTTTTATTTGATGGTTATTATATCATTTTTCATTTGAGTTTCAAATATTGTGAATGTTCAAATTACAAACTGTATACCTTGTGTTTTTATAAACTATGCCTTGAAATCTGAGTGAAGGTCAGAGTCTTTTTGAAGAGGAGATTATATTTGGTGGGATTTAAAAAAGTATGAGTAATTAGTAACTTGACATAAAAATTTATTAATAGTATTTAAACATTGTATGTTTTTATTATGCTAAGGATATTTTGTGCTAAACAACACAACCTTGTCTTCTATGAGCAAAAGTTTTGAGTATACATTTGTGTGGGAAGGTATATGCATGTATTGGAGTGAACATTAAAATGTATATGTTGGTGAGTTTATTCTCATATGATAATGAAGTCTTATAGTCTTTAAATTATATTTCATATACTTGGATGAGAAAAAATAAAACTAGCACAGACCTGCAAATCATCAAGAAACTTAACACAAATCAAAGTGGTATCTCATGAAAAATGGCAAATTGAGTGTTATAGATGGAAGGAATTTTTATTTTAAAGTGTGTAAAAATTATACAGAGGATTTTCAAACTTCATGTTTGTTTAGAACCCTTTTTAGAATGAATTAGAATAAATAACCTCTTCTTGGATTACTACAAACCTGTGACTGAGTACACAATCTATTCAAATTTGGTTAAGTCAATCTATTGTAGCTTTAAAAAGGAAATATAGAACTTGGAAAAAATGCATAGGGTCAAATAAAATTCAATACAATAATCAAATTTATTATAAACATCTTTGGAATATTGAAATCTCAATTTTACCCTTCTTAGGTATATAAAACTAGTATAAAACTTGTATTAGGGTTTCTACTTCCAAAGAGTTTTTAGGAGTTGTAACCCTCAATAATTCATGAAATTTGGTGAAAATTTTGAGTTCAACATGCACAAATATAATATAGTGTTTTTACGTTGTGTAAGTATGGTAAGTATAGATGGGGGAGGATTGTGTGGTAAACAAGGTAGAAGGAAACATAAAGACCTAATCCAAGAGTAGAAGAGCCAAAAAAAATTATCAAATAGTTGAGCCAAAGCTTGAAACTTTATGAACATATGGGATATGTTATAGGGTATCCATAAATGAGGTTGATTTAATGATTTGAGTCTATAAAATAAGAGTCTATGATAGACTAAGAGGTAGTGTATGATATGAGGATTGTGTTGAGAAGTTAAATAGGGTTGAAAAGAAGTTAGAGAGAACTCAAAGGAGTGGGAGGTTTGTCAAAGCCCTATTAAATCCTAATGAACTAGAGACAAGATTTTATCCAAGTTGTTATAAAGTATAAGGACTAGTAAGGGGGATAGTCTCAAAGGAAGAGAGATTGAATACATTGAGTAAGGAAAATAGAATGAAGAGTTTAGTGAGACCATCCAAAGAATGGTGGAGAATAAATTAAATGAATAAAATTTAGATGAAAATTTGAAATGTATGCAGGGTCTAAAGATATAGATCAATCGATAAAAGACAAATTAAAAGTTAGGTGGATATTGGAAAAGAGCTTGGACAAACAGAGTATGCAATAGGGATCTACATCATGAGGGATGGTGAGGGGCAATGAGGGAGTGATTATAAATGATGATGAATGGTGAGGGTCAATAATGGATTGATTAGAGATGATGAGATATTGATTAGGAATGATGAAGCAGTGATTAGGGATGGTAAAGGCCAATGATGGAGTGATTATGGATGATGAGGGATGGTGAGAGCCAATGAGGAGTGATTAGGGATGATGATGGAGTGATTAAAGATGATGAGAGATGATAGGGGTCAATGAGGAAGTGATGAGGGAAGAGGAGGGACAAGGAGTGAGTTATTAGGGATGATGAGGCATAGAGAGGGCCAATGACAGAGTAATCAGGGATCATGAGGGGGTGATTAGAGATTACTAGGGATAGTGAGGGTTAATGAGGGAGTGATTAGGGACAATGAATAATGATGATAGAGTGATTAGGGGTTATGAGGCATGAGTAAGAAGTGATCAAGGATGAGGGAGGGATGATGTTCAAGTGAAATTAACACAAAGTGGTTGTTTGATGTGTACAAGTCATCAATGTGACCTATGCTACCCTAATCACACCACTTTACATCAATTTCAAAGTGAGTGGTTTGAAAACTTTATTTTGACAAACCTAAGACTCCTGTAAATGTCAGAAATCAATTTCAAAGGCATAAAAACTTTAAAAAATGACTATATGTTTACCAAAAATGGATATAAATTGCAAAACTTATGTCCTAAAATCCCTAGGTTTAATATTTAGACCCTAAAAATGCTTAAGTACTACCCTAATTAGATTTTGATAAAACTATTTTCTACATCGTAAGGTGTGTAACTATGAGACCAACTCTATCAGATGCTGAGTGACCCTAATTTCTTATATTTACTAAAACAAATTTAAAAAATATCAATATAAACTTATACTTAATACTTAGAGTAGTAAATATAAGCTTATGGGCAAAATTAGCTTCACGTGCAACTCCCACATGCTCATGGAGATGGTTTTGGTCTTATAACAAAGCAACACGTATGTGTTATATAATGCGTATGTGTTATATATTACACTATATAATGTATATGTGTTATATAATGTGTATGAGTTATTTGAATTTACAATAACACCTACGCATTATTATTTTCTCAATAACGTGTACGTATTATGGCTCAATAATTACCAAGTCATAATTTAAATAATGTGATCGCAATATAAATAATTCAATTGTGTAATTTAATAACGTGATCATGTTACCTAAAATGTCCATAGAACTGTCCCCCAACTCCATGCAAATACCCTAAATCATTGTGTTTTGATCTATCTAGATGTTAATGATTATAACCACCTTTGGGCAAATTATTATCATTTTTTTAACCCTGTTGGGGCATGTTTTCATTATGTTAATGATTATAACCACTTTGGGCAAACTATTGTCTCTATCCACCTGAATGGGGTATTTTTCATTTTGTTAATGATTATAGTAGTCTTTGAGTTATTTTCACTTCATTATACTGATGATTATAACTACCTTTGGGCAAATCATCCTTTTTATATGCCCTACTAAGGCATCTCACTATGCCACTAATTATAACCTCCTTTGGATAAATCAATCCTTTCCACCCCCTTGACCTTTTTGGTCACATCATTTCTTTCTTTTTGAGGGACCGCTCACCGACCTTATTTGTTGCCTACTCCCTTGAGGGGGCATCCAAGGCTCATCTATCGCCTTCTAGAGCATTAGGAATTAACAAATTTTTTATTATTTAAGAAGAAATTATTGTGCTTATAACTTGAAATGCCTTCTTAAGAAAGAGAAAACTATAAACACCCCATTCTGGGAATAATTTGCTTCTAACTGGACTTCAAATTGATTTATACCAAATAGTGCAAATTAAGCCTAGAAATTACTGAATATCCCAATTTTGTTCACACATCAGACATTAATGCTCATAATAATGTTGAGGCATCCCTATTTGGGGTATTATCTTGTATACAATAGTAACCTCCAATTAATTCATCTTTAATCACCTTGCAACTTAATGACTAGCAGTTTGGTCTTTGGATCCATTAAGCAAGACACTTGAAAAATTCATGTTATTGTAGTTCTTTTTCTCATTGGGTTTTGCCTACATGATCATATGGTCATTTTATGTTATTTGATCTTCCTTAAGTTAGTTATAAAGGGTCCATATGTAATTATATTTTAATCTAATTATTTAATGAGGAAAATTAGAGGCTTTCTCATGTTACCCTAATTTTTCCTATATGTACCCCACTTTTAATTTTTGAAAGGTTAGACAAAGAATCAAATCATTCAAATTTTGTAATAGACAGGTTTATGCATAGTTTTTGTCTCTTGAAATTTTGGATCTCTCACACTACTTCACAGGATTCAACATTGATTGTGTGAAATATGTTTAGAGATCTTGGCACACTCTTTCAAGGTATCAAAGCCTACCTAATAGCCTCATGCACTAAACTCCTTAGTAAGATCCACCTGTATTCACCTTGTTGCTTTTTCAATCTGTACGACCATTATTTTTGACCTTGGAGGCATTTTCTAAAAACTACTTTGAAAATCATGTCAAAAGGCCTTGTTGGAAAAACCATCTACATATATTCTGTGGGTTTTTTGAGATCTAAAATGGGTTGTTCTTATATTTTTGAGAAATTTCATGGATTTTCATAAAAATCAATTTCTTCCATCTAGTCAAACTCTATATGGATGAAGTAATCAAGCCTGCAAACCCAAAAATCTTCCCCACAGACCAAATCAGGGTTTTGAAGGGCCATTACTTGATTCTAGACTAAATCAAGTTTTTGGGGTGCTACAACTTACCTGCTAGACCCATTCGATCTTTCAGCATTGCTTTACTTCATTTTTGTGAAGTTAAGTAAAGTAGTTTGAAAAACCTGAATTGCACTGGAAGAAGTAATTGGGTTTTTCAACATCGACAACTGGGAAGTAATTAGGGTTTTAAGTACCAACAACTGGGAAGCAATCAAGATTCTTAACCTCGAAACTACTCAAAGACCAAATCGAGTTTTCGACATTACTTTACTTCCAACTTGTGAAGTTAAGTAAATCAATCCAAGAAACCAAAAATATACTACAAGAAGTAATCATGGTTTTCCAAGATAATTATTGGGAAGTAATCAGGTTTCTCAACCTCAACTACTTAGAAGTAATCAGGCTTTAATAGGGTCATTATTGATCTTTGGTAGTAGTTAATTAGTCCAAGAAACCTAAAATACACTACCATGAAGTAATCAGGCTTCAGTAGGGTCATTACTGATCCCCAGAGTAGTAAAACAAGTCCAAAACCCTAGTTTACACCCATAGACCAATTTGGGTTTTCCAAGGTTCATTACTAACTACTCATTACTTTTTTAAGTTACTATTATTTGAAACCCTAAAGTAAAGTATTTGGAAAAACCCAATCAATAGTGCTAGACCAAATCAAGATTTCAGAGCAGTCTTACTGCATTAAAAGTCTAAAGTAAAGCAATTGCAAAAGTCTAAAGTAAAGTAGCTGTGAAACCTCATGTGATGTTTAGGAAGACATCAAATTTTAGTTGAAAGGTAATGAAAAAATAGATTACAGTTTTTTCCCCCTTTTTTTTTGGATGAAAAATCACAAGTTTGAAAAAAAAATCCATTTTTGGAAAGGGTCTAGAAATATGTGGGAGTAAGAACTTGTAAGTGCCATAACTTTGAATCTGTAACTCTATTTTGGGTGTCATTTTTTTGAAAGTGCATATTTTTTCAAGCTCTACACATTGGTGACATTATTTTAGGACTTTTTTTAACATCTATTTTTTCATGGTAAAATGGCTTAAAACCTTTATATTATTCCTCTTAGATGCATTATCAGTTGTGCTTGACGTCCCTCTCATACCTTATCACACAGTTTGCTCATAGATGCATTCTCAGCTATGTCTGATGTCCAATACTAAGGATGTGTGTATTATAACTTCAGGGGGGATCTTCTTGATAGTTCAAAGGTACTTGTACTATGTGCATTCTATTCTTTACTTTCATTTCAATTTTGAAAAATTATCTCATTCTAATCTACACTAATGGATCTAAACATTAAACCACTCACACCATTTAAATATATCAAATGGAAGTCTAAAATGCAACTCACCTTGAGAGGTAAAGGACTCTATCAGATCACTATGGGTGAGGAAACTGAGCCATCTATAGATGAAAAAAAATTTAAGTGGTATAATAGATGTGTCGAGGCCTATGGGTTCTTATCCCTGTTAGTGTCTCCCAACCTCTTGTTTCATGCTGAATCTATAAAAACTCCCAACGAAGTGTAGATCATCCTAGATAAGCTTTTTGGAGTGTAGGACATTATGAGGGGTCATGAACTAGAGAATGAGCTCATCATATTGAGCCCAGGTGACTATGACACCCTAAAAGACTTCTTTACAAAGTTCAAATCATTGAGACTATAGTTAAAACAATATTGTATTGAGAAAATAGATGACCAATTGATTCTATATGTGATCGAAAAATTGGGTCATGGCTATTCATTTTTCATCTCTTTATTTCATGCTACCACATGTGCACTTGGATCCACTTGGAAAATACCATCATTTGATGATTTTGTTGCCGATTTAACTTGGGAATAAGATAAGTTAGTTCAAATGGGTACACTGAAGTCATCAAAATCACATGCCTTGATTGTCAATAAGGATAAGAAGAAGCCTTCTAGAAGTGAAAAATAGGAGAAGAAATAATCTAAGCCAAATCATAAGCATAAGAAGAGTCAGAAATCCGATGCTAAGCCTAAGGCATCATTAAATGAGTCCTCCTCGAGAGGGAAACCTAAGGAGAGACTCAAATGCAACTTTTGTAAGAAACTTGGGCATGATGAATCTCAGTGCATGAAAAAGAAGATTAACTCCTTAACTAAGATGCTTGAGAAGAATGACATCAATGTTTTTGAGTCCTTGACTCAGAATATGTCAACACAAGATTTTGCAAAGGCTAAATACAACAAAAAGGGTAAAAACAAGGGCAAGGCACTAGTTGCAGTAGCTTCTTAGACTTGAACTTGGGTTATTGACTCAAGTGCTTCCTATCACATGGCCTCCTCAGAGGATCTATTTTTAGAAATAGAGCCATGTTATGTATCTTTAATTCTCATGGATGATGACACTTTGGCAGAATTTAGTGGTAAAGGATCAATTGAAGTAAGTGATGGGACCTTTAGTGATATTTTGTGTGTTCTTTCACTATCCACCAATCTTCTATCAGTATACCAAATAACTCACATAGGTGTAGGAAAGCGAGTTGAGTTCACACCTGATTCAGTGGTTATCAAAGAGCTACACAGTGACACTACATTGGCTTATGGGAAGGCCAATCATCAATCTAGGTTTTATACCTTCTCACAATTTGCCCTAGATCAACCCTCAGTTGTACTGCTTGCTCATGCAAATGGAGTGAGCAAACTATGGCATGAATAGTTTGGCCATTCAAACTACCATTCTCTGGAGTAACTCCATCATCAAGGCATGGTTTTAAGGTTGCCTAAATTTGAATTTTTAGATGGCCTATGCAATGACTACCTTCTTGGTAAGCATCTAGAAGAGAAATATGATAAGGGTAAAGCAAGGAGAGCTAAATAGAAGTTAGAGATAGTTCACAATGACTTAACAGGTCTATTTTCAAAACCTTCATTCAATAGGACAAGATACATGCTTACATTCATCGATGACTTTTTAAGGTACACTTGGGTGTTTTTTTTTCAAAAAGAAGTTTGAGGTCTTTGATCACTCTAAGGACTTCAAGGAACTTATGGAGAAGCAGTCAAAATGTTCCATTAAAATCTTAAGCACTGAAATGGAAAAGAGTATTTCAAAAATAGGTTTGAGTAGTTTTGCACATCATAGGGGATTCAGATGCAACACATAGTTCCATATAGTCCTCAACAAAATGGTGTGGCTAAATGTAAGAATCATACCTTGAAGTAAATGGCAAACTGCATGCTTCAATCAAAGTCTCTTCTTCCTCAATATTGAGTTGAAGTAATCAACTGTGTGCGCTACATTCATAATCAAGTTTTACATAAAGCCTTGAAGGGAATCACTCTTTTTGAAGCTTGGGATGGTCACAAGCCTGCAGTAGATTGCTTTCAAGTGTTTGGATCACCAACAATGGCCTATGTTCCCAAGAAGAAATGTAAGGCAATGGACCCTCAGAGTCAGTCTTGTATCTTTGTGGGGTATGCAGAGGGTACTAAGGGATATAGGATTTTCCATCCCAAAAATCATGAGTTGTTCATTGAAATAAGTGTCAAGTTTTATGAGGGCCCATTTGAACTCACTATTGGCACTCTAGATTCTTCAAAATTCTCATGGGACATTGATTCCACCTCAGATAGTGACTTAGATCCACCTAAAAATCCTCTTGATGATCAAGATGACTCTTTTTCTTCTTCAAGTTCAAGTGATAAGAGTAGTAATGAGGATTCTTCTTCTCCATCTCACACTACAAATGATGATGACTCACCTCTTGAATCTCCAATCTCATACAATGTTGGTCCCATTTGGGCTAGATAGACACTTCAAAGTGCTAGGAAATGGGTTGGAAATCTATCAGATGTAAGGTGGACATGTTCATAATTTTAGGGGACTTCACATGCCTATCTAACCATTGCCTCAGATTCGCAAACCTTTCGTGAGGCATCTGGAATTATAGAATGGGATTTTGCTATGTAGGAGTATAGTTCCCTAATCAGGGACAAAGCATGGGACTTGGTCCCTCTTCCCAAAGGAATAAAATTGGTCCATTGTAAATGGGTTTATTAGACTAAGTATGGTGCAGATGGGTTTGTTGATAAGTAAAATGCTCATCTAGTTACAAAGGGCTTTTCTTAGGTGTTTGGCATAGACTACACTGAAACATTTGCTTCTAAAGCCAATATGACATCTATAAGACTCACTCTAGCCATTGTAGTCACACATCAGTGGGATGTTCACTAAATAGATGTCAAGAGTGATTTTCTACATGGTGACATCAAAGAAGAGATCTACATAGAGCTACCACAAGGCTTTGTAGAAGATACCTCCTTGGTCTACAAACTCAAGAAATCTATCTACGGACTCAAATGGCCCCTCAAACATGGTATGCCAAAATGGACTCCTTTCCCCTCACAGTCAAGTTCTCTAGATGCCACTCAGATTCAAATGTCTACATCTTGTGGTAGGATGATTCTCTGTTGATCCTAGTTCTCTATGTGGATGACTTACTGATTACAAGGAGCTCACAATCATCCATCTTAGCAGTGAAAACTACACTTTCAAACATATTTTCAATGATAGACATGGGATTGGTACATTACTTTCTCAGGATTAAAATCATTCGGTCAGATTCTGGGATAACTTTATCACAATCCAAGTATTCTCTTGATTTACTTGTAAGGTTTAACATGACTAATTGTAAGCCAGCTCTTACTCCCTTCCTATCTAGTGTAAATCTTGAGACTGATTATCCTACACAACTCATTAATGCAACTTTGTATCGACAACTTGTGGTTAGTCTTAGCTATCTCTCACACACACTAGACCAAACATATCTTATGCAATTGGGTTGGTCTCCAAGTTTATGTAGGAGCCACATGAATTGCACTAAAAAGCAGCAAAGTAGATTCTTCACTACATTCAGGGTTCATATAACTATGGGATATATTATAGAGTAGGAACATAAGTTGATTTGATTAGATACATAGATTTAGATTGGGCTAGAGATATTTAGATTTGAAAGTCCACTTCAGGGTATAGTTTCTCACTTGGTTCGGATCCAATAAGTTAGTCAAACAAGAAGCAACATGCAATTATTTTACCATTCACAGAGGTAGAATATAGAGGGGTTATCAATGCCACCACTAAGGCAATCTGGCTTCAAGAGATTCTCACTGAGTTTGGTGTTTAGTTTCATAAGCCAAAACTTATCTACTATGACAACCAAAGCACTATCCAGATTTGTAGGAATCCAATTCTCCATCAAAGGACCAAACACATAGAGATTTGCATGCACTTCATTAGGGATCTTATCAATGAGTAAGTCATTGATCTTCATTATTGTCTAACATCAGAGCAAATTACAGATATTCTGACCAACCCTTTCATAGAGAGTAAATTTGTTAATCTGTGAGCTCTCATTGGGTTTAGGGCTGCTCCACCTTCTTCTTCCTCCTATGGAGGTTCATCACTATGTACTTGGGTACCTCATCAGGGTTTTAATGTCAGGATCCAATTCTCATCTCACCTAAGCTATGCTTAAGGGGGTATTAGTATAGTGTTTTTTTCCATTAAGTTTTGCCTAGACGGTCATATACCCATTCTATATTATTTAAACTTTCTTAGGTTAATTATAAAGGGTCCGTAGGTAATTATATTTTAATGTAATTATTTAATTATAAAAATTAGAGACTTTCTCATATTGTCATAATTTTACCTATACGTACCCTACTTTTCATTTTTGGAAGGTTAGATAAAGAATCAAATCATTCATATTTTGTAATAGACAGGGTTATGCATATTTTTCCTCTCTTGAAATTTTGGAGCTTTCACACTACTTCACAAGATTCAAGATTGATTGCGTGAAATCTGTTAAGAGATCTTGGCACACTCTTTCAATTCCTAAACTACGAATATGCTAAGTAGAATGAATTAACTAATCAAACCAAATTAAATGCTTAAGTGAATTTTCCATGTGTAATTAGTGAAAACATTTTAAAAAGAACAAAGAAAAATTTAATAAATATGAGGCTATGATGACATTATCATCTTCAAAGTCAAGGAATTCAAAATATTTTCTTCAATGCTTTAAATTCAGAAATGGAGAGCCATGCCTAATCAATGGGATCTCTATCCCAAATATTAATTACATAACCCCTCCTTAACTCAACTAAGGTTAGTTCAAACTCAACCATGGTTAATTCCATTCTAACTACACTTGGGTTAGAGTTAACTTTGGAGGTTATAAGCCTCACCCATTGATACATAAGATTTTTTTTTAGTTTAAGGTTATTATGCCAAAATACTTCTAAAAAAATTCATTATTGCAATATTATCATGCCCATTTGACAAGCGAAGCCAAGCCAAATCTAACCAATATTACCAAGATAACAAGGAGAGGTGGAACAATGGAGCTTCATTGACAAAGATTTCTTGATCACATAACCAAGCACATCATTTCATTACCAACTCACAAGACTTGCTTTTATGGAAGATAAACTCACTTGTTTTGCTTTTATATGTTAGTTACTTGTGTAGTTTTCTAGCTTTTTGAATATCAAAACTAGTGTGTAAGTTTTTAGTCTATTTATTTTGTTTTGATTTATTGACTAACACAATACTAATCTTCCCTCTACATCAAATTCCTTAATCACATAAACAAAAGAAATACTAATAATAAATATATAAAATAATTTAATTAAACATTACTACTTATATATAATAGAAACTAAATAGAATTAAACTTTAATCTAGATTTTTCACATCTAAAATTATATATATATAAAATAACTTTTATTAAATAGAAAAAAATTATTACCCGAATAAAATCATTTAAAATTTTTATAATAATTAAATCTAAATTAATTAATATCTCCTTCTAATTAAACTTATTCTATATATTAATGAAAATTCATATAAATAATCTAAACAAAAACCTTTTTAAAATGTATATCCTTTCAAAGAACTTTAACACGTAACATATTCATTTTCATCCCGTACATATATTTCTAACCTTTTAAAAAGTGTCGTTAATACATATGCCAACAAGTATATACATCAGTTATAAAAAAAACTAATTACCTTTGTCAAGGTATGGAAAACGTGATGGAAGCTCACCACGCCGCCTCCACTTCATTAACCATCTTGACCGAAACAGCTCCTTTCCATATCAGGAATCTGTCGTGCCAAAAGGAATATGGTGGGAAGGACGCCCATCCATACCCATTTACCCTTTTATGAAAAACACAATTTATTAGGATCGGCATCGCCATCGCAATCGGGACGGGCATTAGCACTCAATTTTAACAGTCCATATGATCCAAGTTTAGCCATGGCTTTGAAGTCAAGAATTCCCTGCTCTAAACCTTCTATCTTCTCAACTTTGTGGCAAGTCTGGGAAGCGCATCTAACTCTGGGCAGTCGCTTACCTTCAGCGTTCGAAGGTTGACCAGGCCACGGATACCTCTTATGTTCTTTAAGATTGTACATTCATCCACATCTATGGTCTCCACTGATGTTGGCAGGGTTTCGACTTCTCTTAAACGATGATTCTCTACAAGTCGGAGAGTTTTAAGGGAGGGGCAACAGTCTTCAGAAATGGAAATCTTGGATATGTGTGTGTTCTCTAGATGTATCTCCTTGAGCTTGCAGCATCCCGGCCCAAAACTCAACTCCTTGATTGGGCTGTTCTTTATTTCCAGTCTTTTAAGATTAGTCAGAATTAATGGGTTTGGTAAAGACTTCAGTGCTCTATTACATATATGCAAGTCCTCTAAGAGACTAAGACGACAAAGAGAGTCCGGTAAAGATTCCACCTCATTACAGCGACCCATGATAACAAGTTTCCTTAGAGAGGACAAATTACCAAGCGCTGTTAAAAACCTTGTCAACAAGTTACTCTCTAGCTCTAGAATTTCCAATTTGCTAAGTTGACCGGTGTTAGCTGTCAATTCCCATATGCAATGTGACGAGACCCGATAGAGCTCGTTTAAATAGAGCTCTTTCAATGAGCCCTGATTTGCAATGTGACGAGGCACCTCTTCGATATCCCAGCAATGAGAGAAGTTCAAATACTCGAGCTTCGTCATGTTTTCCAGAATGTCCACCTCCTCTGACGAGACGGTCAGTTGCCAGCAATTCTGTAAATTTAAGTATTGCAATAGTGTCAACTTCTTAAAACTAATTGGCAACATCTTCAATGAATAGCAATCAGACAAATCTAGATGCCGTAGGTTTGGCAACTCGCCGAAACGGCTAGGTAGTGATGATAGCCTTTCACAACGTTTTAGTTCCAAGTGCTCCAGCGATTGAAGAAGGCAGAATTCTTCTGGCAGGTTCGCCATTGCCAACGGTTCGTCGAGGCTTATCTTTTTCAAATGCTTCAGATATCCTATTGATCTTGGCAATCGTTGGAAATCACGGCACCCAGAAATAATCAACTGTCTCAGCTGCAAAGGAGTCTGCAGCAAATGTTCGATTCAGTTAAGATAGGTCAATTACGCAAAAATCCAAACACATACTAAAAAAACTAAAGCAAGATACTTACATCCGTATCCGCCTGCCACAATTCTTTCAAGCCTTGACCCTCAATAAGCTCTAAAATTCTTAAATTTTCCAACGAAGGCCACGACAGAGGACGACTGATCCATCTAAACCAGACGAGTTCTCTTGATAGCTGGTCAAGTTCTTCTTGATTAAGATAATCTCCATTACGTCCAACAAGAAATTTTAATCCAAGCTTGGAGGGTTCAAGGCTAATAACTCCGCCGCTCGTGTCGACTTCGATCTCTCCTTCCGAGGAGCAACGAGGAAACTCGTCAAAGTCACTAAAATAGTTTACCATTCCACGGATGCGTATTCTCTTCTGCATCTAAAATAGAAGTAAAAATAAGCAACCTATACAAAGCAATAAAACTGGCAAGAAGCAGGCACGCACGCAAGCAGGTAGACAAACGATAAAAGAAAATTAGAACTTTACCTGCTCACGGTGAATGTTGATAATCTGTCCGGGAAACCATAGACGGTAGGGTGACCGTCCCCTTGCTATTTCCCTTCCCAAATCCCTTAAATGATCATGGATTCTTATCTTATTATTCTCGTCAAGGTCGAGAAGGCATTTATTCATTAACCTTTCCCAACCGTGCAAACCACTCCACCCCAGTCCATCCCATGCTGCAATGGCCAAACTGTTATCTTCTCCAATGAAGAAACAAGCCGAATCCAAGAACATCCCTTTCTCTTCTCTATCTAGCGCATCATAGCTCACTCTCAGCCTCTCTTGGATGTCTGTGGGCAATATTCCTGATATCTTCTTTAATTCAGATTTCCAATAAACTTTCCCAGAGTTGCCATAGAGTTGTCCTCCCAATACCTTGAGAGACAAAGGCAATCCATGGCATGCAGATAAGAAGTCTTCAACCAAATCCTCAAATCCACACAGTGGAGAGGGTTGTAAGAATGCGTGCCAACAAAAAAGTTGCCTGGCATGGAAGGGACTTAGTGCTCTTATTTTATAAACGGCCGAGATGCCGAAAGATCTAAGGACGTCCGCCTCGCGTGTTGTGACAATAATCAAACTGCCGCGCCCAAGGCTGTGCGGTTGGGGCAATAGAGCATCCAGTTGGTCTCTATGATCCACGTCATCCAAAACTATAAAGACACAGAGAGATCTTAAACGGCTTGCGAGAATCCCTTTGCCATGCTCTACATGATCAAAGGATGGTGCTGTAATACGAAGGTCCTCCAGAAGTTTCTTCTGTTTCTTATGCAACTTGCCTTTCCCTGCAGCGTCTCGAATATCAGAAAGAAAACTCGACCTCTCCATTGTGGAGCATTTCTCGTTATATAATTCTTTTGCAAGCGTGGTTTTGCCGGAACCACCCATGCCCCATATTCCCACAATTTGTGCATTCTCATGACTCCAGCCAGCAGATTGACGTGCAGTCAATTCAAACTCTTCTACGGCTTCATTGAGACCCACTGGATGTTTCGCAACCTGTAACGGAACCTTTTGCATTTCTTTCAATACACGATTGACGATAATCTTCAGCACCCTCTGCTCGTCTCTAAACATAAGGATCACCATAAAAGCAAAATGGAACAAACTTCACTCAATTCTATTGTTTATAACAAGCAAATAAAAGAAAAAACACTGGAATGGTTCTTACTCCTCATTATTAATGATGTCGCCCGTATAAAATGAAACCGTGTGGAGTGCCCCTTTCCACCGCTGAAGCTGTTCTGGGGAGTATCTACGCTTCTTTTCATGCTCGGAGAAGGCGTCTGCATACATTGTTTTTCCTTGAACTTCACATCGTACATCAGCAGGTTGAACATGATAGAAGACGGGGATAATTTTGGTGCCCGTTTGGAGCATAAATGCCAGTTCGGCCAAACACCAGGCGGATCGCGCATAGTTCTCCGAAAAAATAGCTATATGAAGTGAAGCAGTGCGCATTGCTTCTTCTAATGCTTCAGGTAAGAAATCCCCCAATTCCAGCTCTTCTGAATCGAGAAACACCCTCAGTCCCGTGCAATTGAGGGTACGGTAGATACTGCTAGCGAGCTTCTTTTTAACATCTGGTCCGCGATGATTTATGAATACATCGTAATGCTTCGATGACGATACAGCAGAAGTAGATGCAAATGGTGCAATTCCATCAAAAGCAGGGGTGGAAGTGGTTGCCATAGAGAGAAAACAGAAACAAAGAAAACCGCTAGAAGTGGGGTTGGTATTGAATTCACAAGGGCTAATGCGTTGTTCAGCTGATTGACAGAGATAAACTGAAACAAAGAAAACGGGAATACTTGATAGGCCAAAGGCTAGGATAAGATAAGGCTAGAATGGTAGCGTAGAATGAGTGGATGAGAGTTGAGTACGAAAAGCGTGTGGAAGGGGTGCACTGTGGGAAGCAGAGGAAGCATCTTTGACCGACTTCACGGACTCGGTAGTAGTACCCCATGTGAAAAAGCAATCGTGCTGGACCGTCACAATTATTGATGACAACATAAAATCTTACTGACAAGATTTTCCCTCTCTTCTCTCTTCTGTTTACACTTGCAATGGACTGTCACAATTATCGATGACAACATAAAATTTTACTGACAAGACTTTCCCTCTCAATGTGAATGGACCCAATCTTAGCCAATCATTTTTGTGTTTGGCATTTTTATAGTCAGTATTAACCCACATAGTTCAGGTATTCATTTCTTTTCTAACTTAGGTTTTAGGACTAATTTAAGGGTTAGTTTTTACTAATTAAAAAATTAATCAATAATAATAATATTTATTTTATTTTATTTTCTAAATATTTAAAGAGAATGTTTTGATCAAAAATATATTAAAATATTAATTATAAATAGTAAAAAGTTCAAATTTTATTAAAGTTACAAATTAAAAAATATATCATGATGTTAATAATTATAAACTCTTTGAAATAAAAATAATATTGAACATAAAAGATGTCCAAAAGACACAATAAGAGGTTGACCACTTTAAACATATATATGATCAGTAGAATTTTGTTTGGAAGTCCACTCCAAATCAATACTTCAAAGCCCACTAAAATTCATCAATGGACCCTTCAGAAAACTAAAATAAATATTCATTGATAGATCTTATTATTCTAATATTATAGATTAGAGAAAGACAACATAGTTCACTCATAAGTAGCTTGCTATTTAATTTACATCTTTTTTCAATTAAATAAAAAACTTGAACCATGTCCCCTTTTCTTCTTCCTATTTTTCTCATAAGGTAGGCATAAGACATGTAAGCATTCTAAGCATACAATTGCTAACCTACCCACCCATCTTTGACTTTACATCATTCTTCAAACCTAAGTAGAAAGAAAGCAATGTATTTCAAATGTAAACATAGTTGTCAATTTGAAATTGTGCACCAAATTTGGGATTCTTGTAAATATTATCAAAATGACAATACAAACCCAAACTCAATGACACCAATAGGAATAGATAGAAAAGATAAATCATAACCAATAGGACATTCTTACCATGCTCCTTACCTCTTCATGACTCCATTCCAAGATTTGAATGCATATAGACTCAGATTGACATTGTGATAGCTTGATATGGGATTGTGATAATGGATACTTGATGATTGATCATGGACTTGGCTATAGGATTTTATAGAGTGATTTTGGCATGGTTTTGGTATCATTTCCTAGTTGATTTGAGGATGGAGGGAGAGGTTGTTTATATAGATTTTAGGAGGAAAATTAATGGTTGTAATTTTAATTCGGAGAGATAAGATCAATGGTTGAGGATTAATCAAGGAATATTAAATTCCTTGGGGGAAACCTCTAGAAATAGAGGTTTCTAGAGATTGGAGAGAAGTCTCCAATTCTAGAGACTTCTAGGATTAGTTTAGAGATAATAAAGATTAAGTGGGGGTTAGATAGGGATTAGAATAGGATTAGGATTCCTAAGGATGTAGGAATACCTAGAGGGTAAGCTAGTAGGTGGTTAGTTGGGGTCATGGGAATTAAAAATTCTCAAATAATAGATAAATATGATTAGACTAGGATAATGGGAGATTTAAGAAAAATTAATGAAAGAGTGAGGATGGGTAAGGTTAGTGGATGTAGGATAATGAAAAGGGGGATATTATATTTATGGCTAAAAATAAGATAAATTAGCAGGATAAAATGGGTAAAGCAGAATTAGCGTCGACTAAGAGGAATATTAGTAGGTTGTAATGAAGCGAACAATTTTTAGGTGCATACATTTTGCCCCTCTTTAAAAGGGCATTACGAGTGGATGAAGTGGAAGGAGTAATGGTATTTCAAAGAAAAACTATGTCATGGATGAATGTTAGTAGATGATGTTAGGGGATATGATGCCCCCTCAAGGAGACATGCAGGGAAGAATGAGTTGGATGGCCACTCGAAAGAAGAAATGATGGGTGGGATGAGATGGATAGATGAGGGGATGGGATGTCAGATGTGGGATAGATGATGAAGAAAATGGAGATGGACTTGAGCAATGAGCTACAAACTGATGATGCCCCTAGCAAGGACATATGCACAGGGAATAAAGATGATGGGTGTTATAGTTATCAACACATCCTAAGGGGGAATCAATCGCAGTAAGATAATGATAGGATTAAAAGGCCATAAGCTTTAGACATATCCCAAGCAAGGATGCATGTAAGGGAGAGCTATTGGCCATGATAAAATTGATAATAGGATTAATGTTAAGGATGGGTGTAGCTCAAAGCTAAGTTGATTGATATGATGTAGGTGATGATAGAGAAGAATCGATATGATCAAGTGACCAAAAGGATTAGGAAGATGAGGATAGATGATAAAAATAGTGGTTGAGCTATCCTTGGGCACTACAAAGTGGCCAAGTGCTACCTACATAGTCTAAAAATACCTCAAGCTAATGTAGTTCTGACTAGGAGATGATGATAATGATTAAATAGAGGATGAATATGATGATGATTAATGATTAGAAAGTGATGAAGATGAGGACGTTTAGGGTTTGTTAGTGATTTAAAGATATGATTTGAATGATGCGAAGAAGATAATAAAGAATAAGATGGGATGTCAGTGGGATGAGATAAGAGGATTAGATTGGTGATGGGAAGAAGGATGATGAGATGATTTAGGCAATGATGAGGGTGGGTATTGTTGTTCCCAAAATCTGTCACTCTTTTTTGGGACAACACATGAACTATTTTGGTTCTACAGGCTAAAATTCTCTCTTCCCTTCTCAAAAATTGTTTTGGGCCTTCAAATTCTCCATTTTTCAAGCTTTTTCAGCTAACAGACTCCGCAGGCTCATTTCTATAGACTCTGCAGGCTGATTTCTATGGACTGCACAGGCTCATTTCTACAGACTCTGTAGGCTCATTTCTACGGACTCTACAAGCTCATTTCTATGGACTTTGCAGGTTGATTTCTACAGACTCTGCAGGCTCATTTCTACAGACTCTGCAGGCTCATTTCTACGGACTCTGCAGGCTCATTTCTATGGACTCTACAAGCTAATTTCTATGGACTCTGCAGGCTCATTTCTACAGACTCCATAGGCTCATTTCTATAGACTCTACAGGAAAGAAACAAGTTCCCAACACTTAGGCATTTTCAAGGTCGGTTCAATCAAACATTTTAAAGGAGTCTTCCGAAAGCCCAAAGGACAAGTGCCCTTGTGGAGGGCACTTAGGTGCCAAAAAGGACCTTTGTAAATTTTTTGAAAGGCAATCTTAGAGATCAAATAGCCCTTGGGGAGGGTAGGTGATGAGCAAAATGGATTGTTGCAAAAGGCCAAAAGGGTAAGGTTTTCTTTGGAAAAATTAACAAGACAGAAAAGTTGGAATTCCTTCAGATTTGTTCAAGGCAAAAGACAAGGTGAATTCTTTCGGACAAAAACTCTGAAGGAATTCACCTGAAAGAAAAAAGCTCGAGGGAATAAGCAGGAAAGACAAAGGAAAGAATTCCTTCAGACATTTTGTCTGAAGGATGCAAAGATGAAGGCCACTCGAAGTACCCCAAAGGGCAGGAACCCTTGCAGGGGGCTCTCGCTGACCAAAAAATGGACATTTCTCAAGACCCTGAAGGACAGGTACCCTTCGAAAGGATTCAAAGACTAATCTCGATCAAAAAAAATTTGAAGGAAATAAAGCCGAAGGAGTTGACCAAGGGGTGACGGGCCTACAGACATCAAAGTTGGGCACTATGAACTAGCCGTTGGAATCCAGATGTCTGATGACGTCCTCGAAGCCGTCAAATTCATGGCAATGAAATAACCGTTGATCTTTAAAGGCTTGAGCATAGACCTGAATGCATTTAAAGGCCTGAAGGCCAAAGGGAATAACCGTTGAGAGAAGAGCGCAAGGAGCCAGCAAAGATAGGAATATAGCCCCGAGAGCTCAAATTTTAGGAAAAGACAAAACCAAGAAGAGACAAAGCTGAAAAAAGGACAAAAATTAAAAACAAACTCAGTGACCAGCTGAAGAGGGAGCTGAAAGAGCCAACAAATAGGGAAAAGATAGCCCAAGAGCTCAAATTGCAACAGAAAAGAGGGAAAGACTAGAAATATCTGTGCAGGAGTTATTCCAATAGGTGGAACAGTCCACCAAGTAGATATTTGAGCTTGCAAACATTAAAAGCATAGCTTGTTTTTCTCCCTTAGAGTAAAGGCAAAGTGGACATTTGCGCAGATATCAAGTGACAGACCAGAAGACCTAGGCCTAGGAGAAGACATTGGAGATGAATTGACACACCACAGTCAAGGCAGCCACCCTGTTCTAACATGGTCCCTTGACAAAACTAAAAATGCATTCAAGGCATTGAATGTAGCATGGGTTGTTCCATGGAACAAAGCACCAAGCCTTTTTTGGCTACTATATATTGTAATCTCCTTTTTTATGCAAAGGAGATCTTTTTGGTTATAGAAGCAAAACTCTACCAAAATTGAGAGGCAATTATTGAGACTTTGAGCTAAAATTATTGATCATATTTCTTTGTTTGAATGAGAAAGCAAGTTACTTTCAGACTTTGTGCTATTATAGCTTGTGTCATTTTATGAGATTGTTCTTATGTATGTCTTCTGAATGCATTCTTGCCCAGTTAATGAAATAAGTAGAATCAGTAAAAGTAATCAAGAAGGTGTCCTGAAGCCAACTATGGAGAGACTTTGTGCTACCACAACTGCCTTTAGTGTGTTTGTCTATTTTCTATTTCTATGCAAAGGACCTTGGAATGACTTTGTGCTCTCATTGTCTTTCGTATTTCACTCGTGGGCAGTTGAGGGGGAGACTTTATGCTACACCTCATTCTGCTGGTTACTGCACCCTTGTTACTAGTTACTTGTTACCTATCAGAAAGAACTCCTGCTATTTGCTGCAAGACCACTTCTGAAAGAAGAGAAGTGCCTTCAGTGTCTTCACCAGGATTTCTCCTTTGTTTGTGAACATCATCTCTAAAAGAAGAGAGATGGATGGTGTTGTCCTACCCCTGAGTATTATTTTTTGCATATATATATATATATAGCCCCTCATAGTTATAAGGGAACCTCCCCTTGATGAGAGGAGAGATTTGTCCCCTTTTGATGTCATAAACTTGCACATCTGGCTAACTAATCTCCCTGGTTGTGGTTGATATGACCTATTTTTCTCATCAGTTAGTTGGTGACAAAATATTCACCCAATAATTTTTTGGCAACTCCGCTGGGGACAATCATTTTACACAATTTGAAGCCTCAAGCTTCAGATTGAAGCATCACCTGTGTCTTATCCATTATCATTATAGCCTTATCCATTTCTGTTATATTATCTGGTCTACAAACTAGATCCATTGGGGATCGAACGTTTCACTTCTTTTTTCCACTTTCCTCCAACTCCATGCCAACAATTTTTTGGCGACTCCGTTGAAGAAGAACAAGCAGTTTGAAGCCTCAAGCTTCAAGTTGAAGCATGGCCAATTCTTTTCCATTTTTATTCTACAATCTGGCAACTCCATGCTATACAAGAAGCTAGAGAGCCCAAGGTGTTGTTGACCCTATTTTTGAGTTGGTATAGCAAGGAAATTTTGATTTGTTTCCTCTACAACTTCAAGTTCAACAAATTAGGAGTCTCCCTCCTACCAATACCAGGTCACCAATACAAGGCAGAGCTTTTTTTTTTGATGTCAGCAGAGCTTTGCCTATACATACTCCACCCATATTTGTTATCCCCACCTTCCATAATCAAATCATGGTGGTTCAAGGCCCCTGGGGTAACTCTTTTGGCCCACTCAATTTAACTCCACCTCTACATGAGCTACCACGCAGTCCAAGGAAGAATTTTTCCAAATTATTTGGTGATGGGAGAGTTCATCCTAATGAACACATTGCAGCTTTTAGCATAGCTTGCGGTGTGATAGGCGTGGAGTATGAGGACATAGCAGTCAGGCTATTTATGGAAACATTGCAAGGTATCACTGCAGACTGGTTTTATCATCTATAGGCCCAGACTATGATTGACTGGAACACTCTCAAAGCCAAGTTTGAAGCAAGGTTTAAGCTTGCAGAAGATGCCAATGCCCTGCTGGCCCAACTCACACAGATGAAGAAAGAACCTCATGAACCTATGAGGGACTTCATTTCCAAGTTTGACAAACTAAGGAACCTGATTCTTAAAATTCCTCAGCCAACACTTGAGAACCTTAAATGTTTCTTCATCAACTCACAGCTGCCTGGAATGAGTTTTCTGCTAAGATGTGTTGTCCACATAGACCTTGCTACTGCTCAAGATTTGGCTACTGAGGTGGAAGATGACCTTATATTGGTAGAAAAGATAAGGAGAGATCCTAATAGAGGTAAATCTTCTTCATCTTCTGAATATCCATCTACAGGCACCACTGATCTAATGGTGCAAAAGCTAGCAAATGAGTTGTTTGCTCTTAGAAAGCAAATGGTGCAAGGGATGTCATCTGCTCCTTCATACAGAGATATACCAAGGAGGACATTCTCCAATCAGTCATACCAAGGCAATGCTGCTAGAAATCAAGGGTAGCCAAACCATCTTCCTCCTCCACAGGGGAAACTTGCCATTGAAGCACCTCCAACTAATTTAACAGTTGGATATCTTGAAGTAGAATTAGATTTCTCCTTCTAGCCTGAGTTTAACTTAGAAGATGATGTTAATCTCTTCACAGAAGGAGAAGAAGAATTAGCTGGCAACTCCAACATTAGTTCCTAAATTACCAAGATGAACCCAGAAGTGAAGGTAAAGAAGTTGAGGGATCATATGATGTGTTCACCCGGTCTAAGAATCAGTCAATCTAGCAAGCTAATAAAGAAAAAATAGAGGAGCGACCTCAACCTACAATTTCAATTGCCAAGTGAAGAATTTCTCTGCCTTTCTAGCCAAAGGACCCGGTGATTGCTAAAAAAGTAAGTACTCCAAAAATGCCTTCACCTTCAACTTCAATTTCACAGATCAGTCCTTCCCCCCCTAAAAACTAGAAGGATGAACTCCCTTCCCCTGTTCATAATTCATTTCAGACACTTGACATATTCGACCATGTAAAAAAAATTAAAATTCAAATGTCTAAATTTGAATTCCTACAATCCAACTCTGAGCAGTTGGATAAGTTGGTTCAATGTGTGAGGAATAAAACTGTCCCTGCAAGAATAGCTATTCCAAAAGTGACTCCCACATCCACCCAAGAATAGCCTTGTCATTGCTCCTCCTGCTGCTCCTAGAAGGACTGAACCATTCTATGTCTCCCTGCTGATAAATGGACATCAAATGAACCATTCTATTGTCATGCATCTGACAATGTCATGCCTGCCAAAGTGGCTGAATCCCTTGGTCTCACACTGACTAAGACATTTGGGAGATGTTTTTCCATGGAAAACAAACAAGTGCCACTACTGGGACAAATCAAGGATGCCTAATTCACATTTGCAGCATTCTCAGACAAGAGAATCAAGATGACAGTCCTGGTGGCCGACGTCCCAGCCTCAAATGACGTCCTTCTTGGGTGAAATTTTTGCAAGGACGTTGGTGGAGAATTGAGCATGGACCTATCTGAGGCAAGGATCCCAGTCAAAAGAGTTATGCAGAGATTGCTCCCTGAGAAGGAAGCAAAATATGTGGTCACTCAAACATCAGCACCTGAAGCTCAAATTCTATTTGAGTCTTCAGGCAGGGGTAATTATTTTTTGTCTATTGAAAACGTTCCTATTACAACAGATGAAAGTCCTATAGGTGGCGATCTATAAATTGATTCAAAAAAGACATCAGAAGATTTGGTAGGGCATAATATAGATGAAAAAGGATCTTCCCTCTCTAATGAAGAAATATCTTATAGAAGATCAATTTCTAATGATGTTTGGATCTTGGAATTTGATGGTAGCAATTCCTCTACTGGTGCTGGAGCTGGGATTGTTCTAATATCTCTTCAAGGAGATATTTTTCCTTCTTCATACAAGTTGCAGTTCAGCAACACCAACAACATTATCGAGTATGAATCTCTATTACTTGGGTTAAAGGCAGCTCAAGACAAAGGTGTTAAACTCCTTCATGCTAAAAGAGATGCTGAACTGATGGTTTGTCAGGTGAAGAACCTGTGTCAAACCAAGAACAAAATATTGTTACATTCTCACAATCTGGTACAGGATCAAATTGAAAGTTTTGAAGCTTTCAATATTTTTGTAGTGCCCATAGAGCCTCATTATCATGAAAATTCATTGGTTGTCCCTACAACCTTCATGGTTCCTCACCCTGATTTCAAAGATAATAGGTACACTATCAAACTAGTCTTTCGACCAAGTGTGCCTGATAAAGTTAACCATTGGCAAGAGTTTGATGCCGATAATCAAATCATGTGCTTCACTAAACCAGAAGAGCAATAAGCTATGGTAGTGAACCATACTGTTACGCGCCAAAGTTAGAGAAAGAAACTCTTCGCCAAGAGAGCAAAAATTTATGGTTTTCATATTAGAGACCACGTCTTGCCATGGGGCAAGAAGAGAGAACCAAAAGGAGTGCACAAAAAATGTGATTCCTAGTGGAGAGTTCCATTCACCCATCACTAATTCTAGGGAGAAAATAGTTTCTTGTTGGTTTATTAAGATGGAATGCCATTTTCAATGTCTCATAGTGGGCAGCATCTGAAGCACTTCAATCTTTAAAGTATCAGATAAGATCAGCTTGTACATGTGTATATTTGTATAGTCTTTAGTTTTATTTTGTGCTTTTCATTTTCATTTTTGGCCCTTTATTTTTGGTTAGCACGACTCTGTTGCCCAATGTCATACTTAAAGGCACTGGAGATTCTGGTTTCTACTCCCCTCAACTGCTTGAAAATTTCAACTGCAGGAATTTCCCCAATTAGAGCCAACTATTGTTCCCAAAATCTGTCACTCTTTTTTGGGATAACACATGAACTATTTTGGTCCTACAGGCCAAAATTCTCTCTTCCCTTCTCAAAAATTGTTCTAGGCATTCAAATTATCCATTTTCAAGCTTTTTCAGCTAACAGACTCCACAGGGTCATTTCTATAGACTCTACAGGCTAATTTCTATGGACTCCGTAGGCTCATTTCTACAGACTCTGCAGGCTCATTTCTATGGACTCCATAGGCTAATTTCTACAGACTCTGTAGGCTCATTTCTACGAAATCTACAGGCTGATTTTTACGGACTCCACAGGATCATTTCTATGGACTCTACAAACTCATTTCTATGGACTATGCAGGTTGATTTCTACGAACTCCGCAGGCTCATTTATACAGACTCTGTAGGCTCATTTCTATGAACTCTGCAGGAAAGAAACAAGCTCCCAACACTTAGGCATTTTCAAGGTCGGTTCAATCAAACATTTCAAAGGAGTCTTCCAAAATCCCGAAGGACAAGTGCCCTTGCGAAGGGTACATAGGTGCCAAAAAGGACCTTTGTAACTTTTCTAAAAGGCAATCTTGGAGATCAAATAGCCCTTGCAGAGGACAGGTGATGAGCAAAATGGACCGTTGTAAAAGGCCATAAGGGTAAGGTTTTCTTTGGAAAAGTTAACAAGGTAGAAAAGTTAGAATTCCTTTAGATTTGTTTAAGGGAAAAGACAAGGTGAATTCTTTCAGACAAAAAGTCCAAAGGAATTCCTTTAGACTTTTGTCCGAATGAATTCACCTAAAAGAAAAAAGCCTAAGGGAATAAGCGGGAAAGACAAAGGAAAGAATTCCTTCGGACAAAATGTCTGAAGGGATTCCTTCAGACATTTTGTCTGAAGGATTCAAAGATGAAGGCCACCTGAAGGACCCCAAAGGGCAGGTACCCTTTGGAAGGATTCAAAGACTAAACTCGGTCAAAGGAAATCCGAAAGAAATAAAGCTGAAGGAGTTGACCAAGGGGTGACGGGCCCACATACGTCAAAGTTGGGCACTATGAACTAGCCGTTGGAATCCAAACATTCGGTGACATCCTTAAAGCCGTCAAATTCATGGAAATGAAATAACTATTGATCTTTAAAGGCTTGAGCACTGACCCAAATGCATTTAAAGGCCTGAAGGCCAAAAGGAAGAACCGCTGAGAGAAGAGCGCAAGGAGCTAGCAAAGCTGGGAATATAGCCTCGAGAGCTCAAATTCCAAGAAAAGATAAAACCAAAAAGAGACAAAACTAGAAAAAGGACAAAAATTAAAAACAAACTTAGTGACTAGCTATAGAGGGAGTTGAAAGAGCCAGTAGAAAGGGAAAAGATAGCCCAAGAGCTCAAATTACATTAGGAAAGAGGGAAAGACCAGAAATATCTGCACAAGAGTTATTCCAGTAGGTGGAATAGTCCACCAATTGTATATTTGAGCTTGCAAACATTAAAGGCGTGGCCTATTTTTCTCCCTTGGAGTAAGGGTGAAGTGGATAGCTGCACAGATATCAGGTGACAAACCAGATGACCCAGGCCCAAGAGAAGACATTGGAGATGAATTGACATGCCACAGTTAAGGTAGCCACCCTGTTCCAGCATGGTCCCTTGACAAAACTGAAAATGCATTCAAGGCATTGAATGTAGCATGGGTCATTTCATGGAACAAAGTGCCAAGCCTTTCTTGGCTACTATATATTATAATATCCTTTTTTATGCAAAGGAGATCTTTTTGGTTATAGAAGCAAAACTCTGCCAAAATTAATAGGCAATTATTGAGACTTTGAGCTCAAATTTTTGATCATATTTCTTTGTTTGAATGAGAAAGTAAGTTACATTCAAACTTTGTCCTGTTATAGCTTGTGTCATTTTAGGAGATTGTTCTTATGTCTGTCTTCTGAATGCATTCTTGTCTAGTTAATGAAATAAGGAGAATCAGTAGAAGTAATCAGGAAGGTGTCCTGAAGCCAACGGTGGAGAGATTTTATGCTACCACAACTACCTTTAGTGTGTTTGTCTATTCTTTATTTCTATGTAAAGGACCTTGGGATGACTTTGTGCCCTCATTGTCTTTTGTATTTCAGTCTTGGGTAGTTGAGGGGGAGACTTTGTGCTACACCTCATTCTGCTAGTTACTGCACCCCTGTTACTAGTTACTTGTTACCTATCAAAAAGAACTCCTGCTATTTGCTGCAAGACCACTTCTGAAAGAAGAAAAGTGCCTTAAATGTCTTCACCAGGATTTCTCCTTTGTTTGTGAACATCATCTCTAAAAGAAGAGAGATGGATGGTGTTGTCCTACCCCTGAGTATTATTTTCTACACACACACACAGATATATATATATATATATATATATATATAGCCCCTCATAGTTATAAGGGAACCTCCCCTTGATGAGAGGAGAGATTTGTCCCCTTTTGATGTGGTAAATTTTCACATCTGGCCGACCAATCTCCCTTGCTGTGGTTGATATGACCTATTTTGCTCATCAGTTAGCTGGTGACAAAATATTCACCCAATAGGTATGATCAAGCCATCACAATGTCATAAATCTCATCATAGTCTAAGTAATTCAAAAATATAGAACTTGACAAGATACCCCATGATATAAACATGACCAAGAGGAAATTGTGCCAAAGTGCATGGGCAAGTAGCAAACTCTACATCCTTGAGGGAACTTTTGGTATCCTTATAGCATCCTCATTAATTACCCAAAAAGATATGACAAACTTAAAACACACAAGATATAAACATGACATGTAAATAAGACAAATAGAATAAATAACACACACACACACACACACACACACACACACACACACACACACACACACACACACACAAGCATCTACATGTAGTGTCATAATGTCTTGCCTAATGATGGGGTGAGTTATTAGGTGATCAGATGGACTAGGATGATCCAGATGTGATTATGATATAAGATAGACTTGGATTTGGATATGATGAATGATGAGGATTATGATTAAGATGAGGTGTTGCCCCTAGTCTAGGATGGAAGGATGGATGATGTGATACATGATTGGATCTCAAAATTGAATTAAAAAGTGGTTAAAGAAGGTGATTATATAGGTGATGACTAAAGATTACCAATAGACAAGACCCTAAAAGGATCCAATCTAGTAAGGAGACTAGGATATGATGATAAGATCAAATACCTTTCATGCTAGCAAAAGTGATTGGATGGGTGCTAGACATGAAGAGACAATGATAAGGATAGTGATGGGATCAAACACCTTTCATACTAGAAAAGGGAAATTGGATGGGTGTCAGGTATGAAAAGGCCCTAATAAGAAATGATGGGTGCCAGATTAAAGTCTTTAACAAGGTAATGTATGTTGATAAGACCCAACTAATAGGATGAGATGGAAGGCATAAAGGTATGGGTGACCACTCCAACTAGGTGCCAAGACTAGACATTGTATCCAAAGAAAAGACACATGATATGGATATGGATGTGACTAGGGGATTAGGCATAAGATAAGACATGATAGACTATTTTTTATTTTTTTTCAAGTTTTATGATTTTTAGGGTTTTGATATTTTGCAATTTTTAGGTATTTTTGGGATATGTATAGACACTGTACAAATGGGGTTACTAGCAAACGGAATACCAAGCCTAGCAACCAGGATATGGATGGAGAGATAATGGATGGGATGATAAAGGATGAAAATAATGGGGATCAAGGATGAATGAACTAAGGATTGCCAATGACCACACCATGAAGTAACTAGATGGTTATTTTCCCTAGTGTCCATTAGAGGATATGCCAAGATGGTTCGAGGATAATGTTCAAGACACCTTCCACTTCCTTATGAAGGTCAAGATGGGAAGGAAGAGGAGATAGGATGCATGATATGATGGTGGATAATGGGTAGGACAAAGCATCAAGGGATAAAATGATGGGTGATATAGTCAAGGTGGATAAGGGATATGGTAAGCGGGATGGATGGATGAGGATATGAAATGGATAGATTTGCCCCTAGTGTTGAGGAACAATTCAGATAATAGATTATTTTATCATGATATCAGAAACCAATTTTCATCATGGTACTTGCCCAAGGTGCCAAAAGACTAGTTTTCACCATTGAACGAATGATTTTTTTTGTTTATCGAGCATCTCAATTTATTAGTTGATAGATGAGATGCAAGGTGTGGACACTGAATGGATTATTTAGCCAACACCAATTTTTTGATGGATGAAAGATGCATGGATGTCCTAGTGGCCTCTAGTGATTCTTGATGGTGACCCTTCTAAATACCTAGACCAAGTATCTTCGTCACCCCTAAGAAAGATAATGCTACTCTAGGAGGTATGGATGTGATTAGATGTTGATTTTGATGGAGGGTGGTAGGCATAATCAAGGCATTCATAAAAGGATCAAATATGTTGCTCTAAATCACCCTTGCCATCATAAAATGTGAAATTAAGTGCAATAAAAATAGTTGGAAAAGGGTGTAGGGATATCTCTAGTGCAACAAGGTTATGAAACACATCTTGTGAAACAATAGCATTTCAAGACTTTAAATCCTTTTATACAATATTTAGAACCTTGTCCTCTAAGTTCTTTATAACTCAAATGAGAATTTTAACTGAAGACCCATTGGGATTTAGATTAGCAAGTTGAGAAGTCACCAAAGGGGATGAAAACATGTTTTGAATAGTAATAGGCATTAAAACATGTATTTTTATTGAAATAATAGGTATTTCCATGATACATGTATCAATAGTAGTTTCAAGGAACAAAGGTTTAAATACATAATTTGTTCCCCCATTAGATGTATTTGGTTGTAATGTGCTCAAGGGGAAGGATGTTTTCACTACAGTTTTAGAATTTTTAGCCTCAAGTATTGTTTATAAGATCTCATCAAGATCTTCAGGATTCTGTCAAATGCAATCAAGAATCAATGCAATTGCCTACACTTGATAATGGCCTACTTGTTCATTTTCATTTATTTCCTAATTTTCATTATCAAAATTTTATTCTATGATAACCTTATTGTTAATTTAGTATTAATGCACAACAAAAAATTAATAAGGTAACCTCTAATGTTGTTATGATCCTGATAGGCTAATTTCACTAATACCTCAAGGTTTTGGTGTAAAATTTCATTACATTTGGTATCAAAACCTCCACCCAGGTTCAATTCATGGAGTGGGTGGCTATGCATATATGGTAGTGTTCATCTAGGGCGTGTACATATGGGGGATCATGGTGTACGAGTACAAATTCAGCCTAGAGTTTGGGATTTGCAAGCAAGGTGGGATGTTATGATCTTGATGGGCAGATTTCACTAATGCCTCAAGGTTTTGGTGTAACATTTCATTACAAATATTTTAGGATCCCAGTGGAGATAAAATCCACTCTAGGACATGAGTTTCAATTATGGGTTGAATAACTAGGTGGTGAAATAGTAGGTTAAACATGCAGGTTGTTCAACTAGGTATGAATGGGTGAGTGAAACATAGAATAAAGTTAAAACCTAGTTGAGTTGGATGGATGAAACATATGATAAAGTGGGTAGATCTCAAAAAACCCCATAAAAGGAAAATGTAGGGCAAAAAAGAAGGCTCTATGATTTTAAAGGGATTACTTTTAGGTTGGTCTCTTTATGTAAAAGTGTCTTGATATCAATGTTTACAGCTAGTAGCTATTGCACACACACATGTAAACATAGTAGGGTAGTATGGGGAAGAATTTATATAACTCTAAGGTATCAACTAAATATTACTTCTATTTAGAGTATATATTACACACCCTTATTTAAAAGATTACAGCTTAGACCAAAGGGGTATCTAAGGTAGTTGTTTCTCACACCCAGAAGGCTATATCAAGAAAAACACTTATAAACACATAAAGAGTTTAAAATCGTCAACCTAATTGCATATAATCAATGCTATTTTCTAATTATACAATAGATCATATTGCACATATTCAATCAACATAATTCAGTAATAACAATTAGGATCTTTCTTTAGCTTTTGCACACTTCAAATTACTAAGTCAAACAAATAAGAAAGTAAACATAATTAATTACACATAGTTGGAAAACAAAAACATCAACACAATTTCATGACAATCAAAATACTTATTTCTATATTGATAAATTTTCCCAAAACTTGAAAACAAGAGGATTACAAGTATAAATATATTTGGGGAGGGGTAGCCTCATCCTCCAAATCCATGAAAAAATATAAAATTACATGTTAATGATAATTAGAATGAGAGTTCAAATTAATGAAAGTTATGTATGCATATCAAAACTGAGTCTTTTGAAATTACATTCATTATTACAAAGACATACAATGTGTGCATGCTTACAAAACTGTTCAATCAACTACTATATGTATTAGTTACATTGGTAATTTATATGCAAAAATACATATAAAAATAACCAAATATACTAAGGTTTACTAATCAATGGATCCTTCATGGTTGAACTTATAGTCATTAAAGAGACTACAGTGGAAGGTGTAGTTGAACTAAAAGACCTAGCCATAGCTTGATTCTTTAATTCCAACTTTTGGTAGTGTTTGTATCCAATGTTGTGTTGAAACCTTATTGAATCCATTTTCAAAAGGGAGGGTTTATGCACCCTAGTGACCTATGCTAGTAAACAGGCATGCTCCATCTTGGTGGGTCTAAATTCCACTAGAAATATCTCTACCTCTATGACCTTCTTCCTAAGAAACCTCAGTTCCTATTTAATATCTTATATTGTGCATCCTTGGAGATTTTGATTAAACTTGGTTGATTCCTATTATAGTAGCTAATCAAAATTGTCCTTACTTATTAATTTTACTAAAGGTTCTAGGGCTTGGGATAACTTCAACTCATCCAAAATTTGCAAGACTTATTTTTCTTGTTTTGCTAGTTTAGGAGTCAAGGTTTTCATACTTGATACTCACTCTGTGACTTTTGATTCCCTAATGACCACCATATTGAGATCATTTTATGCTTAAAATGGTGTCATTAAATCAATATGGGTGTAAGCCTTATTGGTTGTATAAAATACAAAAAAATCAACTTATTTTCACTTCTTTCAAAGAATTAATTAATTTGACTATTTCAACAATGTAAGGGGACAATTGCACCCTCATTAAACTAATAGTATCCAAAATATTGTAAATCCTAAGATAAGAATTCTTTACATCACTTTCAATCTCCATAGGAACATGAACAATTTGTTTTTGTTACCTTAATTTCTCAAACCCTTGTTTTAACTTTTGTCTGGTTTATTGTGTGCCTTCATGGAGTTATAACAAGGCCTTTGTATTTTCCTTTAGGTATGCTTTGAAATCCTCATTATATGGAGATATCCAAAGTATCCTAGTCTTCCTCTTTGATAGTGAGAACACATCCTACCTTTCCTTTAAGACCAAGCCTCTACCAAAATCATTTTCTATACTCCTCTTCCTGACCCTCTAAATAGTAGCCATTGATTTGTAACAAATGGAGCTCACAATGGGGAGCTCAACTATTGTTAGATTGGGTCTTTGGGAAGCTTAGGATTATAGATATACAGTCCATTGGGAAATTAATATCTATGTGGCATCTATTGACAAAGCATACTCAGTAGTAGTCTCTATCAAAACATCCCCTATAGATTGCATTAAGGACTCTACATGGAATGGGTTTGGTAACGATAGTCAGATGATCTTAGAAAAGTATAAAAACCAAGTCATTAGATGAATAACATAATTGGGCTTCTTCTTTTTGGATTTGGTAAAGGTAATAATAGAAGTATCCTGAGTTGTGGTGGAGGAAGGCATATGAAATACCAATTAAGTAGAAGATATGTAAAATTAGGTGCTAGCAAGGGCTCCCCTAGTCTTATTAAAATGTACCTTCTTGGATTTAGGATAAGGGGAAACTATGATTTAATTAATATCAAGGTAGGTAGAGACAATAAGATCATCATAAACAATCCCAATAGTATAAGCAACAAGACTAGTAGTAACAAAAGTAACACTAGAAGTAATAGGTACTAAAGAGTCCATTGCAACACTAAGAACAATAGGAGCCAATACAATAAAAGCAATAGAGATACAATAGAAACCATAGGGACTTAAGGAATAATAGCCACTAAGTTAGTTACACAAGCAATGTCCTCATATGAATTTTTTGCTTTTATTGGTGTTTTTCTTTTGTCTCCTTGAAGACTCGATATTTTAGCCTTTTGGAGCTCTTCATCCTCATCGAGCCCTTCTTGTATTTGTGTCTCAAAAAAAATCATAGGGTCCTTAAGGTTTTAAGGCTTAATCTTCTAGTAAATTATTGAATTTTTGGCCAAGTAAGGAGCTTGTTAAGTGGAAGTGGGTTTGACACCCACACTTGTAGTATTTGAAATCGAGGATGAAATAAAGAGGCTAGAATCTTCAAAATCTTTAGAATCAATGAAAATTAGTTCTTTAGCTCTCCCAAATAAACTTGCAATAGAAAGGGTTTCATCCACCCCTTGATCTAACTTAATAATTATCATTAGAATTGGTAGTGGTTGAGATGGACCTTCTTGTGAGGACCTAGACACAATAGGGGCCTCCTCCACACCCTAATATTGCTTCACAGTTGTCATCATAATGGGTGGTGGTTTGAAGGAGGTTATTTGGTCTTGTGTCTATTGAGAATGATGGGAAGTCCAAAAATCTATATTTGACCATCCATTAAGAGGTGGGAACCTAGTATGTGCCTCTGCAAGTGTTATATAGGGCTCCATCTAGATTGCTCTTAAAATCTCCTCCATCAGTCCAGCTGATTTTACACTTTCCATAACCTTTACACAATTTTTTGCATTTAAAAAAATGAAATCATGTTCATATGGTTCATGCTGGTAGGGGATGTTGAAACCTTGGGTGTGATTTTGGATTAGGCCATGAGGATCCCAATCCCTATGCAACAAAGTTGCCAACGAATAGTATTCCCTAGATTTATTGAATTTTCCAAAAAAATATATTAGTGTAAAACATTTGGCCAATCATTAAAAAATAACCATGAAACACAATTTTTTCTTCTTCATCAAATCCTCATCAACACTCCACCATAACTGTTAAGTAATCTCTTATTTATCTATTTTGTCGAGGACATACTTTAAGAGACACAAAGGGGAAACCTTATTCTCCATCACCATGATTATTGTGTATTCAGGATAGATCAAATAATACCCTATTAGCCCAAGCATTTTTATAATGATTTCCAATACTCTAAGCAAGGGTTCTTAATGAATTACCCTCAAGATTTGAGGGTTAATGTTCTTAGTAATTCTAACTATATTCCTCATATATGCATAAATGTGGAGGAAGGAAAATAAGTTGCATACCTGATTCATAATGCAATCTAGGGTTGGGTTCTAGAGAGATCCATTGTACATGTAAATAGTTCCCATGATTGTATCCAATAAATATGACATCATATAGAAATGGTTGTGTATGGTCATATTATCCTTCTTAAACATTTTATCTTATGATTTTTCACTGACTAGCTCTCCCAAGGTGAAGGTTAGTTCTGAGGTCATAAATAAATCTAATAATGGCACCCATTCTAGGTGGAGGAAGTGGATATTAAGGTGACCATATAACCTATTTAATAAATCCATCCCAAAATAGATTCCCATCAAACATTGTGTGATAGGCACTAGATCCTTGGATTTTAGGGTGACCACTTATCCATAAACGATCCATTTACTTAGTGTGTTCTCAATTATAGTTGTCTTCTTTCACAATTCATCCTAGTGTCCATAAAAGATGGAATTTGTAGTTGGAAACCACATGTACGTATGGAAAGCATCCGCTGAAATTTAAGTGATGATTATTGTTGAGGTATGTTCTTATTGTTGTATTAAGGCAATAATGTTGTCATTGATGTGAAAGGTAATTGAGTGTCATTGTTGTCCTAGAGATGTTCTTGTGAAGATGCATGACATGTGATCTTAATGGTTTAATCAATAGTCTTAAGGAGCATTATCAAATCATGAGCATGTATATGAAGATGGTAGTCTGGTAAGATAAATACACATAGGTATGAGTGGATGTTCAAGATTGATCAAGATTTAATATGAAGCATTGAAACACTCAGGAAAGTTTAAAGGTAAAAATTCAAGAGTATGGTTTTCAGCATAAGCATGCAACTAGACTAGTCTTAGACTTGGCCTAATCTGATGAGGAGTCTTGAGGTGTTATAAAGAATGCAAATCAATGGTATAACATTTGATAAGTTTTTTGACACTATGTAAACATGTTTATAATGTATATAAGCCTTCATAGTAGGTTTCTAGGTCAGATCTTATCATTAGTCTTTGCTTGAGAGACCTAGTAAGAAGACATAGGCTTGGTGCCTTAGTGAGATGAGAAATATGAGGCTTAGGAGAATAAGGTTGGTAGTGTGTGAGCATGGTATGAGGTTTTATGACATGATAATTAAGTATTAAGGGTAGTACAAGAGGTTTCAATGTGTGTCTAATACCTAAATGTGAATGGAATTTCAAGGCCTAATAATCAAAGAGACTTAGTGTGGCCTAATGAGGGATCAAGTTCATATTCTAAGGTTGAAATATCCCTTTTAGGGGATATCTACTAAACACATAAACTAGGACAAACAGTTCCTAAAAATCACCAATGACACATACAAATTTCATATTTCTTGATATTGATGGGTCAACACATAAACACATCATCCACAAATAATATTGCTTCTACAAGGTATTGGAAATACACACATAGAAACATATGAATAAAACCACATCCAAAGGGATATTTTATTTCATTAAATAAGAAATATCACACCATTAACCATGGTAGATACAAATAAATTACTCTCAAAACTCTCTTATTACCACAACAGGTTTATAACACAAGATAGAATAACTATCATCAACAACTCCTTACAACATACCACAAAAAACACTACCAACTAATAATGTAACAACTACATGGAAGATACACATACACTAAAAGATGTTTACACCTATAGATATTGTAGAACTATAACAACATTAAGTACACACACTGCTACACACTCCACAAATCTGACACCTGCACACTGACATACACTATAACTCTACTACTACACTAATCCATCTAGATAGGGCCTTCCACCACTGAAACTGGCAATCTTTTGTTGAAGCACCAAGTGCTATTCTTGTATGTATTGGCCAACACTAACTAGGGTGCATATTTCACCACCAAAATTAGTCTAAAATTCTAAGGAAGGGGAGATGAGAACATAAGTTCAAATATGATTTTGGCAGAGTTAGTTGATTTAATGAAAGATACATAATAGTGGGCAAAGCTAAAAATTTATATAATTTACAATGAAAGAAGAGAGAGAGAGATGACTTGAAATCCAAGCAAGAGGAAAATTATGCCATTTTCCTAAAGGTGACACTATTTCAGCAATAGTAATTGTTTTCCCCCACATGTGACAAGAATATCTCACATGTGTGAGCCTCTTTTCAAATATCTTTTTGTCTTTATTCTATGTGCTTTTGATTTCTATGCCCCACCTTTGTATTTAGCTCCAAATTTGGAATACTGACAAGTTTGTTTCGTATGGAAGAGTCAAAAGTGAATCTTCAACTTTTGGCTCCATGTTCCCCACTCCATAAGTTTCCAAATTGATGTCCCACTTCACACATGTTAAGCCACCTCTCAATAGTTAAAATGGTCTCCCACTTCCATAGTGCTCATATGCTTCCAAAATCTTTGACTTTAGGGAAGATATGCTCCCCACATACTAACCCTATTCCTCCCATGTGGAAAAAGAGGAAAAATGCACCATACTTCCTTTTCCACCTCCTTTTCCATTCAAAGATGTTTTGTGGGTCAATGCCACATGCTCAAGGACACCTAATCACCATGCCACCTCATTACTATGCCACATCATCACGTTGAATCACCCATGAATAGTGATTTTATCCTATTACTCCCTACCAACCCTAGATTAGCCTATGGGAATAATTATAGGCTAAGGGTCTCTTGTGAGGACTAAGATGGGGAGATTATAGTCCTCCCTTCCCCAAATTGCTTGCCCACAAGCAATTGTAAATTTAGGTGTTGAATAATCTAAACTCCCTCCCAAGTAGCATCCTCTAAAGGTAGGTCCTTCCACCTGATCAAGTACTCTGTGAGAATGTCATTTCTCAACCTCTTTTATCTAGTCTCCATGATAGAGTCAGGAACCAAAACTAATTTCCCCTCCTCATCCAAAGGTTGTAGCTCAAGATATGTAGTGATGTGTTGCTTGACTGCCTTTTTAAGGTAGGATACATGAAATATATTATGAATCCTACTACTCTCTTGTAGCTCCAACTCATATGCCACCTCACCAATTCTCCACACAATCCTGTAAGGCCCATAGAAGTGAGGTTTGAGCTTCTCTTTACCACTCTGATGCCATAGTGATATAGAGGGCACCCTATATAGATATGGGGTCAAATGAGGCCCTTGATCTCTTGATCGAGTGCCAGTATAGAGTTTAGAGTTAGTTAGGTTATAGTTTAGTTTAGAATCCCATCCCATCCCCATTTATATAGAGATGAAGAGGGAGAGGGAGAGGGAGAGGGAGAGGGAGAGGAAGAGGGGAGAGGCTTTTCCACTTCCACTCTAGGACAGGTAATGACTGCAATAAAACTGCTAGAAAATTATGTTTTGACTTATTGTGCTGACAAGTCATACACTCTCAGACATGGCATAAGACATCATTCTTGTGACCCTTCCATGAGAACCTCTCCTTGACCCATCTATAGTTTTTGAAGTAACCTTGGTGTCCTGTAAGAGGAGTGTCATGATTGGCCTCAAAATTTTCTCCTTCAGCATTGACTTAGATATAAAATAGATTCTGCCCTTGTAGTAGATGATATCATTTATCACTCTGTATATGTCAACCTGAATCCTGCCATCCATAAGCTCACAAGTAAAAACTATTCTCAGCATACTCTGCCAAGAGGTGAGCTCTCCAATTTATTGAAATCTCAATCATGGAGTACAAAGTGGGTTTCTTAGAAATGACATATGCTACAACATTATGCTTCCCTTTCACATATTCAATGTCAAAATCATAGGCCTGAATTTTACTTACCCACTTTTGTTGTCTATCATTGCAAGCTTTTTGGTTTAGGAAAATTTTGAATTTATGGTGAACTGTTTTAGCAAAAAACCTTTCACATACCGGATGATACCTGAATTTTTCCCAAGTATGCAATAGAGCCAACCTTTTTTTATAAAACATGTGTAGCCCTTTCTCATGGCCCTTTAGCTTTTTGCTCTTGAAGGCTGTGCAATGTCCTCTTTGAGATGGGACTACCCCAACTCCTACACCTGAAGCACCATAGTCTACAATAAAAGGAATTTATAAATATGGAATATATAGAACTAAACAAGTATTGAATGCCTCTTTTGAATTCTCAAAATTAGCTTGTGTTTGTTCTATCCACACAAATTCTTCCTTCTTTGCCAACTCAGTAAAATGAATTCCAAGTTGAGAAATCCCCTTATCACATTTTTTGTCAAAACTACATCTCAAGATATCATTAAAGAATATTAAAACTGAATTTCTCAATTTCTTACCCCACACCTCATTCATGCCTAATTGGAATAGGGCTAGTGCATTGTTAAGCCCCAATGGCATAACCAGAAATTCAAAGTTCCCAAAGCAACACCAAAAAGTAACCTTCTGAATATCTCCTCTTCTCATACATATATGTTGATACATGTATCTTAGATTAATCTTTGAGACAAGTACAACACTATGTAAATCATTACTCCATTTACTAATCCTAGGTATTGGGAGTATATTCTTGATAGTCCTTTTATTCAATGGTTTACATATACACATAGTACAATCCTTCTTATTCACCAATACATCATAAAATGTAAAATTACTAGAATTGGATCTAATGTACCTTATTTGTATTAGTTTATTTATCACCTTATCGATATCCCATTTATACACCTTGGGGTAATGGTATGGTGTAGTCATGACAGGACTTGATCCTGGTTCCATCTTCACGTTATGCTGAAATCCACCCTTTGGAGGTAATACTAGAGGCTTATCACTAAAAACCATACCATGTTTTTTTAAAACATTTTGTATATCAATATGCACTGAAACACTCTCACCCTTTGAAGTATATTGTGCCCTTGTCAAATGGCTAGTATCCCATGATGCTTGGATTTTATGAAATAGCCTTTCCATTCTTCTAGCTATAACTTTTTATGTGCCTCCCTTAGTGATTTCTTTTAGAATCACTTCCTTCCCTTAATATTTAAATTAGATTCCATAGTCACATGATTGGTAGAGTATTATCCCCCTGAATTCATTCATTGAACACCCAAAACCATATCAAAACCTTTTAAATCAACGACATAAAAAATATTCTGAACCTGAGGGTCTCTCAAAACTAGATTAAGATTATGATTCTTGATCTTGTATGGTATATTTTAATAATTGGATACAATGATGTTGGAGCCTTCACACCTTTCTTATTCAAGCCTCCTCTTTTCCACCAAATCCTCATCAAAGGAATTTTGGATAGTCTCATTATAAATCAATATGGTCACTCTTTGTTCCTCTTGTAACTCTGCAAGTGAGGATCTTCTTTCAACATTCTCCACTATAAATTATTCATCAAATTGGTGAGGTTCCTTTGGCTCTACTTCTATTATCTCTTATGGATCCTTTTCTTCCACTTTTTGTTCTTCTTGCAAACAAAAATTGTCCTCCACATTTCCCACACCATCATCTTCTGAGGCATGGAGTGCCTTTGGTTCTTCTTCAGCAATGTATTTTTTAGAAACCAATAAAATATTCTCCTCAAAAGTAAATCCTTCCATAATTCTATAATTATCCTCTTAATTAAAAATTTAAGATTCTAAGAAGATGTCTTGGCTTACTAAAGAGTTTTTACCTTCAAATTCACTGGTTTGATAAGTCTCTAGTTCCACTTCTTGAAGGTAGAATTTTTCCTCTTTATGTGCACTTGTATGCACCACTTCTTTGTCCTCCTACAAGAGTACTATATGGCATAGAAAATCCCTCAATCTTATTAGAATTTCATTATTTTGTCTTTGATTTTTTGCAATCATCTCATCAAAAAATATTTGTGTTGGAGTCATTTCGTTCAACCTCTCTATCGGTGCATTATCTTCTTTTGAGGGCAAAAAATTTTCCTATGACCTCCATGCCATGTTTCCTAAAACAAACAAAACTACAACACAAGACACAACCTACACAACTAAACACCAACAGGGTAGCAAGATCAAAGCTCTGATACCACTGAAATATCCCTTTTATGGGATATTTACTAAACACATAAACTAGGACAACCACTTCCTAAAAATCACCTATGACACATACAAATTTCAGATTTCTTAATGTTGATGGGTCAACACATAAACACATCATCCACAAATAGTATTGATTCTACAAGGTATTGGAAATACACACATAGAAATATATGAACAACACCACATCCAAAGGGACATATTCTTTCATTACATAATAAAGATCACACCATTAACCATGGTGGATATAGATACATTACTCTCAAAACTCTTTTATTATAAAAATAGGTTTATAACACAAGATAGAATAACTATCATCAACAACTCCTTACAACATACCACAAAGAACACTACCAACTGATAATGTAACAATTACATGATAGATACACATATACTAAAAGACTCGTAAACTTATAGATGTTGTCAAACTATAGCAACATTAAGTACACACTTACAATGTTATACACTCCACAAATATGACACCTACACACTGACATACACTGCAACTTTGCTACTGCATTAATCCAGCTAGGGAGGGTCTTCCACCACCGAAATTGGCAATATTCTCTTGAAGCTCCAAGTTCTATTCCTGTATGGAATGGCCAACACTAACTAGGGTGTGTATTTTGCCACCAAAATTAGTCTAAAATTCCAAGGAAGAATTCCAAGGAAGGGAAGATGAGAACATAAGTTCAAATCTGATTTGGGGGGTGTTTGATTGAATGAAAGATGCATAATAATGGATAAAGCTGAAAATTTATAAAATTTACAATGAAAAGAGATAGAGATGACTTGAAAACCAAGTAAGAGGGAAATTATGTCATTTTCCTAAAGGTGACTTTATTTTAGCAATAGTAATTTTTGTCCCCTACATGTGACAAGAATATCTCACATGTGTGAGCCTCTTTTCAAATATCCTTTTATCTTTATTCTATGTGCCTTTGATTTCTATGCCCCACCTTTGCATGTGGCTCTAAATTTGGAATAGTGACAAGCTTGTTTCATATGGAAGATGTTAGGTCGTGGAGCTAAAAGCTTCACTGATGTAAATGGAGGAGGTTGCTGAGTTACAGAGAAATCAACGTCAGCAGGCCAACCGACGTCGGTCATATTCAGTGTGCAAAGCAACCAACATCGGTTAGGTGTCAGCCGACATCAGTTTGGCAAGAACCAATGTCGATACCTTATGTGTGCATGCGTTTGCATGTGATTCCAGAACTGGTCTAATTTTAGATGAACAGTCAGTTTGCATGTAAAAGACTAATTTTAGTCTTGAGTCTACATTTCTAATTATTGTAATTAAGAAGTCTAATTATTGTTTGTATGGGATCTATTTAAGAGACCCATGGGGCTGTATTGTAATTTGTAAAATCATAAGAACTTGCAAAGGCAAGGGCAAGGGTTCTTCCAAGGTGTGTAAGATCTAGATCTATAGGTGTGCAAGACCAGGTTGATCTACAGGTGTGCAAGATTAGGTAGAAGATCTACATGGTAAGTAAGGTCAGTTGATCTACAGGTGTGTGTGTGTGTGAGCAAGGTCAAAGGAGATCTACGGGGTAGCAAGGTCAAAGGAGATCTGCAACACAACAAGGAGCAAGATCAAGGAGATCTACTTAGAGTACTTTGAGTACTTGGTACTAAAAGTAGGCAACAACGGTTGAGTTGATTGTCACTTACTAGTTGGTGTAATGGCAGTATTGTTACTGACTGGTTGAAACAACAACTTTGTGTTTGAGTTGATTCTATTTTTAATTGAGAGAGAACTCTTGAGGGAGAATTATTGGTACACCCAAGAGGTGTGGAAAGAGTGTAATTTCTTCATTGTATTTCCTTCTAGAAGAGTGCTAATACAAGATTGTATTCTCTCATATTTTGTGTTGTTTCTGATTTCTAGTTAAATTTTCCTTCTAGTTAAATTTTGTGTTTAGTTGCTTATACAAAGGTAATCAAGTGTACTCTTAAGGAGTAGAGATCTTGACAATTGGTATCAGAGCCAGGTTCACCAAGTGATACCAATTGACAATTGGTATCAGAGCTAGGATCACCAAGTGATACCACTGACAATTGGTATTAGAGCTAGGATCACCAAGTGATACCACTAACAATTGGTATCAGAGCTTGGTTAGGTACACTAACAGGTGGTCAGAGCGGGTTAGTATTTGTTAATTACATGTCACTCTCAGGGGTTTTTGATTAAGTGGGAGTAAAGCAATGGCAGAAAAAATTAAGCTAAGAATGGAGAAACTCAATGGCAAGAATGATCAATTACAGAATTATGGAAAGAAAGAGCAAGTAAAGAAAGATTGTTGGTTGGTAGAAAATCAGCATGAAGGAAATGAAGAAGCAGATGTTGCAGGTATTGTTGCACAAGATGCTCTTGTATGTTTCTTGGATAAAGTAGAATCTAGGGTTTTAGATTCTGTTGCCTCTTTCCATGCAACCTCAAATAGAGCATTTTTCCATGATTATGTCCATGGAGACTTTGGAAAGATTTATTTAGGGGTTGGTGAGCCTTGTCAAATTGATGGCAAAGGAGAAGTGCGGCTGAAATTGTAGACGGGAAACACATGGGTGTTGAAGGATGTCATGAATGTCCCAGTTGTTAGGTTGTGGAGCTAAAAGCTTCACTGTATGCAAACATGGAAGAGGTTGTTGAGTTTCAGGGATACCGGCGTCGACAGCGCAACTGACGTCGATCAGGGGTGAACAGAAGGGAAATCGACATCGATAGGAGTCAGCTGACATCGGTCACCTCTAGGTAGACAGAGACCGACATCGGTCGCCTGTGCGGTTCTAGAATTGTTCGTTGCATGAACAGTTAGTTTGTTGAACTGATTGTTTGCATGTAAAGGCTATTTTGAGTCTTGAGCTGTGTGTATAATTATTGTAAATTAGAATTCTAAGTTATTGTTTAGTATGGGATCTATTTATAGACCCATTGGCATGTATTATAAAGTGTGCTAGTGAAGAGAGCAAGTGTAGCTCCTCCTAGTTCCACAGAAGAGCAAAAGAGGAAGGCAAGGTAGATCCTTCCAATTGTAAGAACATGGTGATCTGCAGGTTGTTGCAAGATCAGGGAGAAGTTCTACATGGTAAGTAAGATCATTTGAGTTGCAAGTTGTTGCAGGTTCATAGGAGATCTACTTGAAGTACTTTGAGTACTTGTGTACTGGCAGGGTTATTACTTACTGGTTGGAGGTGAACACCAACTCTGTGTTTGAGTTGTGTGTTGTGACCATTTTTGGTAGGAGAGTGAACTCTTGAGGAAAAGAGATCTATACATCTGAGAGGTGTGGAATATTGTGGTATCTTCATTGTATTTCTTTCTGGCATGAGTATTAATACAAGATTGTGTATTGTCTCTCATATTCTGTGCTATTTGTGAATTCTAGTTGTTCATTCTGGTATAATTTCGTGTTTAGTTGCTTATACAAGGTAATCATATGTACTCTTATTAAGGAGTTAGATCCTAACAAGTGGTATCAGAGCTTTTGGTTGGGTTACTAACAGATTGTATCAGATCTGGTTAGTGTTTGTTGATTACAGGTCACTCACAGGGGTTTCTATTTGAGTGGGAGTATAGCAACGACAGAAGAAAGTAAGCTACAAATAGAGAAGTTTAATAGCAAGAACTATCAATTATGGAGGATGCAGATAGAAGATTATCTATATCAGAAATATTTGTACTTACCATTGGGTGGGGTTGCATGCAAGCCCACGGATATGAAGGATGAAGAATTGAAGGTTATTGATCGAAAGACTCTGAGATCTATAAGGTTGAGTCTTGCATCGTCTGTGATTTCCAACTTATCACAGGCTAAGACAATGATAGAGTTGATGGAATCTTTGGAAAATTTATATGAAAAACCCTCAGCTTTGAATAAGGTATTTCTTATGAAGCAATTATTTAATTTGCATATGTTGGAAGGTGGATCTATACATAGTCATCTTAGTAATTTCCATGGTTTAGTAAACTAGTTAAATTCAGTCAATATTGTTTTTGATGATGAAATTAAGGCTCTCTTAATCTTATGCTCATTACCTAAAAGTTGGGAGAGTTTGGTAATGGTAGTTAGTAATACTGCGTCTGCTTCAAAAATCTTAAAAGTGGATGATGTTGTGAGTGTAATCTTGAATGAAAAAATTCACAGGAAAAGCACAGGTAAATTATCAGGGAATGCTTTGAGTGTTGAAAGCAGGGGAAGGCAAAGAGAGAAGATCGAGCATGGGAGATCAAGGTCAAAGATAGGCAGGAGATCCAAGTCCAGGTATGGCAAAATAACTTGCTAGAAATGTGAAAAGCAAGGGCATGTAAATAAAGATTGTTGGTTGGTTGAAGATCAGCAAGAAGGAACTGAAGAAGCAGATGTTGCAGGTATTGTTGCACAAGATGCTCTGGTATGTTCCTTGGATAAAGTAGAATCTTGGGTTTTAGATTCTGGTGCCTCTTTCCATGCATCCCCAAATAGGGAATTTTTTCATGAATATGTCCAGGGAAAATTTAGAAAAATTTATTTAGGGGATGGTAAGCCTTGTCAAATGGTTGGCAAAGGGAAAGTGAAGCTAAAATTGCAGACGGGCAACACATGGGTGTTGAAGGAGGTCATGCATATCCCAGTCTTGAAGCAGAATTTGATTTCTATTAGAAAGTTGGGTGATGAGGGTTACACAGTAACTCTCACAACAGACTCTTGAAAAGTTTCCAAGGGTGCACTTATTGTAGCAAGAGGTAAGAAAGTATGTACTCTTTATCTATCTACTTGTATTATTGATTCTCCTTCTGATTTATCTACTTTAGCTATAGATTTGAAGATGTGGCTTAATAGGCTTGGTCACATGAATAAGAAGGGGATGCATGTTCTTGAGTCAAAGGGGATGCTTTCAGATTTGAAAAGCATGGATCGAGATTTCTATAAGTAAAAGAAGAAAGTGACGTTTCTTGAGAAATCTGATGTTTGTGACAAGAATAGGAAAGCCTTGGTTTTCAAGGAGAAGATGACGGACAGAGATCAACGTAAGGGGCTGAAGAATTCTGAGAAGAGCAAGGTTGATATAGACAAGGGTGTGATCCAAAAAGAGCTCACGAGTAGAAGTCATCACTCACAAGTAAAACACAGAGACCGATGTCAGTTAAAAAATTGACATCGACATCCAGACAAGGACCGATGTCATCTATGTGCAGCCTAACATTGGTGACTCTGAACAAATAAACACCGGCATCGGTCAAGGAGAATCAACGTCAGTGATGAGACAATCGCATGGAACCAACGTCGGTCAGGTGTAGACTAAGATGTGACCGGCATCGGTCACTGAGACAAATTTTGGGTGGACAACAAGCTGTCAAGGAGTCTCAAGTGCCCATATGGAGGACTTAAAGGGTATGTAAGCCTCAAATTTGTCATTTTCCTTCTTTACACTACTTGTTGCTCACTGATGGTCAAAAACCAGGAAGTTATTAAAGAAGCAAAGCAGGTAGATCCAGGAAATAGTGAGAGCTTGGCATGGATGAAAGATGTGATTCCTTGGAGAAGAACCAAACGGGAGTTTTTTGGTGGAGTTGCTGGATAGAAGAAAGCATTGAGAGACGAATGGATGTTTAGGATAAATAAGAGCGAGAATGGACATGTGAGAGGGAAGGCCAGGGTATATGGTCTTGAGTAAGTTGCAGGATAATAGAGGTTTGACCATTTTGTTTCTCTTTACCAGGTTGGATAATATTAGCTACATTATCCTGTTACTATATTGTGTGCTTGTTGCAAGGTTACATACACAGGGATTTGTTGAACTAAAGGTAAAGTTAGTTTAGAGATGTGTCATGAAGAATCTGAGAGCAGTAAGATTCTTTGGCATGAGTGTGTTCTAGAGACATAGAAGGTCACAGGTTGATTTTGTCTCCAGATGATTGTGTGAAACCGATTAGCAGGCTGACGGTTGGACAGTTCTATGAATATTGTCATGATTCACATAATGAGGTTAAGTGCATGGTATGTACTAGACCTAGGATTTACCAAACATTGGGAGTTTTCAGCAAGTTTGGAGCCAATTCGAGAAAGAAGCACTGGAGGGCAGTTCAGTGGATTCTCAGATATCTGAGAGGGACCAGTAGCAGGTGCACATGCTATGCAGGTTCAAGTTCTTTTCTACATGGGTTTGTAGATGCGGATGTGGCAGGTGATTTGGATGACAGGAGGTGCACCATAAGATTTGTGGTGGTTGGTCTTCAGGAGTGATCTTGAAGAGGGATACAAAGCTAGGAAACAAACTAGATGATGTATAAGTACAAATACAGGTGTAGCTATTTATCTCTAAGTGGGAGATTGTTAGGTTGTGGAGATAAAAGCTTCACTATATGCAAACATGGAGGAGGTTGCTGAGTTCCAGGGATATCGGCGTCAACAGCGCGACCGATGTCAGTCAGGGGTGAACAGAAGGGCAATTGACATCGGCAGGAGTCGACTGATGTCGGTCACCTCTAGGCAGACAGGGACTGACATCGATCACCTGTGCAGTTCTATAACTGTTCACTACATGAACAGTTAGTTTGTTGAACCGATTGTTTGCATGTAAAGGCTATTTTGAGTCTTGAGCTGCATGTCTAATTATTGTAAATTAGAAGTCTAAGTTATTGTTTAGTATAGGATCTATTTATAGACCCATTGGCATGTATTGTAAAGTGTGTTGGTGAAGAAAGCAAGTGTAGCTCCTCCTAGTTCCATAGAAGAGCAAAAGAGGAAGGCAAGGTAGATCCTTCCAATTGTAAGAACAGGGTGATCTGCAAGTTGTTGGAAGATCAGGGAGAAGTTCTACATGGTAAGTAAGATCATTTGAGTTGCAGGTTATTGCAGGTTCATAGGAGATCTACTTGAAGTACTTTGAGTACTTGTGTACTGGCAGGGTTATTACTTACTGGTTGGAGGTGAACACCAACTCTGTGTTTGAGTTGTGTGTTGTGACCGTTTTTGGTAGGAGAGTGAACTCTTGAGGGAAAGAGATCTGTACATCTGAGAGGTATGGAAGATTGTGGCATCTTCATTGTATTTCCTTCTGGCATGAGTATTAATACAAGATTGTGTATTGTCTCTCATATTCTGTGCTATTTGTGAATTCTAGTTACTTGTTCATTTTGGTATAATTCCGTGTTTAGTTGCTTATACAAGGTAATCATATGTACTCTTATTGAGGAGTTGGATCCTGACACCAGTCCTGAAGAGGAGTCTAATTTCTGTAGGAAAGTTGGGTGATGAGGGTTGCACAGTTACTCTCACAGCGAAATCTTAAAAAGTTTCCAAGGGTGCACTTGAGTTAGCATGTGGTAAGAAAGTAGGTACTCTTTATCTATCTACTTGTATTATTAATTCTCTTTATAGTTTATCTACTTCAGATGTAGATGCGAAGATGTGGCTCTGTAGGCTTGGTCACATGAATAAGAAGGGGATGCATGTTCTTAAGAGGAAGTCTGATGTCTTTGACAAACTTAAGAACTGGAAAGCCTTGGTTTTAATAGAAGAGATGATGGATAAATATCAACTCAAGGGGCTGAATAATTCTGAGCAGGGTAGTTTGGACAAGGTTATGATCCAAAGTGAGCTCGCGGATAAAATTCATCACTCATAGGAAAACACAGTTACCAACGTCGGTCAAGTGAGAATCGACGTCGAACAAGTAGGTACCGACGTCAATCATGTGCAGACCAGAGTCGGTGGTGTCGGGCAGGTGGAGACCGATGTCGATCAGGGAACTGATGTCAGTGACCAGGTGGACACCGACATCAGTCAGGGAATCAGCGTCGATGATCAGGTGGAATCGACATCAGTCGGGTGCAGACCAGGGTCGACCAGAGAATAAATTTTGGGCAGACATCAAGCTGTCAAGGAGTCTCAAATGCCCATATGGAGGACTGAAAGGGTAAGTAAGCCTCAAATTTGTTATTCCTCTTCTTTATACTACTTGTTGCTCACTGATGGTCAAGAACCAGGAAGTTTTAAAGAGGTAGAGCAGGTAGAATCCTAAAAACAATGGAAGCATGGCATGAATGAGGAAATTGATTCCTTGGGAAAGAACCAAACGAGAGATTTGGTAGAGTTTCTAGCCGAAAAGAAAGCATTGAAAGACAAATAGATTCTTAGGTTAAAGAAAGGAGAGAATGGACACGTGAGACAAAAGTCCAGGGTATATGGTCTTGAGCAAGCTCTAGAATAGTGGTACAGGTCTGACAGGGGTATGATAAAGCATGGCTTTAGTCAATGTCAATGTAACTATTGTATTTATTTTACCAGGTTGGATAATGGTCGCGACATTATCCTGTTACTGTATGTGGATGATATGCTTGTTGCAGGTTCATACATGTAGGGATTTGCTAAGCTAAGGGTAAAATTAGTTCAGTGGTGTGCCAAGAAGGATTTAGGAGGAGCAAAAATCCTTGGCATGAGTATTTCTAGAGATAGGGAAAGTCACAGGTTGATTATGCCTCCAGATGATTATGTGAATAAGGTAGTGGAGAGGTTCAATATGCAGGATGCAGAACCAGTTAGCACACTTATGGATGGACAGTTCACATAACAGTGTTCCAAATCACATGATGAGGTTGAGTACATGTGTACTAGACCTGATATTATCCAAGTAGTGGGAGTTGTCAGCAAGTTTGTGGCCAATTCAGGAAAGGAGCACTAGAAAGCAATTCAGTGGATTCTCAGGTATCTGAGAGGGACCAACAGCAGGTTAACATGCTATGCAGGGTCAAGCACTTCTCTACATGGGTATGTAGATTCGGATATGGCAGGTTACTTGGATGACAGGAGAAGCACCACAGGATATGTGGTGGTTGGTCTTCAAGATTGAGCTTGAAGAGGGATACAAGCCAGGAAACAAAATTAGATGATGTACAGGTACAGGTACAGGTGTAGTTATTTATCTCCAAGTGGGAGATTGTTAGGTTGTGGAGCTAAAAGCTTCACTGATGCAAATGGAGGAGGTTGCTGAGTTACATAGAAACTGACATCGACAGGCCAACCGACATCAGTCATATTCAGTGTGCAGAGCAACCGACATCGGTTAGGTGTCGATCGACATCGGTGCAGGAACCGACGTCAGCACCCTGTGTGTGCGTGTGTTTGCATGCACTTCCAAAATTGGTCTAATTTTAGACGGACAGTCAGTTTTCATGTAAAAGACTAATTTTAGTCTTGAGTCTGCGTTTCTAATTATTGTAATTAGGAAGTCTAATTATTTTTTATATGGGATCTATTTAAGAGACCCATGGGGCTGTATTGTAATTTGTAGAATCATAAGGACTTGCAAAGGCAAGGACAAGGGTTCTTCCAAGGTGTGTAAGATCTAGGTCTGCAAGTGTGCAAGACCAGGTTGATCTGCATGTGTGCAAGATCAGGTAGAAGATCTACATGGTAAGTAAGGTCAGTTGATCTGCAGGTTTGTGTGTGAGCAAGGTCAAAAGAGATATGTGGGGTAGCAAGGTCAAAGGAGATCTGCAACACAACAAGGAGCAAGATCAGGGAGATCTACTTGGAGTACTTTGAGTACTTGGTACTGGAAGTAGGCAACAACGGTTGAGTTGATTGTCACTTACTGGTTGGTGTACTGGCAGTATTGTTACTGAATGGTTGAAACAACTCTGTGTTTGAGTTGATTTTGTTTGTAATTTAGAGAGAGAACTCTTGAGGGAGAATTACTGGTACGCCCAAGAGGTGTGAGAAGAGTGTAATTTCTTCATTGTATTTCCTTCTGGAAGAGTGTTAATACAAGATTGTATTGTCTCTCATATTCTGTGTTGTTTCTGATTTCTAGTTACATTTTACTTCTAGTTAAATTCCGTGTTTAGTTGCTTATACAAAGGTAATCAAGTGTACTCTTAAGGAGTAGGGATCCTGACAGAAGAGTCAGAAGTGAATCTTCAACTTTTGGCTCCATGTTCCCCACTCTATAAGCTTCCAAATTGATGTCCCACTTCACACATGTGAAGCCACCCCTCAATAGTGAAAATATCCCACTTCCATAGTGTTCATATGCTTCCAAAATATTTGAATTTAGGGAAGATATGTTCCCTACATGCTAGCCCTATTCCTCCCATGTGGAGGAGGGAAAATGCGCTATAATTATATTTCCACTCAAAGATGTTTTGTGGGTTAATGCCACATGCTCAAGGAAATCTCATCACCATGCCACCTCATTAATATGACATGTCATCATGTTGATTCAACCATGAATAGTACCTATGAATAGTAATTTATGAATAGTGATTTTATTCTACTATTCCCTACCAACCCTAGATTAGCCTATAGAAATAATTATAGGCTAAGGGTCTCTTGTGAGGAATAAGAAGGGGACATTAAAAATTTGCCAAGTATTATGAAATCATTATCATAAGTGTGAGAGGGTGTGTCAAGTGTGTTGACCAATTTTTAGGTCATAGACCAAAGGAGAAAGCATGAAATTTGCTTTTAAGTGTTTATGTGTACACATAATGGAGTGTTGCAGACTCGAAAAGAACTTTCTCATGCTCGTTGGCACATTCAACCTTTGCATGATATCTAAATAAATTCATGGAAGTTGGGGAAGGTTCCTATCTCAAATTTCCTGGCATTAGTTTTGGATTTGAGGGGCAATCCTTTATGAATAATTTCTAAGAAGGTAAGGCAATCAAAACCCTAACAAAGACCTTATAATGAAAATTTTGTTTTTGAGTGGCCATAATGGATGAGTAAGGATAGTTTTATTATTGGATCATGTATCAAACTCTCTTAGGTACCTCTCGGTGGTATTGTTCTGACAGATGAGTGAGTGAAAGCTATTGGAAACCCCTTATTTCCTAGATTTTTGATATAGCAGGAAGGGTTAACCAGGTCAAAGCATAAAAATAATTGGAGGATGATGTGTAAGAATTTTACTTTGTGTTTATTAATTTTATGATCAATTTTTAGACCCTAAATATGCTAAACCGATCATGTAAGTTAGCATATCGCTAAAAAGGCATAATGAGGAAGACTGTGAGAAAACTAGGCAGAATTGAGTATGAGATTAGGGATGAGCTGAAATGGATTAAATTGCATGGTTTTATTTTTTAAAACCTATAACACATGTTCATATTGATTAGATGATTTTGAGGTCACTAGAAATGTTGAAAATGTTGTTCTCAAAGTGACCTATCTAACATAGTGAGGTTTGTGTAGGGTGAAGATATGAGATTGGTCTATAAGACCAATATTGACATTGAACCTTATAATATAATTGTTCTAATATGTTATAATTATTCTTAAGGATAATATAAACCAATTTTAATATCAATAAAGTACACACACAAGTGTTTTAAGTCTTGACTTGCATGACTATGTTTTTGAAGCTAAAGGTAGTTTTGTGTGTATGAGTGATAATGTTTTCCCTAAGTATTTTTGCATCAAATTGATGAATCTAATGCATATGAATTTGTTCTATAATTTTCATAGGTTAATTTTAATGTATTTTAATTCATGATAAAATCCTATGAAGGTATGAAAAGTCAAAAGTTCTTGACTTGGTTTTGAAGCCTATTTGTAGTTCTAAGTGAGCACATGAAAGTTGTTTGTTTTAAGTCTTTTGCCATGTTTTATGAAAATTATAATTAACATGCTGATGACCCTAAGGTCATGAATGCTCCATAAATATTATTTTTTGTTTGGGTTATATGGAAAAGTTGAGTGTATACTTCAGATTTACAAGATAGACTTTCTGGCAGTGAGAAGGCCTAATTACAGGTAGACCTAATTGGTTGGTTCAAGGAGTGAAATGGGATAAATGGTGTTGGGGACCCAACATAAGATTATCAGGGGTCTATTTGAGGCATAATTTAATTATTTCATCCATTGGTGAAGGCTAAAAGTGTTCAATCAATAAAGGGTCATGTTAATGTCTAGGTGGTAGAAATTGGTGAACAAAGGACTTGGGTGTCTAAAGGGTGGCTAAGTGTTACTTTTGGTGTATCTGGTAATGGGTTAGACTCACACAAAAGTTGTTAAAGGATAAAAATAGGCCCTAAGATAGGTATAGGGCTAAGCAAGGACAACATGGTCTCAAGTGACACTCATTACACTAAACTGACATTTTAGATGACTATAGGGTCAAGAATTTTCTTTGGGGCACTGAAACAGGAGTTTCAAGTGAGCAATATTCTAATGGAGGCATAGAAGGATAAGTAATTTGAGTTCCAACCAATTTTTAAATATTTGGTGTCATAGGTGGGTTATCAAGAAATTCAATTGGAGAAGAAAGATATTAAGCATGAGGTGAAACATGACACTATGTTGCATTTAGAAGTGAAGTTATCCTTTAAGATATTATTGGAGGTGATATTCTTTGGAGTGAATTATTATTCAGGTAGGCATCCATATGAGGTGATTCATCATAAGTTTTGGTTACATATGGCCTTTTCTCAACTTTCTATAGATACTCTTGTCTTGGAGGTGAGCTCCTTATTCCTATAGTTTTCATTTTTACTACAAATTCTTCATAATTTAAATTCATTTATATATATATGCAATTGTGTGGGTAAGGATGGTGGTTATATATTGTTTATACCTTTCCCCTCAATGACCTTAGATGTGCCTTCACATCACTTTTTGGATCCCATTACCTAAGATCATGATCATCCAAAATGAATGATGTCCTATGTTTCTATTGTTGGAAATTTTGGCCAAAAATTGAAAGTTATCCTCTCTACTCTAAATGGCATTGGTGGCCAAGGATCATGTTTCTTATCTTTGCATATGCCACCAATCTCGTGAAGGATCCGGTATGCAATCTCCTTCTCTGCAAGTTTTTATGGTACGTATCTAGGCAGCCTGAGAGGAAATACTAGGTTTCCCTTAATCCATATCATTATGCAATCAATGTAATACCAATAATATCTCATGCTCATAAATTATATTATAATTTATTCAAAGAAACTTAGCATTGGTATTTTGTTTATAGCTTGTATGAGGGTAGAAATAATCAAAAATATCTCCGATAATAGCCCTAAATTTATGTGCATATAATGTTGAGAATTGAATTGGATTATAGTCCTAAAAGGAGGAATCCATCACATAATTATATTAAATATGAATTTATCACAAGTTACATCAACTAGGTAGGACATCATGCATAAATTTGGTCCATCTCGCACTCCCATGATTTGTTGCCTCAAATTGACAGAGATGATTTCTTTTAGGTTTGGGACTTGTATTTCATTGATAATAATGGATATCAAAGGCACCCAAAGCTTGTTTACATGATAAATTTTTGTGGCACCATATAATCTATTAATGATAGCCATACAAATTTGAACATCATGCCTAGACAAACTAATGGTAGTTTTATCCACATCATCCCTATTGACTCAATGGTCGGTGTACTCAAAATAGTGTTTTAGAACTTCCATTAGATTATGGCTATTGAGCCATTCTAACATGCCCCTATCTAACTATAAATTATTATGAGCTAGGGAATTTGGTAGTATCCTTCTATTGCTAGACCAACAAGGAAAGCTATTTTATTTTATTTTTTTGCAGATAGAACCATGTCATTGTGATATACAGTCCTAGAGAACACATTAGATAAAATGTCTACCTAACCTAAAATACATCAAGTATTGAAACTACTTGATGAAGTCCTACCTTTTATAGAGCTACAAGATCATCTAAATAATCAACATTTACTGACGAAAGGCTATCCTCTTCCTTTTTAATTTATTGAATATAACACTATAATGTTTGAAACCTAAACCCAATACATCTCAAACAAACATAAAGTCTGTGGATACATAGAATGTGCCATAGAAAAAGAGATAGATAACATTTTTTATCCACTCAAATTTCTCTCTCTATTCAATAAAGCTATGATTTATTTAATGCAAACAAGCTAACTTCATATGTCTATGCACTTTTCAAAATGAATCTCATTCGATCTCTTTTGAACATAAGCTTTACACAATGAAATCACCTTTATTTTATTTTTTAACTTTAAATCTCTAGATAATATACTCAATTAACTTGTTCATATGCATTAATTACAAAAGGTGGCCTTTTGAAACTTAATTGAATGTTTTTCCCTGTTGTATTTTTATTTTTGACCTTGTTCGTAGTTTTATCGATGAATAATCTTGAGCCACCCATGTGTCATGATCACGCATCTTGAATGAGATTTAAATCACTTTTATCCTAATTTTGCATCATGTGATCCTCCTTTCGTGCTTATTCAAAGTGTGAGTGATTTTGAGGTTTCTAAATGGAAATATTTAATTGAATCGGAGTGTTGTGGTCCTCAAATTTATCAATTACGCTTTTTATTTGTATACCACCTAAAAGTCCTTTTAAAATGGATGCGTTACAACCTGTGATTGCTTCGCACTCTCACAATTATCTAAGTCGTGTGAAATTCCTTAACTCTTTCAAATGTGTGGTGAATAATATCATGACACATGTCTCATTACTATTTCTTCATAGTCATACAACTAATAGTCTTTCTTCGATTCATTTTAAAATGTGTAGGAAGTCCATGGTCATGAGATTACAGTATTGTGATGTGCGGCTTCCTTTAGTTAGCTTGTAGTTACTCAATTATTACTATAATTATTAAAATAATGGTAAATGAAGTTTATTCTTTTGACATTGCTTAAGGTTGTGAGGTTTTGAGATACTATGTACACGATGTGTGGTGTCATTTTATTGATTCAGATTATTGGAGTTGAAGATTTATCATGAGAATCTGTGAACATTGCGAGATGCATAGCATGTAACATTATGATAAGTGGTATTTTTTGATTTAATTTCAGTTATACAATATTTTAAATTATTACAGTAAAACGCAAACATTAAATAGTGCATAAAGAAAATTAGCGCATCCAATTTAAAAACAAGTCAGTTCTAAAAATATGAATTCGAACCAAGTAACACAATAATAAACATTGTGAAAGAATGCACAAAGAGTAAGATGATTGTCATCGGATCTTGTAATTCTTAGAATGTGGGCACATTTGAATAAAGTGCAATCATGTGCTAAAATATAATGCATTGTGGTAAAATCTATCAAAAGATCTTTGAAAACCTAGTCATTTTGTATGCACCAAAGTTAAATTATACGTGAAGTAATCATTAAGAGTATATTACAATAAAATTTAAAATAACAAACCATTCAATCATAACAACTAAATATTTAGAACACTTACATCAATAATAAGATATGATTTATTTTCAAACTTTACTCTAGAAAAGTGGGTTCCTAATCCAAAAAGAATGGTGTTGCATAGGTCAAAGTGAAATTGATATAATGATATGTTAATAGGTCGTTCCTATTTTGAAAGAATGGTAAACTTTTAGTAGTTAATAGTAGTGATCACATATAGGTGTTTGAAATTCCTTAATGATTTCTTATATAATTTTTTATTATTGCTTTATTAGTCATGTATAGGTTCTTTTTTTAATTCAACCTTATAAAAAATTGCATGTATTTAAAAAAAATGTAAAAAATATTTACATGTTTGTCCAATTAAACAAATTTAAAATATGTTAAGTTTTGATTTAAACTCCATCACTAAGAATAAAATGTAATTAAATGAATACGTGATAATAATAATAATTTAAGAAAATAAAACTAAGCCTTCATTATATCTTCTTTAGTGAAATATCACACCATTCTACATTACAAAAAATATTAATAGAAAATATCTTATGAAACATCCACACTAAAGATATGATTTAATAAATAAATATAATTAAAAATTATTATACAATAAATTTATAAAATAAATAATTCATAAAGTTTATAAGTTTACAATTACATCTATTAAGATTTAGTTGGGAGAACTTTCACTTAACATTAAAAGTGTATTTAAAGTTTTTATTGATGATATAATTTTCAAAAATTAAATAAGATTTTGAAATAACTCTTAGATGTACTAAGCCTTTCAAAAATAATATCTTAAAAGATAATACATTTCTCTTTTAAAAAAAACTTAAGAAAAATTCAAAAATATTAATACCAAAAATAAACAAAAGAAACACTAATAATAAATATGTAAAATCATTTAATTAAATAATATTACCTATAATAAAAATTACATAAAATTAAATTTTTAATTAACATTAAATGTTTGTTTTCATTCTGTAAATAATTTAAACAAAAATCTTTTTAAAATATTATATTTTTTAAAATTAAAAACGTTTTAACTATATAATCTTACTTTAAATATTTAAAGCCTCAATAAAAACTGTTGTTAATATTATGCCAACAAGTATATACATTTACTATAAAAAAATTAATTACCTTGTAAATGTTTGGAAAGCTTGATGGAAAGCCTCCACCAGTCTATCCTCTTTGCCCGTCACTAACCACGCCGCCTCCACTTCGTTATCGTTGTCTGTAACAGCTCCTTCGTATATTTCATATTCAACTTCCGTAAACCAACGGGAATCACTGAAGACACCCATCCATATCCATTTTCCTTTGCTGGGAATCCGTTGCTCTGAAAAACTCGCCAAACCGTCTATATTCAAGTTCATGAATGGAGAAACACAATTTATTATGAGACACATCATAATATGATCCCAGGGACGCTGGGCTCTCAATTCTAACTGTCCATATGATCCAAGTTTAGCCATGCCCTTGAAGTCAAGGAGAGACACATTTGGAAAGGCAAAGGTGTTTAAAAGTGACCCCAAATCACACGCTGCCCTTGTGCATATTATCACAGCGCGTGGCAATTTCTGCACATTGTTTGCAAAACGCTCACTCACTACACTCATGAATTAGATAATTATAATAATACATTCATATTTATAACAGCTATTCTTACCTGTATCGTACGGATGCAAGGCTCAATAACTGATCTCTCATTTGCTACCAGTACCAGCTCCTTCCATCTCTCCGTTTGCTCCAACCTTACCATACATGGCTCCTTCAGGCAGACGTATGCTTTGAACTTCTCCAAGAATTTCAACTGCTCTAAACCTTCTATCTTCTCAACATTGTGGCAACCTCTCAATTTAAATTTTTTTAGAGAAGTGAGTTCTGCTAAACTTGGAAGCGCAACTAACTCTGGACAGCTACTTATCATCAACGTCTCCAACGATCTCAAATATTCTAAACCTTCTATTTTCTCAACTTTGTGGCACTCTGTCAATTTAAAATATTTTAGAGAAGTTAATTTTGCAAGTCTGGGAAGCGCGTCTAACTCTGGACAATCTCTTACCTTCAGCGTTTGAAGGTTTACCAGGCCATGGATACCTCTTATGTTCTTTAGCAATGTACAATCATCCACAACTATGGTTTCCACTGATGTTGGCAGGGTTTCGATCTCCCTTAAACGATAATTCTCTACAAGTCGGAGTGTTTTAAGGGAGGGACAGCAGTCTTCAGAAATGGAAATCTTGGACATATCTGTGCTCTGTAGATGTATCTCCTTGAGCTTGCAGCATCCAGGCCCAAAACTCAACTCCCTGATTGGGCTGTTCCATATCTGCAGGCTTTTAAGATTTATCAGAATTAATGGGTTTGATAAAGACTTCACCGCTGTTCTAGATATATACAAGTCCTCTAAGAGACTAAGACGACAAAGAGAGTCCGGTAAAGATTCCACCGCCCTACCCTCACAGATATCAAGTTTCTTTAAAGAGGACAAATTCCCCAGATCTGTTAAAAAGCTCGTCAACAAGTTACTCTTTACTTCTAGAATTTCCAATTTGCTGAGTTGACCGATATTAGCTGGCAATTCCCATATGCAATGTGGCGAGAGCTTCTTTAAATAGAGCTCTTTCAATGAGACCTGATTTTCAATGTGACGAGGTACCTCTTCCAAACTCGAGCAACCAGAGAAGTTCAAATACTCCAGCGTTGTCATATTTTCCAGAATGTCCACGTTCTCTGACGTGATGGTGAGTTCCTTGCAATCCTCTAAACTTAAATATTGCAGGAGTGTCAACTTCTTAAAACTAACTGGCAACATCCTCAACTTATTGCACTGTGACAAATCTAGATGTCGTAGGTTTGTCAACTCGCCGAAACAACTAGGTAGGGATGATAGCCTTTTACAACCTTTTAATTCCAGGTGCTCCAGCGATTGAGGAAAGCAGAATTCTTCTGAGAGGCTCGTCCCTGCAAAGCTTGGTTTTATGCTTATTTTTTTCAAATGATTCAGATATCCTATTGACTTTGGAAATCCTTGAAAATCAGGGCACTTATAAATAACCAATTCTCTTAGGTGCAAAGGAGCCTGCAGCAGATATTCGATACAGTAAGATAAGACAATTACGAAAAATTCCAACTGCATATTTAAAAGAAACTAAAGCAAGATACTTACATCCGCATCAGCCTCCCACAATTCTTGTAAGCTTGAACTCTCACTAAGTTCTAAAATTCTTAAATTTTTCAACGAAGGCCACGACAGAGGATTCCTCCATCTAAACCATCTAAACCAGACGAGTTCTCTTGATAGCTGGTCAAGCACTTCTTGATTAAGAAAATCTCCATTACCAACAAGAAATTTTAATCCAAGCTCGGAGGGTTTAATGCTATTGACTCCTACGCTTGTGTTGACTTCGATTTTTCCTTCCGAGGAGCAACGAGGAAACTCGTGATGGTAACGCGAACCAGTGTTCTTCACTATTCCACGGATGCGTATTTTCTTCTGGATAAAAAATAGAAGCAAAAATAAGCCACCGATACAAAGCAATAAAACTGGCAAGAAGCAGGCACGCACGCAGATAGACAAACGATTAAAGAAAATTAAAACTTTACCTGCTGATGCTGAATGTCGATAATCTGTCCGGGAAACCATAGACGGTAGGGTGACCGTCCGTTTGCAATATCCCTTCCCAAATCCCTTAAATGATCATGGATTCTTATCTTATTCTTCTCGTCAAGGTCGACAAGGCATTTATTCACTAACCTTTCCCAACCGTGCAGACCACTCCGCCCTAGTCCATCCCATGCTGCAATGGCCAAACCCTTCTCTTCTCCAATGAAGAAACAAGCCAAATCCAAGAACATTCCTCTCTCTTCTTTATCTAACGCATTATAGCTCACTCTTAGCCTCTCTTGGATGTCTGTGGGCAATATTCCCGATATCTTGTCTAATACAGAAACCCAATCATCCTTGTCAGAATTGCCATAGAGTTGTCCTCCGAATACCTGCAGAGACAAAGGCAATCCATGGCAAGCATATATGAAGTCTTCAACAAGATCCTCGAATTCGCACGGTGGAGAGGGCAGTAAGAATGCATGCCAACAAAAAAGTTGCTTGGCATGGAAGGGTCTTAGTGCTCTCATTTTATAAACGGCTGAGATATGGCAAGATCTAAGGACGTCCGCCTCGCGTGTTGTGACAATAATCAAACTGCCGCGCCCAAGGCTGTGCGGTTGGGGCAATAGAGCATCCAGTTGGTCTATATGGTCCACGTCATCCAAAACTATAAAGACACAGAGAGATCTCAAACGGCTTGCGAGAATCCCTTTGCCATGCTCTACATGATCAAAGGATGGTGCTGTGACACGAAGGTCCTCCAGAAGTTCCTTCTGTTTCTTATGCAGCTTGCCTTTCCCTCCAGCGTCTCGAATATCAGAAAGAAAACTCGACCTCTCCATTGTGGAGCATTTCATGTTATATAATGATTTTGCAAGCGTGGTTTTGCCGGAACCACCCATGCCCCATATTCCCACAATTTGTACATTCTGATCATGACTCGAGCCAGCAGATTGACGTGCAGTCATTTCAAACTCTTCTACGGCTTCATTGAGACCCACTGGATGTTTCGCAACCTCTAACGGAACCTTTTGCAATTCTTTCAGTACACGATTGACGATAATCTTCAGCCCCCGCTGCTCGTCTCTAAACGTGTAGAACACCATAATAGCAAAATGGAACAAACTTCACTCAATTCTGAAGCAGACAGAGTAAAAAATAGCAGAAAAATAAAACAGAGCAGATTGCTACAGCAATCAAGAAAAGATATTTTTTAATCTTATTAATTCTCCTTCCCATAAAGCTGCCATCTTGAATTATATATATAGAGTTAAGAACAAAAACTGAAAGTAAACTAATGTTTTACTGCATGCTAACTAAGCAGTGACATAACTGAGCTAAACTAAGACTGAACTAATCTATAACTGCTTGAATGAACTAAACTTTAACTGTTATTGCATGTGGACTGAGGCGCTGAGACAGCATGCAGACTGCATGCATGATGTGCATGAGGGAGGCATTACAAATAGTAGAAATTAGCATCAGTTTCTAACACTCCCCCTTAATTTCTATGACTAACTACTTCAACATTTACAATGCCTAAATTTTGTCTCAGATAATCAAAACTCTCTTTTGCTAATGTTGCTAATGCATTTGTGAATATCGTTGCCAATTGGTCTTCAGATCTGCAGAACTCCAAATGGATTTCTCCATTGTTCACTAACTCTTTGATAAAATGAAATCTTGTATCAATGTGTTTGCTCCTCTTGTGAAAAACATGATTTTTTGACAATGCAATCACTGATTTGTTGTCACAAAAGATTGGCGTTGACTCCTTCTGTGCTTGTAATAAATCTGTCAATATTCTCCTCATCCAAGTTGCTTGACATGCTGCTGATGTGGCTGCTACATATTCTGCTTCAGCTGATGAAAGTGTCACTATAGGTTGCCTTTTGGATGCCCATGTGACCGCACCTGTTCCAAAAAAAAGACATGTCCAGAAGTACTCTTCCTGTCATCACTGCTACCTGCAAAATCACTATCAGTATAACCAATCAAACCAAAATCATTAGTTGTGGAATATAAAATTCTATATTTTGTTGTTCATGCCACATATCTCAATATCTTTTTTCCAACTTGCCAATGTAAGTCTTTTGATGACTCCATGAATCTAAAGATTAAACTGACCCCATACATGATATCTGGTCTTGTAGCTATAAGATACATCAAACTACCAACTAGTCTTTTGAATGTTGTAGAATCATCATTAGACCCTTTGTCTTTTTTGCTAATTTTGGTCCCTGTAGCAACTGGTGTAGGTGTTGATTTACAATTCAACATCTTAAACCTCCTTAACACATCTTTTGCATATTTAGTTTGACAAATAAATATTTCTTTCTCTAATTGTACAACTTCTATGCCCAAAAAGTACTTCATTAATCACAAATCTGTCATTTCAAATTCTTTCTTCATTGCTGATTTAAATGTGTCTACAGACAAATTTTCAATGAAAATCAAATCATCAACATACAAACACATAATCAAAATCTAACCTTCTTTGTTGATTTTTGTGTACAATGTAGGCTCACTATTGCTTCTGCTGAATCCATTGTTTGTCATGTATGAATCAATCATGTTATACCATGCTCTTAGTGCTTGCTTGAGACCATAGAGAGCCTTCTTCAATCTGTAGACTTTTTCTTCATGTCCATGTACTTCATAACCTAGTGGTTGTTTCACATACACTTCTTCATCTAGAAAACCATTCAAAAAAAGTGATTTGATATACATACCAATTATTTTGTGTAGTTATTGTTAAAACCATTCTAATAGTATCAATCTAGCAACTGGAGCAAATGTTTCATTATAATCAATTCCATGTTCTTGTGCAAAATCTTTTGCCACTAACCTTGCCTTTACTTTTCAACCTTTCCTTCTACATCAAATTTAGTCTTATAAACCCATTTGACTCCTATGCAATCCTTACCTTCAAGTAGATTAATTAGATCCCATGTTTGGTTTCTTTCAATGGCATTCATCTCTTCATCCATTGCTTTTATCCAATGTTTCTCATTAAATGCTTCTTCATAATACATAGGATCATGAGAGAAAAGAGCAAAATTTGAACATAAATCTAACTTCTCTTCTTCTTGATTATAAATCTCATTCAAGTTTCTCATTTTCTTACCTTTAAATCTTGATCTTAAAGTGGCAAGAGTTGGATCTGATTCATCACTTGTGAATTTGGAGTAGGATGACATGCATGACCAGATGATTCACCTTGTGCTAAGCCCCTAAGTGTTCTTATTAGAGTGCTTATTCTTGCTTGTGGAGAGGATTGATCACCTTGCAAATTTTGTTCTTCAGATTCTTCTTCATTTTGAAAAATTGGTGCTCCAATTGTGATGGTTTTATCAATTCTTCCATCCCATGCTTCTTCTTCCTTAAATTCCACATCTCTGCTAATAATCACTTTCTTTGAAATAGGGTTATACAACTTATAAGCCTTTGATTCTTCACTATAGCCAATAAAAACGCATTTTTCACCTCTATCATCAAGTTTTCTTTTCAATTTAGATGGTATAAGAGAATATGCAATACAACCAAAAGTTTTGAAATGATGTACACTATGCTTCTTACCACTCCAAGCTTCTTGTGGAATTCGATCTCTAACACTCTTTGTTGGGTTTCTATTTAGAATATATACTGCACATGCTACTGCTTCTGCCCAATATTCATTTGACAAATGTTTGGCCTTCAACATGCTTCTAGCCATCTCCATGATTGTTCTATTCTTTCTTTCTGCTACACCATTTTGCTGTGGTGTGTACTTTGTAGTCAGTTGCCTTTTAATGCCATGATATCTGCAAAAATCTTAAAATTCATTAGACATATATTCACCTCTTCTATCTAATCTTAGTACCTTGATGTAAAGGCCACTCTACTTTTCAACCATAGCCTTGAATTCTTTAAATTTTCCAAAGACTTCAAACTTGTTTTTGAGAAAATATATCCAAGTCTTTCTGCTAAAATTATCAATGAAAGTTAGAAAATAAGAACTACCTCCAAATGATGGAATTTGCATTGGTCCACATAAATCACTAAGGACTAGCTCCAATATTACCTTTGCTTTATATGAGGCTCCTACTGGAAAGCTCTCTCTATACTATTTTGCCAGAATGCAACTTTCACATGAACTTCCTGGCTGTTCTATTGGTGGTAATCCCTTCACCATATTTTTCTTTTGTAACAAATTCAAACCTCCAAAATGTAAATGTCCATACCTTAAGTGTCATAGCCATGATTGGTCTAGATGCATGGTTTTGAAGTGGGCTTCCTCTTCTCCTTGGATGCACTGAATTCGAAGAGGGAAGATCTGATTCTTGGTCATCTCCATTTTTATTATCACCCTGTCATTTGGAGATTTGTTTAGTATTGTGCAAACATTATCCATAAAAGATACTATGTAACCCTTCTGTACTAACTATCCAACACTCATAAGATTATGCTTTAGTCCAAGTACAAAATAAACATCAGGAATAAACTTTTTTTCACCATTTTTTGCCAAAACATTTATTACTCCTTTACCCATTACATCCACTTTGTTATCATTTCTTAATTTCACTTCAGATTTTACGGAATCATCAAGACTTGCAAAGAATTCTTTATTCCATGTCATATGGTTACTGCATCCACTATCTAAGAACCAAATATCTCTAGCATTTTCTTGAGCAACATGACAAGTGAGAAATAAGCTTCCAGAATTAGAACTAGATTCATTTGTGTAATTAGCATTTTGCTTGTCCACATCTCCTTGTTTCTCTCTACATTCACTTGCATAATGTCCATATTTTTTGCGGTAATAACATTGAATGTTAGATTTATCAAACATTTGTGAATTTTGCTGGAAGTAATTGTTTCTACATGATCTATTATTGTAATTTTGATTATTATTATCACCTTGATCTAGATTGTTCCTTCCATTTTTGCCTCTGTCTCTTCCTCTGAAGTTTGACCTTCCTCTTCCTCTTCCTCTTCCTCTGTCGAATGATACATGAGACTTGAAAGCATTCTCAAAAGAAGTATTGTTATTCCTATTCATTCTGGATTCATGTGTTAACAAAGATCCCATTAATTCATCTACTGATAACTATTCCAAATCCTTAGTTTCCTCAATAGCTACAACTATTGCATCAAATTTGCTAGGTAAACCCTTGAGTATTTTTTCTATGATCTTCTGATCTATTATTGTTTCTCCATTAGATCTAATTTGATTCACAATATTCAATACTTGACCTATAAATTGGTCTATAGACTCTGAATCATTCATTTGCAAATTTTTAAAATTTCTCCTAAGAGATTGCAATTTAGCTATTTTCACCTTTGTATTACCTTTATAGGTGGTCTCTAAGATTTTTTATGCCGACTTGGATATCGTTGTTGCTGCAACTCTAGAAAAAATAGATTCATCCATTGCTTGTTGGATTGGGAATAGAGCTTTTGCATATTTTTTCTTGTTCTCTTTCAGCGCTTCCTTTTGTGCTCGAGTTAATCCCTGATGAGCAGCCTCATCATGTGGTTCTACAAAGCTATTTTCTATCAAATCCCAAACATTTTGTGAGCAAAACAATGTTCTCGTTTTAATTGCCCAAAAATCATAATTATTACTATTAAAAATAGGAATCTGGAGCTGAGAAATACTGTTGTTTGTTGTCATGTCTCAAGCTGAAAGACCACACCACAATATCGCTCAAATCGTTCAGATGGCAGAAATCCTCTGATATTGACAACGCTACGGCTACCGCTGCACGTCCTTGCAATGCTTTGACATACAACGATCTTATTTTTTTTTTAAATTGACAATAGCTGCACTTTTTCAACGCTCAGATCGTTGCTCCTCTTCTTCGTTCAACGATCGTGTTTGTCTTGAGCAGCTGCCCACAATTTACTGTCACGGCCTTCGCTCCTTTTTATGCATACAAATTTCTTTGTTTAGCAATTGCTAACACAATTGGTTATTGACTGTGCTTGGCTCTCCCAGGGTTCATACGCATTTTTTTTTGGCAGCTCTTCGCTGTGAGTCGGTCTTCCTCTTGCTACGGAACTTTCGTGCTTTGCATACACTCAAGGCTGCACGGCAGCGCTTCACAGCTCGCTGTACACCGCTTCAGAATTCTACAGCAATCATAAAGAACGGATTTTTAATCTCCTTTCTTTTTTAATAGATGAAACCGACAGAATCGTCCTTGCTCAAAAGGCCGTGATGCTTCTTTTCAAACAGCAGACAGTTTGAGATAATCAACGATCTTCCTCTATCTACTGCGCTTTAATCCATAGATTTCTTAAGGCTTTTAACAAGCTCCAATGTCTGGGTCTGATACCAGTTTGAAGGAGACAGAGTAAAAAATAGCAGAAAAATAAAACAAAGCAGATTGCTACAGCAATCAAGAAAAGATATTTTTTAATCTTATTAATTCTCCTTCCCATAAAACTGCGATCTTGAATTACATATATAGAGTTAAGAACAAAACAAACTGAAAGTAAATTAATGTTTGACTGCATGCTAACTAAGCAGTGACATAACTGAGCTAAACTAAGACTGAACTAATCTATAACTGCTTGAATGAACTAAACTTTGACTGCTATTGCATGCGGACTGAGGCGCTGAGACAGCGTGTAGACTGCGTGCATGATGTGCATGAGGGAGGCGTTACAAACAGTAGAAATTAACAGCAGTTTATAAGAAATTCTATTGTTTATAACAATCAAATTAAAAAAAAAACACTGGAATGGTTCTTACTCGTCATTATTAATGATGTCGCCCGTATAAAATGAAACCGTGTGGAGTGCCCCTTTCCACCGCTGAAGCTGTTCTGGGGAGTATCTACCCTTCTTTTCATGCTCGGAGAAGGCGTCTGCATACATTCTTTTTCCTTGAACTTCACATCGTACATCAGCAGGTTGAACATGATAGAAGACGGGGATAATTTTGGTGCCCGTTTGGAGCATAAATGCCAGCTCGGCCAAACACCAGGCAGATCGTGCATAGTTCTGAGAAAAAATAGCGATATGAAGTGAAGCAGTGCGCATTGCTTCCTCTAATGCTTTAGGCAAGAAGTCCCCCAATTCCAGCTCTTCTGAATCGAGAAACACCCTTAGTGCCGTGCAATCGAGGGCACGGTAGATACTTCGAGCCAGCGTGTTTTTAACATCTGGTCCGCGATGATTTATGAATACATCGTAATGCTTCGTTGAGGATGCAGCAGAAGTAGATGCAGATGGTGCAATTCCCTCAAAAGCAGGGGTGGAAATGGTTGCCATAGAGATAAAACAGAAACAAAGAAAACTGATAGAAGTGGGCTAATACTAATGTAAAGGCTAAGGTAAGATAAGACTAGAATGGTAGCGTAGAAAGAGTGGACGAGGGTTGAGTACGAAAAGCGCGTGGAAGGGATGCACTGTGCAGAGCAGAAGCAGCATCTTTGACCCACTTCGCGTACTCAGTAGTGGCACCCCATCTGAAAAGCAATTGTGGTGGACCGTCACAATTATTGAAGACAGCATAAAATCTTTTTGACAAGATTTTCCCTCCTGTTTACACTTGTAATGGATTTATTAATTTATTATAAATTTTACAATTTTTTTCAATTAAATGAAAAATTTGAACCATGTCCCTTTTTTTTCTCATAAAGCAGATATCAGACATATAAATATTTATATATTGCTAAACCACCCACCTATCCCTGGGTTTATATATTCTTCAAACTTAGCTAGATAGAAAGCAACACTTTTCAAATACAAACACAGTTGTCAATTTGAAACATAAGCAATAAATCTACGGTTAGTTGTCCCCAGAGTACTCTGCATTGGTATTATTGCAACAGAGGTCACCACACCGTTTGATCTACGTACAGAGTAGATCACTCCCTCCGGCTCCATCTCTAGCCCTGACACGTTCTAGACAAATCTGCAGACCTAATTTGACGAGCTCACCTTGGCATCATGGATTATCTTGACTTTGATTACTTCCAAGGCGCTAACATTTGCTATTCTTTGTTAAAGATTCAAACACACTGCACTCAGTTCTTGTCGGCCAACTTGGCTTCTTTGTGACGTATTTACGTTTTTTGGATCTGTGTTTTTTTAGCATTGTTTGGTCTTCCACCTTGGAGCACTCACTGTCGGTTCCCAGACCGTCCTTACCAATCACGCTACGCACTATGCCATGAACCCATGGATTCGACAAGCAACTAACAACAACTCGTCACCAAGCCCGTGCCTCCAACGCCACGCCAATTGTTTTTTTTAAAACAAAGGTTTATTTAAAGTGGTGCTAATCGGGTGCATTATTAATACGTGGCATTTCTATTAAATTGGGAGGGGCACTTCTATTTAAAGTGGGTGGCATAATTATTTAAAGGGGTGCCATTTTTTGTTTGCCAAGTTGAGCCTATGTGTTAAAGGAAAGGGACTTTGGAGTTGGTAGAGAACATTTGAAACGGAGGAATTGTTGGAAAGCGGTGGCTATTTTAGAAGTGGGGTTGAATTTTCAAATTGTATTTGACCATTCCAAAGGCCTATAAGTTTCAAATTGTATTTGGCCATTCCAAAGGCCCATAAGTTTCAAATTATATTTGGCATGGAAAAGTGCTAGGGGCTCTACTCTTTAACTTCATATGGGCTCTATCCCTTGACCCCATTGGGGACTGTCATTCCTAGACCATTGCACCCGACCACTTGTTTAGTTCTTTCGAGTGTCAAAGACTGTAAGATGAGGTCCAATCTGATAGGTGGTCAGATTCCCTCATAAAAACTCTTGATTGCACTTTATTACGGATGCATTTTCAGCTAACCCTGACATCTGACATGAGTACCCATATTATCAACTCACAGACATATTTTTGGTTGTGACCAACATTCTATTTTTTTGAATATATGCTCTGTACTCTTTTGTAGTGCCTGACGTCCTACAGGTTATTTTTTGGCAACTGGTTATTTTGGGTGTGTTTTGAAATCATCATGGATTTTTTCCCCATTTGCCACACTCTTCAATCAACCAATGACATGCTCTATTTTGAGTTCCACACTTGTTCCTAACACTCTCCAGACTGTGTCTTATGATTATTTTCTACGTACTTGTTTGTGCATTGTCTACTTTGACACACTTATAGTTTGTGTCATGTCTCCTTCAAGGCCCCTTTCTTAACACCTTGCCTTCTTCTATGGAGACACTTACACCTTAACTTAGGCCTAATAAACCTAATATTACAGTTGTCAAACATGATCAACTTGGCACACATTCATATACTACCTTACATTCTTTTGTTGTGGACTTTGCACCCACTTTTATGTAGGCATCTTCATCCACCATTCATCTTTATTTGGTGGGATTTCTGATCATTCTTGGTGGCATTAGAAGCATTATTGGCGAGGGATCTACACACACAATTCATATACTATTTAGCTTCCTTGATCATGCATTGCTCCTACTTTTTTATTCTCCTTAGTGTTTGAGCTCCTTGTTCAATAGTTGTGTTTTGTGGTGCACTTGTACATTCTTGCTTTGCACCCTTTTTAGTGTTTTTTGGATTCCTCTATTGTACATGGGTATCTTATCAGGCACTTTGTTTCCCAGAACCCATTTGAGGATTGTTATTTATCTCATTAATATTAGTGGTGACCTTTTGTTTCGTGACACCAGTATGGAATCCCCACAAGTATTTGTGATCACTTTTCAACATTTTCAACTAGCTTCTTCGTAAGATTTTAATGTCATCTTCTCCTAGTTCAACATTGAGGGAGGCATTCAGACAATGCTTCCTCGAGTTCATCATTCTATCCAATATTTTGGAAATCAGTATTCATGTTCAGTGATCCTTAAATTCAACATTGATTATGACTTTGACGTAGCAGTTATAGTGACTCAACATCCATGTACTCTAGCAAGATGGATTGGCATCTATATGGATAGTTAGCTTCATTACACTCTTTTTTATGCATGGGTACCTTATCAGGCCTAGTAGTTGGGACCCATTAGATTGTTTCTTTTATCTCCCTAACCTTCATTTAAGGGAGGGTGTTGGAATAATTAAGATTGATTAGGTCTATTAGGGTGATATATGACATCATCAGGGTGTCATCTTACAATTATGAGTGCATGAGGTCACACATTGAGTGGATGGGGCCATCCATCCACCTTGTTCCTTGAGTGCCTAAATCACTCAGGTCATCTTTCCATTGTGTCTCCCCAGTTCTCTCTTCACCCATAGTGGACGAGCCTACCCACTCACCTTGTATGGTTAAGTCATCATGCACTCAACCAACCTATTAAAGACCTTTCTTCCTTTACATTTCAATGAGTCAAGGAGGTGAGGAGATATGTAATGTTATCATTTATGTATAGTAGATAGTTAATTCTGTGTGTGCAATGTATTAGCCTCTATATTAGCTTGTTGTGGTAATGAACTCTTGGAGAGACCCTGCATGAGTGCCTTGAGCACTCCAACAAATTCAGAAGAAGTTTTAGTAGGTAGATCAAATTTGGTCATCATTATCACATCCTTGTATGTGTATATCAGAATACTTCAGCATGGCTTTCCTATGTAGTAGTCCCTAAAACAATCTCTTTTAAGATTTAGACCAATCTTATCCCTTTATTTTTTCATTGTTATCTTTCAAACCTATTGTTGATTAGTAATAGTTTCCCTATAGCTTGAACTATAGTGGCTTGAGGTCTATTTGGACTATGTAGACATTGCTCAGTTTTTGAGGTTAGCTCAACCACCCTTTTCCAAAACTCTCATTATTTTGTGAGCAAATTATTCCACACTCTTGTAATTTTATGAGCAATTTATTCCCATGCTCTCTTCGTTTTGTGAGCTCATCCCCATTATAATTGATATCATTATTATTTAAACCCTTACCCAAGGTTTATTTTCCTTTGATAGATGGTTCCTAGTACATTTGTTTATATCCCCTTGTATATCATACTTGCATAATACTCTTATATCTTATAACAAAAATAACCCAAAAACACTTACAAAGTCCAAAAATCCATGTGTACATAAAATGACCCAAATATCCAAAAGATGAAAGTCGAATAGAATTGCATTAACTAAATTAATAAAAGCACTACAAGAGGTGCTTATTTATATAATACTAAGTGAGATTATATCTCCTAATCTACAGGAGATTATGACTCACAATAACTAATCACACATCTAAAAAATACCCCATCTAACTAGCCTAGGTCAATCAAGGTGTGATACCTTGAGACATTTATGATAATAGGCTAGGATTAATTAATCATTCTAACATCCCCCCCTAATTGATTATAGATTAAAGAGAAGAAGAGAGAGAAATCTTGAATGCCTCAAACTTATCACGTACAAGTGACTTTATGAAGACATCTACACATTGATCCTAAGTGGGGCAATACTAGAGCTGTATGTTATGTTGTTAAATATGTTCACGTATGCACTGAATCTAAACCTCCATGTGCTTGGTTCTCTCATGAAACACTAGATTACAAACAAGACGTAAAACACCTTGATTGTCATAATTTAAAATTGTAGGCTGAGTTTTTGGAACTCCAAGTCTTGAAAGAATGTGACATATCCACATCACTTCATAGACATCTCCTATTGCAACACAATATTCTACCTCTATGGAAGATCTAGAAATAGAATTTTTCTTTTTATATCCCCATGAAATCAGACTAGATCCTAGAAAGAACGCAAATCTAGAAGTGGATTTCTTGTCATCAACAGAAGTTGCATGATTTGCATCTATGTATCCTATCAATAAGAACTTATCATTCTTCTTGTACTCTAAGCCATACTCAACTATACCTCTGATGTATCTCAATACCTGCTTTGTTGTTTTATAATGTGTCACCTTTGGTTCTTGCATGAACTAAGAAAGATAGCCGATAACATAGCTAATATCTGACCTAGTATATGTCAAGTAAATGAGACTCCCAATCAACTATTGATAAAGAGTTGCATTTACTTTTGGTGATGGATCTGTACAAGACAATTGAAGTCTTGTCTCTATAGGTGTTACAATAAGCTTATAGTTCATCATCCTAAATTTCTTAAGCAATGTCTTGGTATACTTCATCTATGAACTTCCTTTTGCCATACTTATAAACCAAGATAATAGTGTAGTATCCCAAGATCTATCATGTTGAATAATCGCTTGAGATCATTCTTAGTTGCATCGATCATTTTCACTGTGATGCCAGTGATGACTAGATCATCGACATAAACAATCACTAGAACAACCTCCCCTCATATTATTTGAGGTAGAGGTTAGGATCATATGGACTCTTTTTGAATCCATGTTGTAAGAGATGCTCATTAGTCTTGATGTATCAGGTTTGGGGAGCCTATTTTATCCCATAGAGAGACTTGATAAGCCTACACACTTTCTATTCCTGATTAGGTGCCACAAATCCTTCAGGTTGAGTCATTTAGACTTCCTCTTTCAAATATCCATTGAGAAAGGAATTTTTTACATCCATTTGATGGAATTTCCATCCAAACTGTGCATCCATAGCAAAAACCATTTGGATAGTCTTTATCTTAGCCATGGGAGCAAAATTTTCCTCATAGTCAATGCCTTCTTTTTTAGCATACCCTTTTACAACAAGCCTTACCTTATACTTATCAATACTATCATCTACTTTGTATTTGGTCTTAAAGACCCATTTGCATCTAATAGGCTTCTGCCCTGGTGGAAGATCAACAAGTTGTCAAGTGTTATTCTTCATCAGTGACTGATATTTTGCATCCATGGCATCTTTTTAAGGTCTAGACTGTAGGACTTCTGTTATTATAGAGGGCTCATATGTTTCTTAAAAAATACTCATAAGGGCCATATTAACCTCTTCTTGAGCCATGCTTTGAGTTCTCAATCTTAAAGTGGATGTATCTAATACTCCATTCAAGTTAACATCTCCTATAGTATTTGTATACCATTTGGGCATACATTGAACTATAGGTGGTGGTGTTGGAGGTCCTGTTTGACTATCTTCCTTTTCACTTTCACCATCACCATCTAAAAATATTAAATGACTTTTGCCTATATCATTTCCCTATATATAAGGTGGATTGATTCCACTCTTTTCATCAAACACTACATCTCTACTGATTAGTACCTTCTTTGTTTCTGGATCAAGGAGCCTATATGCCTTTGATTGTGCACTGTATCCCACAAAAATACATTCTTTTATTTTCTTATCCAACTTCTTTCTTTTCTTATTAGGAAAATGCATATATGCCTTTCAACTAAAAACTCAAAGGTGAGTTACCTTTGGTTTATTCCCTATTCAAGCTTCATGTGGTGTGATTCCATCAAAAGCTTTGGCGGGTGACCTGTTCAACAAGTAGACTACAATGTGACAAGCCTCTGCCCAATATGTATTAGGTAATTTTGTATCCTCAACCATGCTATGAAACATTTCCATGATGACTCTATCATGTCATTCTACAACTCCATTCTATTGATGTGAATATGGAGTTGTCAATTGATGATTGATTCCATTTACACTGACATAGGTTGAGAATTCTTTACTGGTGTATTCCCCCCATGATCTGAGTGGAGGATCTTGATTTTCCTACTGGTTTCATTTTCAACCATGGCCTTGAATTATTTGAAGACTTGAAAATTTTGATCCTTAGTCTTCAATAAATATACCCACATTTTTCATGAGTAATTATCAACAAAAAGCTAAAAGTATTTGTACCCTCTGAGACTAGGAGCAAAATGTCTACAAAGATCAATGTGCGCCAAGTCCAACTTACCAAGTGACTGATACTCAGTCTTTCCAAAGGGATCTCTTTATTATTATTTTGTTAAGCAACTGGTACATATATTAAAATATTTCTTGAGTTTGGGAAGACCACAAATCATAGCTTGTTTGCTCAATTAAACCAAATAACCATAACTCAAGTGACCATATCTTTTGTGCCATAAATTACCTAGTTTTGTATCTTTGACCATAAGTGATTGATGATCATTTTAAACAAAATCAAGCTGAAACATTTTTCCAATGTTGGAATCCTTGACAATCACTTTGAAATGCCTAGACTTGTCTTTGATGTGGCAAAATTTTGACCATTTTGGTGATTAAATTCAACCATGAGTTTGTGGTCAAGTAGCTAATTATTAGATAATATATATTTTTTTAAATCTGAAAAATATAAAACATTTGAAATGTTGTAATTTTTGTTTCCAAGTTGAATTTTTATGTCACCACTACCTTGAACTGTATATGAGGTATCATCTCTAAGTGATACATTACCCTTTGATTTTATTTTGGTCAATGTAGAAAACTAGTCTTTTCTCCCTATCATGTGTCTAGATGCCCCTAAATCAACGTACCAAACCACAGTTGGATGATTGGTAGACTCATGTGATTGAGTAGCTAAACCATATTCCCCATTTCAAGAATCATTGTCTTCAGCAACATTGTCATGTTATTTAGGATTGAAAATTTTCCATTGTATTTTTACAATTTAATGACAATAATAGATAGATAATAAAAAAATATGCACTTTTGAAAAAGGCTGAACTTAAATTTGATTTACGATTCAAAAGTTATAAGCATTTTGATTTCCTATAAAAATGTGTCAAATCAATTTAAAAACACTAAAAATTGATTTTTGAGGCCAAATCAAAAAAGAACATATTAGTTAAACCACCCATTAAAACCAAAAATTTTCCACAAACTTATAAAAGCCAACGAAAATGAAAAACAAAACTTGTTGATTTCTTCGGTATGCATCAAAGTGAGTTTCACTTCCTCTTTAAGCAAAAATTATAGCTAATAACAAAAAAATGATGATTTTCCAACAGTGTAAAGAGGAAAAAAGAAGCGAATAACTATTTTTTTTAGCTGAGGGGGTACCAGAAGTGTTTTACAGGGCATATCTCCTCCTTAGCCAACGTTATCAACATATCTGAGATAAGAGATAATAAAAAACAACATAAAAATTTTACTTCCCACGCCTTTTCTCATATTATCCTTGGCTTGCAATGCACCAATATACTCTTCCACACAAAACTTAGTTCTTAAAAAAACAAAATCCAAGGCTTGATCTTACATCATCCAAATTAGAAAATGATGCCAAGATCAAGATTTCAATGCTAAGATTCAATGTTCCAATCATATTTCTATGTTCCCAAACAGATTTCTACAGTTGCTATTCTCTTCTACCATTTTTTTCCAATGCAGATCTAACCTCATGCTCAGCTGTAAATGCCACACAGACTGCTAGAAATAAAGCAAGTCTAAAAAAAGAATAAAAATGTAGATTTGGGATGCCCTTTTACTGGTGTTTGAGTGACTTAGAAAAAAGAGCCATTAACTACAGCGAGGACTTGGGTGATGCAGGTAGTCAGTGGGATGCTGGAGAGCTGAGGATGTCAATCTATATGAGGACAAATATTCTAAAATATAAATTTCCTAAGACAATATGGGTAGTTTGGGTGACATAGAAGATTCTTTTGAAGATGGGCAACATAGAAGATCTACTGGCACCCTGCTATGGGCTAGGCATTGCCATTTGAAGGATGTTTTACATCTGTAGTGCCAAAATTAGAGTTGGGTGATTTTACAGATGGTTGGGCATGGCTAATAATTTTCTCAAAATGAATTTTGATTAGACTGTTGGACTGCTTAGATCTCTTTTGGTAAGAACAATAATAGGTCAAACCCTCTTTTTTTAAAGTAAAAAAAAGACTGAATATGAATATTCAAATCTACTAGATGGATGCTTAATGGAATTTTTGCAGGGTTAACACAAATATAGAGATTTAATATTATCGATAAAAAATTGATCAATATCTAATATAAATTCTAGTTTTGAAGAAAAGAAACAATTTCAAAAGTTTTCCTACCTAAATTTACATGCAAGATTCGACAAACAAATCTTGAATACCAGATCTAAAAATATACAATCAAACCCTTAAATACCAGATCTTGAATAGCATGACAAAATGAACTCAAATAAAGCTTTCAACAACCTGAGATTTTCTTCTTCTGTAAATTGGCCAAAATTTTGGTAGCATTTCAGTTTGGGATGGCTAAAATTGGAGCAGTGTGACACATCCTAAGATCGCATGTACTTGGCTCTTAATCTCCACTAAATCTTCAATGCTTCGAAAAATAACTCCTTAGAATAACTTGCTTTGGTACCAAATGAAAGTCAAATAGAATTACATTAACTAAATTAACAAAATCACTAAAAGATGTGCTTATTTATATAATACTAAGTGAAATTAGATATCCTAATTTTTAGGATATTATGACCCACAATAACTAATCACACATCTAGGAAATACCCCATCTAAGTAACCTAAGTCAATCAAGGTGTAATACCTTGAGACATTTATTACAATAGACTAGAATTAATTAATTATTCTAACAAAAGAGATATAAAGCCCCAAGATCCTTGTGTAGTCTCTCATCTTATTTGTCAAGTGGAGTTCCCTCTTGATTTTTTTAGATGACATCATTTGAGTATTTCATAGATTAAGTCCCCATTCCATTTCTATTGGCATAGTTCATGGGTGGGAAATAATTTATCCAATTATGACTTTCCCATCAAATTCATTTACATATTTCATCATTTCAATCACATATTGTCATCATATCATTTCTTCCATTCTAGTTGAACTACAGTGGCTTGAGGTCCATTTGGACTATGTAGGTAGCACCCCATTTATGAGGTTAGCTCGACCACCCCCTTTCAATGCTCTTTCCATTTTTGTGAGCCATTTCTTGTATGCTCTCTTCATTTTTTGATCCCCCTCTAAGCATATATCTACCCTAGACATTATTCACATTGTGAATGTGAAAGAATTTCATGAGTGGATGCTTATCTTTTATTCCTTTCCTTATCACTTTGATGCTCTTGCCATTTTATGAATTAATCTATGTTTTCACCATTTTATGAGACATTATTACATGCTATCACCATTTTTTAAGTTTGTCTCATTTCTTCTTCTATTAGTTTAAATCTTAACCTATTTTCATCACTTTTCCTCTTTCCCATTTATGGTATAACTGCATTTGGCCTAAAGTCCACGATGGACTATGTAAGCAGTGTTTGGGTGCATGAGGCATATGGGGTTGTAATGTCCCCTTTTTATAGCCTTCTAATATTTTTGGAAAATCCAACTTTATTGGAGAATGCCAACATTTTCATAAGGGAATTCAATCAGTAGCATTATGTTCAGGGGATCTTCAGGAGCTCATACATTGCTTTGGTTTGGGAATGATAACACTATTCACAAATTATTATTCACTAATACTATTCACTGTGACTATGCATGGTGATGTGTCATAATAGTAATGTGTCATAGTGATGAGATGGAATTAGAGTGATATGGCATGAATAAAATGTTCATTTGAAAGAGTGGGGTGTACTTTTCACTAAAGGATATTTTTATTGTCTTTTATGATTCACATGTTTGAATGATGACAAGAGTGAATAGTTGGGGTGAATTCCTAAGGCATACTCATGATTTAGTGTGTGGGGATTAGTTAAAAATCAATTTTTGATGTTTATGATCACATGGAAGAAGACAAGACTGCACTATTACAGATTGCTCTCACATGTGTGAGTAAAGTGTCCCTTTTGGTATCACATGAAAGGTGGAAGACGAAGACAAAGTAGGGTGGATAATCATGTGATCCACTTTGACCATTTGAATGTGAGTAAAATAATCACACTATTGTTCACATATTTGAAGGTGGGGTGCCAAATTTGGAATCACATGGGGTGGCTAATATTATCCCCCTTGATTTTCTCCTTTTTGTCTTACTTTAATATCAAGACAAGCAACTCACATGTGAACACTATGCTTGAAAATGAGGATGACACATTTTTAATACATGTGAATTTCTCTCTCATATCCTCTCCTTTCCTTGAAAATTATATAATTAGGAGCTCTCTCCTTTGTAAATGTATCTTTTGCATATTATAACCCCCCATTTTGTAAGCTTGAGGTCTTGGTTCAGTTTCATCTCTCTTAGGATGAAAACCTTAGGAGATTGAGATAAATGAATGGAAATCCATTAATTTATTGAATCATAGGATGAAACCCCTTTGTTTTAGTATGAAAATCTCACTTATAAGTTGTGAATGTTCTTTAGAGTTGTAGATCTAGGGTGCTCTGTGTGTGTGTGTGTGTTGTTTGCAGGTCTTTCAATGAAGTTGTGTGGAGACTTGTGGGTGTTTTATTATGTGAAATGTGTTGTTTTTGTATCTTAGTTTGATTTTTTTATAAATTAGTATCATTTATGCTCATTTTACCTTCTAGATAAGTTTTGAGAGTTATGGAGATTCATCCTTCAAATCAGGGTAAAATAATATTGGCAGTGTTGTGTAGTTTGCAGTTTTGATGTGGTGTATTGATGTAGTAGTTTTCAGATTTGATAGTTTATCTTTTTATTTCTATTTTTCTGTTATAACAGCCCATATCAGTGCAAAAATCATATTTTATAAATTGAATGATCTTTCAAGAGTTTATGTGACAAAATTGTCAAATTTTATGTTGACTAGTTTGTCCAAATTTGTGATAGATTTGTGTATTTTCATGGAATTTTACTTTTATACTCAAACTAAGTTAATTTTTTGAAAATATCCTAGAAAGGGATATTAAAGTGGTATTAGATAAGTTTTGATTTTATTTTTAGATTTGATTATAAGATTTGAGTTTGGTTTATGTTAGTGTGAGTATGGTCAGCAATATTTCTAGTTGGGAATATCATAATGATATCAAAGCTAGCCCCTACAAATAAGATGAGTCACCTATGTGATCTTGCTTGCCTGTAGGTATTTTATTGATTTAATTTTTCAAGTGACTAGGAATTTAGACACTAGAGAAGAGATCAAAGTAAATTGCAACCAAAATAAATAGTTTTTGATTCAATGGAGGAAATGGGTGAGAGAAGGGAGAAAGTAGCCCCTACAAATAAGATGAGTCACCTATGTGACATAATCAACCATAGAAAAAATAACATAGAAATAAAAATCCAAATGACCCTCAAATAATCCATGGTAGGTATAGCACATGCCATACAACAAATTGTTGTGGGTAAAGGAAAATAAAAATTAGAAGAATTAAGCACAACAAATGATGGTAGGGTCTCAATAACCCCACCTAGAAAAATATTTTATGCCAAATTTATTCAAAAGGAGGAAGAATCACTTAAAGGAATAGATCCTCTACATAAACATGATGATGAATATTTAGTATATTTTGTATAATATGATAGGCTCAGCTATAAAGTACAACAAGTTCTCTCTTTCAGTGACTTTTATAAAATAGAAAAGAAGAAAGGTAGAAGAATTCAACTAGAGCAGCCATGAAGAGACATACAATAGAGGTTGGGCAAGATGACTCTTCCTACATTTTATGGTTCAAGTAAATGTGCTACTAGATCATGGTTGCAAAAATTAGACACTACTATACCTTCAAAGCCCTCACCTGGAAATAAGTCTAAAGGGAACTTTTAGAAGAAGTCTATAGCTTCCCCAAAACAAAAATATGCACTTTAAAATGTGAACAAGAAGGTGGATGAAGAAACCAAGATGAACTTAGGAGGAAGAAACTTTGTTTCTCTTGCAAAGATTCATGGACTCCAAGATACAGATGCCTTATAGTTGGGCAAGTGCATCATGTTGAGGTTATTTTAGACATAGATTCAGATACAGATACATCTTAAGAGTCTCATGATCTATAAATCCTTCACCATAAAGAGAAGGAAAAAGAAGAAGAATCATGTGATGCATCCACAAATGAAGAGGAGTTGGATAACAAGTCTTGGGGGCATGGTAGAGCAATTGATGAATTACTTGAGGGAGATTTTATTTCCCATAATGTGTTTGTGCAATGTGCAAGTCCAACTTTGGATGAGTGTGTTCGAGTTGAAATGGAGACAAAAAAGGGTGATGGAGTAAGGGAATAAGATCATTTTCAAGAATAGGTGTAAGTGATTGTTTATTTGCATCAATGTGTGAAAGAAGAGCTATCCCAAATATAGTTGCATATTGTCCTAGAAAGTGGGTAGTATGAAGATGTAGGCTTTAAGAATCCAAATCTTGACATGGATCATCTAAATCATCCTAATGATTTATACCAGTTGGAATTCTTGAAGAATTCAGTAGAAGAGACCTTGGTTGCATATCAAGAGAAAGAGAAAGAGGTTAATGATGTAACCATGCCCAATGAATGAGAAGTTGATTCAAAAACCATGGAGATCAAGCAAATAGTTGAAGACATTACTAAGCTTAAAGAGGAGGATCAAGGAGCTAATTCGAATCTCCATTGGGATGTTATGGAAAGAGTGTTTGCTATAGCACCACTTGGTGCGGAGCCTCCAATTCTTTATCAAATCAAAGTGGTGTAGTAGAATTAGGGAAGAGCAAAGTTAATGTCAAGAGATTGTGCTGCATATTTGCAAAAGATTATTGCACTTTTGGTTGGCCAATTACAAAAGATTCCATTTATAAGTGACAAACATGAAAATGTGTAAACCTTTTAGATTGATCTAGGATCCTGTAACTTCATTGGATTCTACCTGAGATCAATCAAGGTTTAAGTTGTGATTGCTTGAGGACAAGCAATCTTGGGGAGGGAATAATGTAATGTTCCATTTTTATAGCCTTTGAACATTTTTGAAAGCTACAACTTTCTTGGATAATGCCAAATTTTTTAAAAAGAAATAAATTAGTGGAATTGTGTTCAAGGGATCTTCAAGAGATCATACATTGCTTTGGTTTGGGAATGAGAACACTACTCATAAATTACTATTCACATGTACTATTCATGGTTATTATTCACAGTGACTATGCATGGTGATGTGGCATAGTGGTGATGTTTCATAATGATGATATAGAAATGGAGTGGTGTGGCATGGAGAAAAGGTTGATTTGAAAGAGTGGGGTGTACCTTTCACTAAAGTACAATTTTCTTGTCTTTTATGATTCACATGTTTGAATGATGATAAGAGTAAATAGTTGGTGTTGGGGATCAACCAACAATGGATTACACTTGTGAAAGCAATGAATGCGGAAATAAATCAGATAGATAAGTAACTGAAATGATAAATAGCACAGAACAAGATATACAAGAAAACACCCTGAAAACTTGTATTAAAAACTCTTTACAATAGGAATACAAATGAAGAACTTCGTTCTTCCACACCTCTCTCAGATGCACACAAGATCTCTCACTAGATCTCTATTCCTCAAGAGCTCTCTCTCAAGTACTGTCCTTCAAACATTCACAATGTTCTACTCATACTCTATTACACACACAATAGCTTAGAAGATCTCTCCTACATATAGAAATAGGAAACTTGAGCATGCTCTTACAACAAACAGTTAAGCCTCTTCAACAAGGGCTCTAAAAATAATATTGCTAACAATAGAGACGCGAGCTTGAGTCTACAACTCAAACTCATCATGCAAACACTCGCTTCTGTCCTCGAAAATCACTTTTTGGACACGCAGGTAACCGACGTCGGTTCCTGCCTGTTCGCCTGTGACCGTCACCGGCCGACCATACTGCCGACGTCGGCACCTCTGTAACTGCAACTGACCGACGTCGATCGCTCCTGACCGACACCGGCGTCTGTGTAGACCCGAACCTGTTTGTGTATGCTCCTTGGTGAAGCTTTTATCTCCACACACCTAACAATCTCCCACTTGGAGATAAACCAGCTGCACCAGTACCTGTACAGCAACATCTTCTAGCTCCTCCATCTTCAACTCAATCATGAAGACCAACAGAAGTTGAATGAAGATTCAACTTCTCCTTAGTAACCGGCTTTGTTAGCATATCAGCAGGATTCTTGTCTGTATGGATCTTCTCCAGCTTCAACTCACCATCTTCCAATACCTGCTGTATGAAGTGGTACCTTAGCTGTATGTGCTTGGTTCTAGAATGAAAAGCTGAGTTCTTAGCCAAATGGATTGCACTCTGACTGTCACTATGCAATCTGCAACTCCCATGCTCCCTTCCAAGCTCTTCCATGAACCGTGTCATCCATATCATCTCCTTGCTAGCTTTTTTAGCTGCAATGTACTCTGCTTCTGTAGTTGACAAGGCTACAACCTTCTACAACTTAGATATCCAACTAACTGCCGTTCCACCTACAGTAAAAACATAACCTGTGGTGCTCCTCCTGCCATCCAAATCTCCAGCCATATCTGAATCTACATAGCCATGTAGAGAAGTATCTGAACCTCCATAGCATAAGTGTGTACTGCTGGTTCCTCTCAGATATCTAAGGATCCATTGTACTGCTTTCCAATGTTCCTTTCCTGGATTGGCCATATTCCTGCTTACTACTCCCACTGCTTGGGCAATATCCGGTCTAGTACACACCATTGCATACATCAAACTTCCTACCGCGGAAGAATATGGAACCTTGCTCATGTACTCTACCTCATCATGTGAATTGGGACATTGTTCTTTACTTAACTTGAAATGTCCAGCCAAAGGTGTGCTTATCGGTTTCGCATCCTGCATGTTGAACCGTTTCAACACCCTGTCCACATAATCTTCTTGAGACAATATCAATCTATGATTTTCTCTGTCTCTCTTAATGCTCATGCCAAGGATTTTCTTAGCTGCTCCCAAATCCTTCATAGCAAACGTTTGAGCTAACTTCACCTTAAGCTCAGAGATATCCTGCATGTGAGATCCTGCAACCAGCATATCATCTACATACAACAATAGAATAATGTATCTACCGTTATCAAATCTCTTAAAATATACACAATGGTCGGATTGACACCTACTGTAGCCATGCTCAGTCATAAACCTGTCAAATTTCAAGTACCATTGCCTAGGAGCTTGCTTGAGGCCATATAAGCTTTTCTTCAACCTGCACACTAGTTTCTCCTTACCCTTGACCTCAAAACCTTCTGGCTGTTCCATGTAAATTTCCTCATCTAAATCTCCATGAAGAAATGTTGTTTTAACATCTAGCTGCTCAAGATGCAAATCCTCAAAAGTAACCAAAGACAATACAACCCTTATAGAAGTCATCTTAACAACCGGAGAAAAAATCTCACCAAAGTCAATACCTGGCTTTTGTGCAAATCCTTTCACAACCAATCTAGCCTTGTATCTCATCTGTCCATCCTCACCTTCCTTCAACCTGTAGGTCCACCTGTTCTTCAGTGTTCTCTTACCAGCTGGCAATTCAACCAAATCCCATGTTTGGTTCTCTCTTAAGGACTCCATCTCCTCAACCATGCCACGCTCCCACTTACTCCTGGACTCCACCTGTAAAGCTTCTTCAAAACTTTCTAGTTCTCCACCATCGGTTAGCAATAAATAATATAAAGAAGGAGAATATCTAATTGGAGGCTTACTTACCCTTTCAGACCTCTTGATTGGTGTCTTGGACTCGTTTTCCACAATCTGTCCACCCAAATTTTCTGACAGTGACCGACCTCGGCCACCTGTAGACTTGTTACTGGCCGACGCCGGTTCCTCCTGGCCGACGCCGGTGCCTGGTCTGCCGACGTCGGTCTCTGTATGACCGACATCGGTTTCTGTACTGCCGATGCCGGTTCCAAACCTGCGGACGTCGGTCTCTGTGTTTTCCTGTAAGTGATTATATCTTTTTCCCGTGAGCTCATTTTGGACCATAACTTCGTCCAACTCATTATTGCTCTGCCCAGCTTGATCTAGCTTCCTTATCTGATCACTGTACATCACTCTTTCATTGAAAACAACATCACGGCTCCTAATTACCTTGTTAGTTCCTAGATTCCAAAATCTGAAACCAAAATCATCTGAGCCATAGCCTATAAACGTGCACCTCATAGACTTAGCATCAAGCTTCTTTCTATTTTCCTTATCTATGTGCACAAAGGCTTCACAACCAAAAACTTTGAGATATGAGAGATCAACCTTTTTACCTGTCCATGCCTCTTCTGGAATTCCACCATCCAGAGCTGTAGAGGGTCCTCTGTTGATCAGGTACACTGCGGTGTCAACTGCTTCTGCCCAAAAATCTAAGGGCAACCCTGCATGCAATCTCATACATCTTGCACGCTCCATAATAGTTCTATTCATCCTTTCAGCAATACCATTCTGTTGAGGTGTCCTTGGAACCGTCCTTTGTCTTCGAATTCCATGAGTGTAACAATACCAGTTAAACTTAAGACTGCAGAACTCACCGCCATTATCAGATCTCAAGCACTTTAATCTTCTGCCTGTTTCATTCTCAACCATGGCTTTCCAAATCTTAAAAGTCTCAAAAACATCAGATTTCTTTTTAATACAGTAGATCCATACCTTTCTTGTGGCGTCATCTATGAATGTAACATAGTACTGTGATCCGCCAATAGAGGCTACCTGAGCCGGTCCCCACACATCTGTGTGAACAAGCTGCAACTTCTGCCTTTTCTTAGTAGACCCAGTCTTTAGAAAACTAACCCTTTTCTATTTTCCAAACACACAATGCTCACAAAATTCTAGATCCATACTTTTCAAATCTGAAAGCATACCTTTAGACTTAAGGATTGACATCCCCTTCTCACTCATGTGGCCAAGCCTTGAGTGCCACAATTTAGCATCCACCTCTGAAGTAGATAAAACTGAAGGAGATTTATTAGTAACACAATTGCACAAATAGAGAGTACCTTCTCTCTTACATGTGGCCATAACAAGTGCACCCTTGGTCACCTTCCAAGAATCTGCTGTGAGAGTTACTGTACAACCCTCATCACCTAGCTTACCTGCAGAAATCAAATTTGTCTTCAAACTAGGAACATGCATCACATCCCTCAACACCCATGTGTTGCCATTCTGCATCTTTAGCTGCACTTTACCTTTGCCAATAATCTTACAAGGCTCATCATCCCCTAAGTACACTATTCCAAAATCTCCATGGACATAGTCACTGAAATATTCTCTGTTAGGGGTAGCATGGAAAGATGCACTAGAATCTAATACCCAAGATTCTATATTATTATGCAAAGAGAAAATAAGAGCATCCTGTGCAATACCTGCAACCTTTGTCTCTTCCTTTCCTTCGTGCTGATTATCCTCCTTAGGCTTTGACCAGCAATCTCTGCTTATGTGCCCCAACTTTCCACAGTTCCAGCATTGTGGCCTTCTGCCATTCCTGGATTTGGATCTGCCTCTTCCCTTAGACTTAGATCTTGATCTCCTCTTGCTCTTTTCTTTTTGCCTTCCTCTGCTCTCGAGATTTAAAGCGTTCCCGGATGTCCCAGATGTCTCTTTTGTGCTTTTCCTGCGAATTTCTTCATTCAAAATAACACTAACCACATCCTCTACTTTTAAAATATTCGAAGCAGAAGCAGTATTAGAAACTGCCATTACCAAGCCATGCCAGCTTTCAGGCAAAGAACATAATATCAAAAGAGCCTTTATTTCATCTTCAAATACAATATTGATAGAACTTAACTGATTAACAATACCATGGAAATCATTCAGATGATTGGAAACAGATCCACCTTCTTGCATATGCAAATTAAATAATTGCTTCATCAAATATACCTTATTTGAAGCTGAGGGTTTTTCATACAAATTTGCTAACGTGGTCATTAACTCTACCATAGTTTTTGCCTGTGACAAATTAGATATCACAGTGGAGGCCAGACTCAGTCTTATAGACCCAAGAGCCTTTCTGTCAAGAACTTCCCATTCTTCATCCTCCATGTCCTTGGGCTTCTTTGCTATCCCACCTAACGGTAAGTAAAGATCCTTCTGATACAGATAGTCCTCTATCTGCATTCTCCAGTGCTGATAGTTCTTGCCATTAAACTTTTCCATTCTCAACTTACTTTCTTCTGCCATTGCTTCTCCCACTCAAACAAAAATCCCTGTGAGCAACCTGTAATCCGAACACACTACACAGATCTGAACCACCTGTTAGTGAACCTGAGCTCTGATACCACTTGTTGGGGATCAACCAACAATGGATTACACTTGTGAAAGCAATGAATGTGGAAATAAATCAGATAGATAAGTAACTGAAATGATAAATAGCACAGAACAAGATATACAAGAAAACACCTTGAAAACTTGTATTAAAAACTCTTTACAATAGGAATACAAATGAAGAACTTCGTTCTTCCACACCTCTCTCAGATGCACACAAGATCTCTCACTAGATCTCTATTCCTCAAGAGCTCTCTCTCAAGTACTGTCCTTCAAACATTCACAATGTTCTACTCATACTCTATTACACACACAATAGCTTAGAAGATCTCTCCTACATATAGAAATAGGAAACTTGAGCATGCTCTTACAACAAACAGTTAAGCCTCTTCAACAAGGGCTCTAAAAATAATATTGCTAACAATAGAGACGCGAGCTTGAGTCTACAACTCAAACTCATCATGCAAACACTCGCTTCTGTCCTCGAAAATCGCTTTCTGGACACGTAGGTAACTGACGTCGGTTCCTGCCTGTTCGCCTGTGACCGTCGCTGACCGACCATACTGCCAACGTCGGCACCTCTGTAACTGCAACTGACCGATGTCGGTCGCTCCTGACCGACGCCGGCGTTTGTGTAGACCCGAACCTGTTTGTGTATGCTCCTTGGTGAAGCTTTTAGCTCCACACACCTAACAGTTGGGACGCATTCATAAGGCATCTTTAGGATTTGGAGTGTGGGGAGTAGTCAAAAATTAGTTTTAAAAGTTTATGATCACATAGAAGAATAAAAAAAGACTACACTATTATAGATTTCTCTCACATGTATGAGTAAGGTGTCCTTTTTGGTATCACATGGAAAGTGAGAGATATAGACAAAGTAGGGTGGATAATCATGTGATCCACTTTGACCATTTGAATGTGAGTAAAATAATTACACTATTACTCACATGTGTGAAGGTGGGGTGACAAACTTGGAGTCACATAGAGTGGTTAATCTTGTCCCCCTTGATGCTTTCCATTTTGTCTTACTTGCATATCAAGACAAACAACTCACATCTGAACACTAGGCTTGACAATGAGGATGGTGCATTTTTCCTCCATGTGAAGTTCTCTCCCATATCCTTTCCTCTCAAAAATTTTATAAGTAGGAGCTCTCTCATTTGTAAATGTATATTTTGCATATTATAACCCCCCATTTCGCAAGCTTGAGCTCTTGGTTCAGCTTCATCTCTCTTAGGATGAAAACCTTAGGAGATTAAGATCATTGGATGAAAACCCATTGATTTTTTGAATCATAGGATGAAACCTTTTGGTTCAATAGGAAAATCTCACTCAATTCATTGTTGTTGTTCTTTTTGGTTCTTCTCGGCTGGTCATTGGATTCCTCCCTATTGATTTATGTAATTGTAGAGCACACTTCCAATTCTAGTCTTGATTAGAATTTTTTGGATCTTCTCCTGGACCTCAGCGTTTGTGTGAGCCATAAAGTCTCATTCTTTTTAAATTTTCTTGGTTGGTACATGCATGGTTAAGTAACTATGTATCTTTCGGTTAGGCCTGTTCTTTGAACATGCTGAAGGGGGCAAGACAGATGTGAGCCCTCGGTGATTTTGGCAAAAGAGATACCCCTGCCTCCTTGGGTTTTACCCAAATGTAGCATCTCTCCTAAGATATTTTCTACAAAAAAATATCTTATAAAAAAACCAAAGTATACTCATGTGCATTGATGGTTTTATGTTGAGAAGCATTCTATAATGACAACCAAAGGGGCTGGGGGGGTTGTGGGTTGTGATGTATGTGAGTGTGTGAACACTTTTGATTTCAACCTTAAATTTGATATCCATTTAATTATCACTTAGAACTTCTTTTTTCTTGGAGAATTCAATTGAAAAATAATAATGTTTTAACCACAAGGTGGATTTTGGAGCGCCCTCCTCTTTTTTCGAAAATATTTTCACATTGATATAATTAGATTGACATAATTTGTTATCAGTGAGTTAGAAATTTACAAAGAAAATAATAAAATTATTAATAATTGTAGCAAGTTAAAATTTAAAAATAAAGTCCTTGGGATCGATATCTCTCAACATTTTGTTGATAAATGTAAAAATATCTTTACTAATAGATAAATGAATTCAATCCATCATCACAATAAAGATCAATTTTGATAAATAAACATATTAGAGGTCATTATATAATTAACTCTATAAAAATCACAAGACATCAAGTTTATAGGTTTTAAATTGTATCCACTAGGATTTCCTCGGAATAATTTTTCAATTAGTATTAAGATTTTTTTTAAATATCTCATTAATGATATGGTTGAAAAAATAGACAAGATTTCAAAGCAATTCTTGGATACAATAAACCATCAAAAAACAATATCTTAGCATATGGTACATTTGTCTTCAGATAAGAAGAGTCCAACATACTTGTATGAAAGGTAAATAAGGGCAATTCTGATCATGAATATGTGAGAATATTTAATTAAATAATATTACTTATAAATAGTATAAGCTATATAAAATTAAACTTCAATTTGCACTCTTCATGACTAAAATTATTAAAAAGTTTTTATTAAAATGAATAGCAAAAAAATTAAAGCTAAATAAAGAAGTCACTTCAAAAATTTAGAAATAATAATTAAATCTAAATTAGTTAATGTTCCCTTCAAATTAAACTCATTTCATGTATTAATAAAAAATCATGTAACTTGAGCCAAAACCTTTTTAAAATCGGTGTTGAGATGTGGCTTTAGTACCTACAGCTAGGAGCATTTTTAGAGTTTCAAGAACTATTATTTAATGTCGAAAAAATTCCCTACGAATTTATGAGTAATTATTTATACATTTTAAGCATGACCATAATAACCATGCAAGAAAGCCCTGTACATATTTATGAGATAACCACCAAAAAAACATTCTTGGTATTGAATAATGTAAACAAAATTATTTGATCATTTCACAAAGAATTTCAAGTGTAACCTTATTGAGAAGTCTCCTAGCAAAAATTATGAACAAATTCCTTGAATGCTTCAAGTAAATATTAGGAAAATTATATTTTATCATGTAAAAATGACTTTAATACAACTTACACCAAATATAGTGCTTCAACATATACATTAGATATTAATAGCTCTTTTTAATCCTTATTTAGAGTAGCCCCCAAGCTAATTGATTGCCAATTTCACTTGATAAAAAGCAAATAACCATCAAAATATGTAGGTAATCCATAAAAAATATATAAAAACTTAAACAATATATGAAAAACACCATTCATAAGAAAAGTGGAAAAAAATGCAATAAGACATTTACATCTTTGATTTCCCAAACTGATGTTTCTTTAATAGCTCCAATTTTGTCTTACAATTTGCATTCCATGTGTTTACATCCATGATAGTTTTCTAACTTAAGTTTGATAGCCTTCTGTATAAACTAATCTGGCAAAAGTAAAAAATGACATTTGATTAAAGGATAACATTGATAAGCACATATGTACTTCAAATATAATTACAATCAATGACTGAGGGATCACAAGTAAGTGTAATCAACATGAATGAACCCACATCAAATTGTTCATCAACTGCTCTTGGGTAACTTGATTTTCATCTGTTTGAACAAATAAGAGTAAATTTAGGAAATTTACTTCATACAATATACAAAATGTCTTCAAGAAATATCTAGAGCGAGAAATTTGATTAATCAAAACTAACTCAACACTAAAAATTAGTGAATTCAGCTCATGTTCATATATAACCAATGAAATCAATTTGTATCAATATGTAAAGATAGGTGAAACCAGGATGACCCTAGTAGTAGGGGTTGCCAATATATATATGGAGTGATAATGGACCACTTTAACACACTAAGGATAGGGATGTTTTAACAACAAGATATGGCAAAAACACTTCACAAGATGACAAGCATTTAGGGAATTAAAATAGTCAATAAGAAGCAATAAACAATCTTCTATGAATCTAGACAATTCTTGAAGAGAAATCCAAGGCATCAGACCAATTTGTGTTGAAATTCTAGTCTAAATGCTCCAAATTATTTTTACACTACCAAGTTCATTCTTTATAGCATAATTGTTAATACAGTAGATGTTTGTATATTGTTTGTTTGCATATCTTCATGCTAAATGGACACCTTCAGCTTCTGGATGGACTTTGTTTCTACAGGAAACTAACCCACATTCATTAAACTAATTTATGGAATTATCATCTAGTAAGAGAAGATCTCCCTTAAAAAACAACTCTTAAAAAATAAAAAATACAATAAAAAATGAGGCAATGAACTCACATCTTTGTTTAACACTCGCAGTTCTATAAAATGCTCTCTGTCTACCATATGGATCTGGGGGTACTTCAACAATTGTAACTATAGATATAACAAAACTTTGTGCAGTTGTTAAAGATGTTGAAGCTTCAACTTACCCATTTGTTTTAACTAAGACTACATCAGGGGATGCAAAGACTTCTGGTGCAATAACTCTTCTTCCCATAGAGGGAGACTTTAAGTCAACAAATATTCATAAATAAAATGAAATAATGAGTTAGAAACCATTCATTTATCATGTATATGTTTGATCAAATAAATATCCATTATAAAGATGACAAAATTCCATAAAAGTTCATCAAAATAATATTAAAAATATTATAGAGTAATTGATTCGCCTAGATCCCTGGCATAAACATTTGAATAAAGTCAAACTTAGGGAGTAGATAAAACTGTAGTGTACTACCATATCGAACTTGATCCTTAAATGCTTCCATGGGTTTTCCTTTACTTTTTGCTAAGAGGGCCATTGCATCCAAAATACTTGGATCACCAATTACTGATGGTGGAAGGTCCCAAACGGATTCACCTAAAACACAAGGTGTCTAGAAAAATGAATACATAAGTAGCACATAAAAGCATGCTTGCCCAATTATGTTTACAACATGATTTTGTTTGGTTCCTGTTATGACCCAAATTTTCACCCTTTGTTATGTGTGAAGTCACTATCAACAATCACTATTCATAGTCACTATTCATGAATCACTATTCATAATGATGTGGCATGCTGGTGATGTGGATAGTTAGTGATGTGGCTGGTTGGTGATATGGCATGGCCCATGGTGGGTGGTATGGCCTATGAAGCATATTTCATGTTGAAAAGATGAGGAGAGAGAAATGACACACATTTCTCCACTTAGTCACATGGGTTGGATTTTTTGAATGCATGTGAAGACATGATGATAGTGGATCTCATTATTCCATTAGTCATGTGCTTGTGGGGTGAAATTTGTCTATGGGCTTCTATTTGATGAGGTCAAATGTTGGGAATCTTTTGACTCATATCAATGCACATGAGAGAGTGGGGGACAAGGATCACTATGCTAGATTGAGGTCACATGTGAAGTGAGGCATATCGATTTCGAGTGCACATGGAGTGCTCAAGGGAGCATCGTGAGATGCCATTCAAAGCTTGACTTAACACATGGGGGATACATGGTTCAATATTCATGACTAGTGCACCCATTTCTAGGATGGTGCATTTTCTCCTCTCTCTTCTTATTCTCTCTATGTTGTAAATGATATTAATAGCATAAGATTTCTCATTGTAATTCATCATGTTATAGGATACATGTATACTTATGCTTGCATGCTTGGAGGTTGAATCCTGAAGGCATTATTATATTTGGTTCACAACCTGAATGCTTCAAGTATAAGCAGTGAGTGCTTGATTGTTAGCACTGAAGGTATTATTGGAGGAGCTATTGTAGAAGAGTGTTGATGTTGATATTAATATGAAGTTTGTAAGCTGCCATTTTTCCCATGGTTTTTTCCCTTGCTTGTTTGCAAGGGTTTTCCATGTAATCTATATGTAATATGTTTTCTTTCTCATCTATGTTTTGTAGCTTATTTATTTCGTATTATTTACTTGCACTGTAGGATATATCTTATTGATCTTATTGTGTAGTATCAGAACTTTTATTTCTACCATATGATATCAGAGCCATGATAAAAAATCCATGTGAGAGTGTTTTCTATTGTTGGTTGATTTTGTGTAAGTTGAAGCTATTGTGACTAGAGGAAAGACAAAGTTAAAGAAGAAGAAATAAATTTTGTTTTGATAGGTATCTCTTTATAGAGAAAGGTGGAGGATCTCATAGTGAAGATCATGTTCTCTTCATGTTGTTGAGGAAAAGCTCATAGATGAGTGGAGGAGAAAGCTAAAAAAGATTTTCTAGATAGATCAACAACCTACACATATTCTTTTTGAAGATGAAGCAATTGTACAACTTGAAGAGTAATCTGGTCTCCTTTGGAGGAGGATGAGGACAAGGCATGACCATGTTGTGGTTCTTGGCAATAAATAAAGGGGTGTATAATGGGGTATCCTATTGACCACATGTTTGTTAGGATAAAATAAAACATAGATTTATCCCCAAATCACATACAAGAGAAATTATGAAATGAATCAATCAAACATACATAAAATAATCATAAACATGCACAAAATAGGAGACACCATATTTAACGTGGTTCATCCAAGATGGGCTACATCCACCAAACTTGTCAATATTATTTCCAGCAATACAAGGGAGAAACAAATCCTGCAACAAAACCTGTTACACATCTCTACCTTATTTGCCTCCTCTCTATGTCTAATCTATTTTCATATTTCATTTTAGCCATGTAATAATACATTTTAGGGTAGATAACACCTAAACATAACCTCTACCATCAGATCTAGAAAACTTTAATCAATGACCCAAATTGAATATGAAATTACAGTTTTACAAGGCAATTTTAATAAATTTTTTGTTTTAGGGGCATTTCCCTCGAACCCCCATCGAGGCACATGACCCTCAGACCCCACAAGGGGGGTTCCCCCCTTGAAACCACCCATGCAATCATGGATACAAAGATGGGATCCAAAACTTGGCTGAAATAACATCAAATTTTTAACCTCTGATCTTGGAAGACAATCAAGCTCCACACCTAACAATATTGTTCACTGAGATACTAAAAAAACCATGTAAAGAAAGGAGGTACTAAAAAACCTGAAGTTGTACCTATTTTGAAGTAGTTGAGGATGAGGAAGATGAAGATGTAGATGAACAAGTGAGAACTAGTGTTCCTGGAAGGAGAAGGCCTTGTGTTTGGACATGTGGTAGAGTAGTGATGCATTTCAGATGCATTTTTTAAGCTCAAAAAATTGGTAGGTGCATTGGTGTACCAAGTAGTGTAATGACTTCCCTAGAGATGTGATTGGTCCACTTGTGTCATGTTTGGCACAATTGGTAGCTGAAGGCTACATACGTAAGAACAACTAATACTTGGTGTTCCTAGAATGAGAATGTTAGTGTTGGCCATATAACTCAAGGTGTTGGATTGTTATGCATATATTTGTGATGTTGGCCAAGTAGATTGATACATGGAGTAACATTAGAGGCACATGATTTGGTGTTTTGATAACATTCAGTAGAGCAAGATGCATTTCATATGTAAGATCAAAAACTTAGTAGGTGCAATGATGCACCGAGTAGCGTAATGACTTTATAGGAACTGTGATTAGTCCAGTGAACTTATACCATGTTGATAGCTTGGTGGCTATGTGGAGATATCTATTTTGAATTATATGAGAGATTCTCTCCTCACTTCTATCAAGAGTGATATGTGCACTTGTTTTTTTTAAGGAGTTGGAGCAGCATGATTCCTACATGGTGATCTCTCTTAAGGAGAGATAAATACAAGGATGAGGCAAAGAGTTTTTGGTTTGCATATTAAATAAATCACTGTATAGATTTGTGTAGGCATAACACATGTAGTACAAGATATTTAGTACCTTCATGGAGAACCAAAGTGGTTAGCAGATGTTGCTTCTATGTGTTATTGAAATGTTGGATGTAGGCCCCAACATGATTATTGTTTTGATGGCTCAATGACTAGGATGCGATGAAGGTGGTATGATGAGCAAACCAAGGATGGAGATGCACATGGATGGGAGAGCAAGGAATTACCCCACTTCTTGAATTATTGATTTGTCTTCCCAGGAGCATCCTATAATAGAGGAGAAGACATGTTGTGTCTTGTATATTGGATTCATCAAGAGTAAAAATCCTCGTGATGCCATGGTGAGCACTATATCAGATACTTCCAAGTAGTGGTGGTTGTGAGCAGTTCATGGTAAAATCTTGAATGGAGGATTGGTATGTGGAAAAGTGAGAGTCACTTAAGGTGCTACAATCTACTATGGAGGAGAAGATGTTAACAAAGTTGGTTGGGGTAGAGAATTTTTATTAGTGCAATAAAACTTCTACTAGGTTTGTGTTAGGGAAGTAGTGGGCATAGATGGATAACTAGTTGCATAATACTCAGGTGTGGTAAAAGCATATGTATATTGACTTCGAGTGGGAGTATGTTAGGTGTGAAGTCACTATTAATAGTTACTATTCACCATCACTATTAATGGTGATGTGGATGGTTAGTGATATGGCATGGCCCATGATGGGTGGTATGGCCCACAAAGAATCTTTCATGTTGAAAAGATGATGAGAGAGAAATTAGGTGCATTTCTCCACTTAGTCATATGGGTTGGATTTTATGGATGCATGTGAGGAAATGATGATAGTGGATCTCATGATTCCACTAGGCATGTGTTTGTGGGGCACAATTTGTTTGTGGGCTCCTGTTGGATGAGGTCAAAAGTTGGGAATCTTTTGACTCATGTGAATGCACTTGGGAAATTAGGGGACAAGAATCACTATGCTAGATTGAGGTCACAAGTGAGGTGGAACATATCACTTTGGAGTGCACATGGAGTGGTCAAGGGGGAATCATGAGATGCCATTCAAAGCTTAACTTGGCACATGCGGGAGACATGGTTCCCTATTCATGAACAATGCACCCACTTTTAAGATGGTGCATTTTATCCTCTCTCTTCTTATTATCTATATGTTGTAAATGTTATTAATAACATAAGCTTCCTCATTGTAATTCATATTGTTAGAGGATCCATCAAAAATTATGCTTGCATGCTTGGAGGTTGGATCCTGGAGGCATTGTTATGCTTGGTTCACAACCTAAATGCTTTAGGTGTAAGCATTTAGTGCTTGATTGTTAGCATTGAAGGAATTGATGGAGGATCTGTTGTAGAAGAGTGTTGATGTTAAAATTAATATGAAGTCTAGAAGCTACCGTTTTGCTCGTGGTTTTTTCTTAGGCTTGTTTGAAAGGGTTTTCCATGTAATCTTTGTGTAATGTGATTTCTTTATTTTCTATGTTTTTGTAGCTTGTTTAGTCTGCATTAATTATTTGCACTATAGGATATAGCTTATTGATCTTATCATGTAATATCATATCTTTTATTCCTCATTATTTACTTGCACTATAGGATGTAGGATATAGCTTATTGATCTTATCATGTAGTAGTAGAAGGTTATTCAAGCCTTCCCAATTTTGGGTAATGTGGATACAATCTTAGACTATGGGTGGCCTAATAGGTGGATTGAATCTCTAGATTTTAGGGCTAACTTCCCTTAACATATGAATTAAGCTCACAAACAGGACACTACTAACTTGTAAAGGAAAAGGGAGAGAAATAACATGAAAGAAAACTAAGTGAGGGGGTGATACAAAAAATCAAATTGATCACTACCAACCAGATGCATGTGCACATATAGACCATGAGACTAATATGAACATACACTACTCCTAATCTAAATCTCTCACATTAGCATTTCAATATAAAGGTTGTGATATATGTTTTAGGCTAGGAAGACTAATCAAAAGGTCTATAATGACATTAATGAATATGAAAACTCACTCAACTCTCACACTTCACATGACCTACAAAATAATATTTCACACTGCATATAGGTGTTAGAATAGGACAACATGTCAAAGAAGACCAAGCAAATCACTTAATACAATCAACTATTCATGCTTACACACTAAGTATAGTCAAAGGAGGAGGTAAAACTAATAGTATTTATTAATCCAAGGCATACAAATGAGTAGGGATTTTCCATACTTAGGTGGAGGATCCATCATAAATCCAAACAAGGTTGTATATATAGATAAATAGTGAGAGAGAGAAAGAAGGATGTTGGAAGAGTCTTCTAATGATGAAGCAAGTTACAATGTAGAAAAGAAGTGTCACATCCCTGCTAGAGGTGTGTTGTCTTGTTGCTTCTTAACCCTCAATGTTGTGTGTTAATGAATTTCATCATAAGGGATGGCATAGGAGAGATTCATCATATTCTTATCTTGAAACTACCATATCCTTCTTGATTTGAGAGTGACAAGTGGCATTTTTGTTTACTCACTCACCTTGAACTAACTTCTACCCTTCTTATTGACACTTTACACCTATTTATGGGTTATTCATACTAATTTTACAGTTATCATCATGTTTCATTAGGTGTCTTGAAGCTCATCAACTTCATTACACCATCTTTCTCAAAGTTCTTTAAATGTTATACTAACATATCCTATATAATATTGTTTTAGTTACCTAATTGGATTTGTCCATGGTCTAATGAGGCTATAAAAAGCATCAAAAAACACTCTTGGTGGCATTCAATGGACTCTCAATCTCTCTATGACCTCCCATAGGTCTGCAACTAGGCTTCTCTCATGCCAATAAGAGCACTAGTCATATTAGCTTGTTTTAAGGACATAGAACTTGTTTCATCCTCATGTAGACCTCTGATGTGACATGTATAAGACTCTTAGACTTTTACTCATGATCCATAGGTATTTTCAATTGATATTAGTGCTTTCATACAGTCAAAGCCTTACATAAAGGTCTATAACTATTATTTTAAGCCAATTTCTATACTATTTTGACTTCACACATGCCACCAAGTGTATTGATCAAGTAACCATGGGAGATATGAAAATATTTTGACCATTCCCAACAAATAATAATCCACTTGAATTCATTTAATTCACTTATCTCTCATCAGGTCACTGTGAGCGGTTTAAGAGGGTTTAAAGTGTGTTTTAATCTTAATGATTGTTCATAGAGGACAAATCCTCTTTCTCTCTCATAACACCATAGGATGGAAGTGGAGGGACCTATCCATCATATCCAAACACCATTTATTCCAATGCAAAACCTCCTCCATGTATTAAGTAAAATATTGTGCTCTCTCGAGCTCCTCTTGAAGCAAAGATAGGGATTAGAGAGACCTCTAATCTTATTGATTGTTTATAGAGATGTGGGGGTGAATGAATGAACTAATGTCATGAGTTTAAATTATAATAACCCTATCATCACATTAAAACACCATTATACACCATGCATCTCCTTGGTTGAGTTATGAGCTTCACAAGATGACTTCTCAGGAAGGCATACTATGTGAGAGATCGAGAGATTGGTTTTGAGCCCAAAAAACCTTCAAAGTGAATTTTAATGGTTGGAAATACTTTGAAAAACTCTAAAATGCCTCTTATATGGTTATCTAGAACCTATCTAAGCATCTTGGTCTTTCAGATAGCCTAAAAAATATTATGTCCCCTCATGAGGGTTTGTAAGCAGTCATACTAGGATGACCCTAGTAGTTCTGCTCTTACATTTCCCTCCTTTATCAGTGACTCAAACTCTTGAAAGCATCTTATAGCCTATTTTACATAATCTTGAAACTCCTCAATCCATAAAACACTTCCATACTTGCAAGATTCCTTGGATTTCTATACACAAACGTGGGTATATGCCTATTTAGGCCTTCTAGGCCTAACTGCTCTTTTGCCTACTTCATTGTCTCATCTTGAAACTGAATCAAAACACATTAAAGGATTATTAATATATCTTTCACACATTACATCACTCTCTAATCTCATGCTTTAAATAAACCCTGTGTCTTTCTATCCTATTTGTGCCAAGACTGCCCTTGGTTGTAAGTGCATACTAGGCCTTTTGGTTGTAATATAGGGGTAAAACATCTTCTACTGGGCTTTAGAATATATGCAAGCCTGATGAGTGTTAGATAATTTTCCCATATTATTCTTAACTCTCTAAAAATATCCCAATACTCCATTTGAATTCACCAAATGGCATCTTACCATACAACCTACTAGAGCCCTATAGATGACTATTAGGCTTCTTGGTTGTAAGTCCACCAACTTGGCCTCATAAGGGCACTCACTTTCTCAATTTCTCATTATAGGCATTTTATGACATGTTTATAGGTCTTTAAAATCCTTGTGAATACACCATTCCTCTCATATGAACTTGGATCTCATGCACAAACATGCCCCTTTCTCTATTTTATCCTATATACTACACACAGTCATACCTGAGATGTATGGTCATGATGTTCTTTACCATTTGAGGAGATTGATATGAGTGTGAAAATAATGTATTGTTTTATGAACACTTGGAGTGAGTATCAATTATGTATGGTCATGATGTTCAAAACCAACAAGAACCCTAACTGTGACATGTAATCAATGAAGGAAGAACATATTCTTGCTAGATACACATGCATTCATGATGTATTTGATTGGTTTCATTACTATGGAAGCTCTTTTTATCTTATTAGGTGTTATTAAAATGTTATATACACCTTATTTTAGGTGTTTTAGTCTTTTTATCAGATGAGACAACTTTAAAACATAAAAAATGTCTACTCAGGTTTGCAAACCGTGAAGGTATACTTCCTAATATGGTCATGATTGAAGCCTTGAGATTTAGAAGGCACTAGAAAGCCTCTTGAAGACCCTATGGGAGATAAATAAGGTATGGGTAAATTATGAGGAACCATCAACCATCATTTCCATGGACTAGATTCCCTCAAAGACCTCAAAACCTTGAAGTACAAACCTGCAATCTCATCATTTTTGAAGAATGCTACTCATTGATGACCTGCAAAATTATGAATGTGATTGAATATAGTTCAATAGGATATATGAGGACCTGGGGGGAGTCACACAACATTCATCCATCAACAATGACCTCACAATTTCATAGAAATGCCCAAAATTGAGCATGCATGGTTTAAATAGGTTTAAGAACACCCTAGAGTCTTAGTAATTGTTCATAAAGGAGAAAAGATCAAACTGAAAAGCAATGCCATAGATTAAAAGTACATTAGGGCCTCCACCTATGGATAATAGATTAGTTCATCACTCTCTCTCTCTCTTATGTATGGACCAAACATGTGAAATTGCCCCTTATGAGTTTGCCAAGGACTTAATGAAGGTTTTGATGCATTTGCTACCTTATTAGGACCCATGCAAGCTTGTTGTTGATGAAATTGGTCTGGGGGCATGAAGAGAAACCCCTAAGTGCATTTAAACCTAAGGATGGGACCTTCATGCTCGTAAAAGTGCCTAAAACTACTTACAAAAGAGTGATTCATCTCTTTTGTACATTAGACCTGCAAGAACTAACCATGATCTGACTTGTACTAATATTACTAACATACATTCACATTAGATATCCTCTTGAGATGCTTGAAATGTTGGGTTATTTAATGATATAAAATTAGTTAATTTTATATTGTTAAATTAATATTTAGTTAGTATAGTTATTATTTAATTTACTATTATGCTTTGTTTTAAATAAATTGTTGGTTCATGGAAAAGTTGGTTTTAACCCGTAACCACCTGTGAAAAGCCTACAAAGATTTTCACGTGCTTTGTAAATATGATCTGAAATAATACAATATTATAGGTTTGTCAAATGTTTTCATAAATGTAATTTCTTCAATTTTCTTGCATTTACCTAGGCCATCAGTGGTATCAAAGCATGGTTTTTGGAACATGGTGAAAAGTGAAAGATTCATTCACGTAAAGGCAAGATTGGAAGATGGCATTGGTAGAAGGTATGTCATGGAAAATCAACTTTGGTTGATCTAATGTTGAAAAGCTGAAAAATTAAAATATTTAATTTTTCAAATATTTTTACATTGCTTATAGTAAATTTGAAAGAAATAAGCCTGTGCACTGGTCTTGTACAGCCATATGCTTGGATAAGCATTTCATACTCACTACAAGTCTTAAATTAATCTTTTTGAACATAATAGAATGCTTGAGAAAGCTTCATTTTGATTAAAAATGATTTTAAAATATTAAAATCTGCCAAAAATAGCCATTTGTACGGCTTTTTCCATTTGATAAATCCCTGTGAGTATATGCAATGTTTTTCATTTCAATTGGAAGTGATCTGCTCAATATCTAATATCATTTTTGAGTTTTTGGGCATATACTCACAGGGATTTGATATGAAGTGAATACCCTCTATACTATGGAGGCATTGGAAGTCTTAGGAAAATTAAAAAAATCATTTTTATAAAGTTTTTTGATATAATTTGATCATATTTAGGGTTTTGTGGGTCCCATAACAAGCTTTGGCAAATTAAAGTTTAATTTTGAAAAACATTTCACGGGAAAAATTAATTTTTCTCACCCAAAAGTGCCAAAAGTTATTTTTTGCAAAGGGGTTATTTGAATTAATTGTAAAAAATCAATAAAATCTATATCTACCATGACTGTTTTTACCATATCTTGAACAGACCATCATATTATTTTGTCAAAGTTACCTTTTTAGAAACTAGACTTGAATAGCTTTTCAAGGAGTATAAGCAAGGAGGAGTCCATCATGTCTTGCTATGTAATTTTAATTCCCATAAACTAGTCATTTTTTTTGAATTAGCATTGAGGAGGGGGTCTGCCTCGCCTAACAGAGGAGTAAAAGTTGAAACTATCATATCTTCTACATATGATGGCCAAAATCTTCATATGACCACTCATTTTTCATGGAAATGAACTTCTAAAAGCATCAGCATGAATGATTTTTTATTCTGACATGTGTAAATATGTTTTTTACATATTTTAAATAAATTACGCATTATAATGAAATCAGGTGCATTTTCGATAAAATCCGACACCCCAAGTTTTTCTCAAATAGTAAAAATGTGTTGTATACATCAAACAAACATTGTAATGACATGCCCTACCACTTGTGTTGTCGATTATGATGGTATTACATTCCAACGTTTATAGGTCCCTGAGGATCTAACAGGGTAAATAGAGCAAGTTGGAGGTTGGAGGATATTTTCCCTTCTCTAGTTCGTTATTCACTCAGAGTATGGATTCACTGCTGGAATAGCAATTTTTGGCTTGTGTACTTTACTTTCAAAGATATAGTGTTTCTACGATCTTTAATGTGGAGCATTTCAGTGATTTATAATTGGTTTATTTGTTGCACGGCTTCTCACCTCTCACCTGATAGGGGGAGAAGATATTGCATACTAATTTTTTGATCAGTCATCAGTGATGTGCGGTACAAGTCAGCGTTGTGTTGCTAGCATTATTAGTGTTAAGCAAAGGCATGCGAGAGATGTTGGTGATTGTTGGGCATTAGTTGAGATGTGCCATACATAGTATAGAGGGTATTCACTTGTTAGACAGATTATGTGTGAGGGTCGATGTAGTTGGATAGTGCGTGATCATGTTCTACTATAATGCGTGGATGATCGGGGTGTGGATCAATTCAGGATGCATAGTGTACCAATTGTAGTTGCGATAGAGTCTACTTGGATGACTCACAGTTTTTTGCTCCAGTCTTTCTAAACCCCTTTGGATCAAGGAGGTGTAGAGAGGATTACAAAGCAAGTTAGTCAAATATTAGTCCATAAATAATGAAAAATGTATAAAAAACTAACTAGGCATATTTATTCCTATGGGAATTACAAAGGATAAAAAGAAATAAAATGAAAGAAAACAACATCATAGTACCTTACCAATTGGTTTCACCATACCTATGTGGCTCAAAAGCATGTTCTCCCTTGATCAAGCATCCTTGTCTTTATCAACAAAGGTGGCAGACTCCTCCAATGTCTCAATAACACTCCATAAAACCTAGGCTCATGATTCTAAATCATTAAACTAGCCTATCAATGAAGCTTGCAAACAAAATCAATGATCAAATGCAAAGGATTATGGAAACAATTTAACATTAGAACTTTGCAATATTCAAGCTTAAAATTCATGTCCATGGCCTCTCTATTTATAGATTTTTTAGATTGGTTAGGATTAACCATGACCATCCATCTCACGATTGAGATGTGTGGCCATGGATAATCCTAATATTTGGAATTAAATCTATAATTATTTTCATCATGACCTTGGAAAAGGGGCATTGAAGAGGCATGGGAGGCATTAACTAAGCATGGATGACCCATAATCTTGATATTTATGGCATTTATGGCTTAGAGATCTCTTCTCAAAAAATGATGTCACCTGATGATGCGATTAATAAGAATCAATTTTTAAAAAGAAATATTCAACAACTCTCATGGAAAATCCACTTAAGCTCTTGATTTGGATTAATTAGCCTTAAACAAAGTTAATCAACATTTTGGAATTATTTGAAAACTGGTGCACAATTAATCAAAATGGTTAGAAAGTCATATTACTAGGTCATAATTTGACTGGAGAGGAACTAGAAGGCGATGTTAGATGCGTTGGTGCTGTATTCCTATTTAGGACGTTGCCAACACCAAATAACAAAGGTACGTGACGTGTACCAATGAATTAGAAGAAAAGAGTGATCCAAAGTACTAAATAGTGAAATTGTCATTTTGACTGGAAATGATCTGATCAAAGTTAGCTGGCTTATAAAATGCATTACCCTATTTAGGGATACTTTGACCTAAACTGGAACTTGTAAGTGACAAGTTCGAACCATTTAGGGTGTTTTATGGTTTTTGACTTAAAATGTGCATTTGAGTGCAATTTGAGTAAGATTGACAATTTTAACACAAATGATGTTAGGAATTGGATGCTACAAGAGGAGTTTGTTGGGTTATTTAATGATCCAAAGTTAGTTTATTTTAGATTGTTAGATTAATATTTAGTTAGTATAGTTAGTATTTAATTTACTATTATGCTTTGTTTTAAATAAATTATTGGTTCATGGGAAGGTTGGTTTTAACCCATAACCATCCGCGAAAAGCCTATAAATTTTTTCACATACTTTGTAAATATGATCCGAAATAATACAATATTATAGTTTTGTCAAATATTTTCATAAATGTAATTTCTTCAAATTTCTTGCATTTACCTGGGCCATCATGAAAATTATAAATTTACATATAAGACTTCATATTGGCTCAAGGAGTGACTTGTTAAACCTTGGAATGCATTGTCAAGTGTAAATAAAGTTAGTGCATATTGGATGACCTCCAAAACATGACTAAACCTCATATGGTGGCTCGCCATAATGACATGACCTTGATCACACATGGATAAGCAACATTTGCTCTTGAATGACTTTGAGGAGGAAAAATGACAATGCAAAACCTAAATCTTAACCTCTCCAAAAACATTAAAAAGGTTAAGTTACCTTAATGTTCCCAAAGACACTTAACAATGGGCAATTGCATGATAGGACAGTGAACCAAGTGAATTAGCTTATCAAACCCTTCAAGGCATTTCATGAGGCATTGTAAGAACTAAACGACCACCTCCTCCTCACTAAAATAATACAAGACATCACAAGGCATAACATGGTTATCAACAAGGTTAACAAGCATGGCAAGTTAAGTTTCAAATTATAGGGGTTAACCTTTTTGACTTAGGGGGTCAAAAATTTGTCAATAGACTAGTGATCATAGGGGCAACATGCATGGAATGTTAATAGACTAGTAGCCTTATCCTTCCATTGGGAAATGGAGTCACTTGCACTCGACTAATGATTGATATGGGACTATGACCTTGGCTACAAGACCCTTGAAACAACTAATTACCTCACCAAGACAACCAAAACAAAATAAACACCAAAACAACACACATACCAAGCAACAAGATAGGACAAACCAACACACTTGTGCTTTCAAGCAATTAAGTAAAACAAAACAAGCAATCTACTACACATAACCAACTTCAACAATCTTTGTCCTCTGGGATCAAATGGAAAGTTCTTGAGACTACCATGCCCCCATGAAATCAGGTTGTCATATACTAAGCGGAGTCTAATCAGGGATTGTTCATGGAGTGATATATTCCACCTGTATTTGGAAAGGTTAGCATACTCATGGTCTCTTTGACTAGTAACGAAACCTTCTTGATTCATTCCCTTATTCATGAATTGACTATGTGAGTCAAGAACAAAGTCATACTTATCCCAAGCTTGGTTGTTTTGGACAAACAATGCTATCTATGTCTCATCAATAGGCTACTCTTGATTAAACTGAACAATTTAAAATAGATTATGTGCCATGCTTGAGGGATGGCTTCACAGAGGAATGCACCTTGCTTCTTGAGATCTTGAGACCAATGGATCTCAGTTTCCTTTTCCAATAGTGAACAAAAGTCTACAAACTGATTAAGAGGTTGATAGACTTCCTTAAGAACATCAAACAAGTCAACATTAAGTGGAATTACCTCTTGGAATATTAGAATTGAGGAGTTAACTCTTTCTTGCACATTGACTTGCTTGCCAAAGCTGCCTTCTTCTATTTTGATCAGCCTATACCCTCCATGCAGAAGAGTCAAGCCTAATCCAATCACCTCAGACAAGTCCTCAAACTTCCTTTCATTAGCTTGTAGATCAATTAGGTCCTCTTGTAGCAAATCAAACTTCTCTTTGCAACAAGGGAGAGGTTCATCAACTTGAGGGAAATAATGAGGTTCAAAGCATAAATTTAACTCCTTGACTTATTCATACTTGGTTACCATCTCACCTACTATTGTATGAGCATCCTGAACCTACTCATCACCATCAAACATATGCTAATGTGATTGATCTATTTGGTCATTGATGGCACTTTGAAAACCTACCTATGATTCCAACATTGTCAACTCATCAAGTCTTGCCTTCTCATCTCTAAAGATTGATTTGCATCCTTCTTCACAAAGTGGTGTTCCAATGATGACTTCTTCATCATATACACTTGAAGTATCCTCTTCATAGCCTTTTTGGGAGTGATCTATAGCTGAAATTTGACTATATTCCTCAAGGGGGGGTTGTTCAACCTCACAAACCAATTTTGAGCTCTCATGATCAATGAGTTTATCCCTCTTTTCCTTTCATTCACCAATGAATTCTTCAAAATTTTAAATGTTTTGGTTTTCAACTTTCTCCACAAGGACTTCTTTCTTCATTTGAATGCTCTTTTGAATTGATTTCCATGATGGAAAAGTCTTAGGTTCTTCAAGATTCTCAACAATGATTTATTTTTTACTTTGGATTCCTTCTTGAATTGACTTCCAAGATGGGAAGGCTTTAGGCTCTTGAGGAGGGATGGGTGGGGCTTGAATAGGTTTAGGTTCTTCTTTGGTTTCAATTCCCCAATCTAAACTCGTTCCACTTTGTTTATCCCATGACTTCACCACTTTCAAACTTGGAATCTTAAGGGACCTTGTGGGAGGTTCTTGAAGAAGGGGAATGGAATTTTGTGCCAAGATAGCCTCTTAGTTTTCCTCCAAGTAGAAATCAAACTTTCCAATTATGATTTGTCTTGATCCTCAACCCTCTCAACAATAACCTCTTTCCTCTTGTGGATGTTCTCTTGGATTTATTTCCATGATGGGAAGGCTTGAGGGGTATGTGAAGGACTTGGGACACTTTGAAACTCACTTGATTCAGTCTTTTGAGGAAGAATGGGTGGCATAAAAAAGGGCTGAGGTGGTATAGGAGAAGGCACATGAGGCTGATAGCACTGAACTTGCTTCCCTTCATAAACTATAAGCTTGTCTTCTATGCATTGAATTAGGCCACCTATGTCCATCATGTCACTAGTGAATCTTTACCAGTTTTCTCTCTCAATAGGTGCTCACTCTTTCTTCATCAATTGCAATGAGTCTCTCATATTCTAAATGAGATGACTAGGAACACTTGAGCATCCTCCTTTTGTGTATTGAGCCCTATCATATATCTTTCATAGCCTACGAGAGTTTGCTTGAAGCTTGAGATAGACTTATTTAAAATATGACCTTGTTGACTAGGGGCAACATGGTCTTGAAAACACTGATTAGAGGGATGAAAACGCTGCCAAAGAGGGGAATTATCTTGGTAAGACCATTGAGGAAAAGAATGAGGGTAATACTCTTGATAACAAGGTTAATAGGAATCAACATACTACTGATAAAGGTCAACATAAGTTTGATATGGTTCGTCAACTTCTGTAAAATAAAAATAAACACCAAACTCAACCATGAAACCTCATGAGAAAGACAAAAATAAAAGAGCACTTGCTCAAAATGATACCTGGGATTCTAAAACCAATTGAATGCATTTGGAGTCACTATTGATGTTTATTGAAATACTTCCAAAGGTTGGTGCATTGAAGATCAACACCAAAAACCCTTCAACTGATTGTCAATCTTGTCCCAGTTGGTGTGCTAGAATTGTTATGGCCCAAATTTGCACCCTTGGAAGGTTGTTCAAGCCTTCTCAATTTGGGGTAATGTGAAGACAATTGTAGGTTGTGGGTGGCCTAATAGGTAGATTGAATCTCTAGCTTTTATGGTTATCTCCCCTTGATGTATGAATTAGGCTCACAAACACTACACTTCTAACTTGCAAAGGAAAAGGGTGAGGAATAACAAGAAAGAAAAATAACTAAAAGGGTGATACACCAAATCAATTAATCACTACCAACCAACTACATGTGCACATGTAGACCATGAGACTAATCTGAACATACACTACTCCTAATCTGAATCTCTCACATCAACATTTCAATGTGGAGGTTATGATAGATGTTTAGGCTAGGAGGACTAATCAAGAGGTCTAGAATAACACTAATGAATATGAAAACTCACTCAACCATCACACTTCACTTGAACAATTCACATGACCTACAAAAGAAGCTTTCAAACTGCATATAGGTGTTAGAATAGAACAACATGTCAAGGAAGACCAAGTAAATCACTTAAAAAGATCGACTATTCATGCATACACACTAAGTACAGTCAAAGGAGGAGGTAAAACTAGTAGTGTTTATTGATTCAAGGCATACAAATGAGCAGGGCTTCGCCATACTCAGGTGAAGGATCCATCACAAAGCTAAACAAGGTTGTATATATAGAGAACGGGTGAAAGAGAGAGAGAAGGATGTTGGAGGAGTTTTCTCATGATAAAGCAAATTATAATGAAGAAAAGAAATGCCACTAGGCCTACTATAAGTGTGTTATCATGTTGCTTCTTAACCCTCAAAGCCATGTGTTGATAAAATTCATCATGAGGGATGGCATAAGAGAGACTCCTCATATTCTTCTCTTAAAACTACCATATCATGGCATTTTTGGTTACTCACTCACCTTGAACTGCTTTTTTCCCCTCTTCTTGACAATTTACATATATTTAGGGGTTCATCATACTAATGTTACAGTGATCTTCATGTTTCATTAGGTGTCTTGAAGCTCATCAACTTCATTACACCATCTCCCTCAAAGTTCTTTCAATGATATACTAACATATCCTGCTCAAGCCTGTTTTAGTTACCTGATTGGATTTGTCCATGGTCTAATGAGGCTCTAACAAACATTAACAAACACTCTTAGTGGTGTTTAAGAGACTCTCAAGCTCTCTATGACCTCCCATAAGTCTGCAACTTGGTTTTTCTCATGCCAACAAGAGAGCACTAGTCATATTAGCTTGTCTTAAAGACTTAGAACTTGTTACATCCTCATATAGACGTCTGATGTGACTTGTATAACACTCTTTGACTTCTGCTCATGCTCCATAGGTGTTTTCAATTGATATCGATACTTTTATACATTCAAATCCTTACGTAAAGGTTTGTAACTATCATTTTAAGCTCATTTTTGTACTATTTTGACTTCACACATGCCACCAAGTGTATTGCTCAGGTGCCCATGGGAGCTATAAAGATCATTCTGACCATTCCTAAGCCAAACTAATCCAATTGAAGTCATTTAATTCATCTTCTCTCTCATCGGATCACTGTAAGGGGTTTAGGAGGGTTTAAAGTGTGTTTTAGTCTTAATGATTGTTCATAGAGGATAGATCCTCTTTCTATCTCCTAACACCACAGGATGGAAGTGGAAGGACCTCTCCATCATCTCCAAACACCATTTAGTCCCATGTAAAATATCCTCCATGTACTAAGTAAAAGATTGTGCTCTCTTGAAGCAGAGAGACCTTCAATCTTAAGGATTGTTTATAGAGCTATGGGGGTGAATGAATGAACTAAAGCCCTAAGTTTGAATTAGAAGACCCATATAATCACCTCCAAACACCATTTTCCACCATGCATCTCCTTGTTGGAATTCTGAGCTTCACAAGATGACTTCTCGAGCAAGAATACTATGTGAGAGACCAAGAGATTGGTTTTGAGCCCAAAAAACCTTTAAAGTGCATTTTAATGGTTGGAAATGCTTTGGATAGCTCTAAAACACCTCCTATAAGGTTATCCAATACCTATCCAAGCATTTTGGTCTTTTAGATAGCTTAAAACATGTTTTGTTACCTCGTGAGGGTTTGTAAGCAGTCATACTAAGATGACCCTAGTAGGTCTACACTTGCATTTCCCTCCTTTCTCAATGATTCAAACCATGGAAGTATCTTATAACTTGTTGTACACACTCTTGAAACTCCTCAATCCATAAAACACTTCCATACTTGCAAGAATCCTTGGATTTCTATACATAGACTTGTGTATGCCTATTTAGGCCTTCAAGGCCTACTTGCTCTTTTGCCCACTTCATTGTCTCTTCTTGAAATTGACTCCAAAAACATTAGAGGATTCTTCCTAGATCTTTCACACTTTACATCACTCTCTAATATCATGCTTGAAATAAACCTTGTGCCTTTCTATCCTATTTGTGTTAAGACCGTCCTTCGCTGTAGGTGCATAATAGGCCTTTTTGCTATAACTTGGGAGTAAAATATCTTCCATTGCGATTTAGCATTTATGCAATCCTAATGAGTGTTAGATAATTTTCCCATATTCTTCCTAACTCTATACAAATCTCCTAATACTCCATTTGAATTCACTAAATGGCATCTTACCATACAACATACTAGAGGCCTATAGATGATTATTAGGCTTCTTTGTTGTAAGTCCACCAACTTAGCCTCATGAGGGCAGTTACTTGCTTGATTTCTCATTACAGGCCATTTATGACATGTTTTTAGGTCTTTACAATCCTTGTGAATACACCATGCCTCTCATATGAACTTGGATCTCATGCACAAACTTGCCCCTTTCTCTATTCTGCCCTTTAGACTGCACACAATCATACTTGGATGTATGGTCATGATGTTCTTTAGCATTTGAGGAGATTGATGAGAGTGTGAGGTTGATGTATCATTTGAGGAAAACTTGGAGTGAGTATCAATGTTGTATGGTCATGATGTTCAAAACCAACAAGAACCTTGACTGTGACATGCAAACAATGAAGGAAGAACTAATTCTTGTTAGATGCACATGCATACATGATGTATTTGATTGGTTTTAGTGCTATGGAGGCTCTTGTTAGCTTATTAGGTGTTCCTAAAATGTTCTATACACCTTTTTTTAGGTGTCTTAGGCTTTCTATCAGATGAGACAACATTGAAACATCAAAAATGTCTACTTAGGTTTACAAATTGTGAAGGTATACTCCCTAAGATGGTCATGATTGAAGCCTTGATATTTGGAAGGCACTGGAAATCCTCTTGAAGAACTTGTGGGAGATAAAGAAGGTATAGGGACAACATGAAGAACCATTAACCATCACTTCCATGCACTATATTCCCTTAGAGACCTCAAAACCTTGAAGTGCAAACCTGCAACCTCATCATTTCTGAAGAATGCTACTCATTTGTGACCTACACAATTGTGAATGTGATTGAAGATAGTTCAAGAGGACTGATGAAGACATGTGTGGTGTCACACAACCTTCCTCCATCAGCAACGAGCTCACAATTTTATGAAAATGCCCAAAATCAAGCTTGCATGGGTTAGATAGGGTTTAATAGCACCCTAGAATCTTAGTAATTGTTCATAAAGGAGAAGAGATCAAACTGATAACCAATGCCATAGAGAGAAAGTACATTAGGGCCTCCACCTCTAGCTAAGAGCTTAACCAATGCCATAGAGTGAAAGTACATTAGGGCCTCCACCTCTAGCTAAGAGCTTAGGTCATCACACACTCTCTTTTGTATGGACCAAGCATGTGAAACTTCCCCTTGTGAATCTACCAAGGGCTCGATGAAGGTGTTGATTCATTTGTTGCCTTCTTAAGCCCTGTGCAAGCTTGTTGTTCATGAAATTGGTATGGGGGAGGTGAAGAGACACCCCTACGTGCATTTACCCCTGAGGATGGGCCCTTCATGCCCATACAAGTGCCTAAAACTACTTACAAAAGAGTGATTCGTCTCTTTTGTACATTAGACCTGCAAGAACTGATCATGCTTTGACTTGTACTGAAATCCCTGACATACATGCATGTTAGATATCCTCTTGAGATGCTTGAAAATTACAAATTTACATATTAGATTTCATATTGGCTCAAGGAGTTACTTGATAAACCTTAGAATGCATTGGCAAGTGTAAAGAAAGTTAGTGCATATTGGATGACCTCCAAAGCATGACTAAACCTCATATGGTGGCTCACCATAATGACATGACCTTGATCACACATGGATAACCAACATTTGCTCTTGAATGACCTTGAAAAGGCAAAATGACAATGCAAAACATAAACCTTAACCTTTCCAAAAACCTTAAAAACTGCTAAGATACATAAAATGTTCTCAAATACACTTAACAATGGGCAATTGCATGATAGGATAGTGAACCAAGTGAATTAGCTTATCAAACCCTTCAAGGCATTTCATGAGGCATTGCAATAACTAAAAGACCACCTCCTTCTCACTAAAACAATACAAGACATCACAAGGCATAACATGGTTATCAACAAGGTTAACAAGCATGATAAGTTTCAAACTATAGGGGTTGACAAACAGTTCAGAGAATCGTTAGATTTTAAAATTAAAAGTTGACAAACTATACCTTTGCCCAGGCTTCAAAAACAACCATGTAGGCAACATTTTGGTCACCAATAAATATTGATCCAAATTATCTGTTAATCGTGAGCACAGTGTAATCAACTCGAAAGGTTACTTCCTACAAAAACCAGGAAAAAAATGATTGAAATAGGTCAATCATTTCATGAGCCGATCATGTGAAAACAATATATCTAGAGATGGAAAAGACAATAAGACATCAACATCTATGGTAGCACTCAAAAAAAAACTAACCAAACATTTAGTGTTGAAGAGATCAATAACTTTCAAAGTCCAAATCATTTAGAGAGAATTTGGCCAAAGAAATTTGAATCTATAAGAAAGGTAGAACAGGCACTCTACTCGAATCCAGAGAAAAAATGCAGCATACAAAACACATTAGAGAAAATAAAATGTACCGGTTTAGGTGAAATAATAGATGCCAGCATAATTGTCTTTTGAGGGGGAACTCTGTCTTTGCACTCCCCATTATCAGAAGAGTGACATTTTAATCCCTGTTTAGAGTAGCGGTGTCATTAAGCACCCCAAACCAATTGAGTGCTAATTGCACCTCATTAAAAGCAAATAGTCGTCAAAGTGAATAAGAAATTGAAAAAAAATATTTAAAACTTTTACAATATAAATATGAATGACACCATTCATAAGCAAAGTGAAAAAGATGTAAAAATTGCAATGAGACTTTTACATCTTTGATTCCCCCAACTGAATTTTTTTTAATAGCTTCAATATTTGTCTTACAATTTACATTCCATCTGTTTGCATCCATGACTGTTTTCTAACTTATGTTTGATAGCCTTTTGTATAAACTAATCTGGCAAAAGTAAAAGAAAGATGACATTTGATTAAAGGAAAACATTGATGAGCACATATGTAGTTCAAAAATATATTTCCCATCAATGACTCAGGGATCACAGATAAGTGGAATCAACATGAATGAACCCACTTTAAATTGGTCATCAGCTGCTCCTCGGTAACTTGCTTTTCAGCTGTTTGAACAAATAGAAAGTAATTCAGGCAATTGACCTCTACAATATACAGAACGTCTTCAAGAAATATCTGAAGCAGAATATTTGATCAATCAAAATTAACTTAAAATTAAAAATTAGTAAATGTAGCTCAAGTTCATAGACAACCCATGAATTCAAATTGTATCAAGTATAAAGACATGTAAAACCAAGATGACCCGAGCAGCAGGGGTTGCCACAATATATATGGAGTGATAATGAACCATTGCAACACAGAGGATAGGGAAGTTTAACAGCAATACATGGCAAAAAAAACTTCAAGAGACGACAGGCATTCGGGGAATTAAATAAGACAAGAAGAAGCAATAAACAATCTTCTGTGAGGCCAGACAATTCATGAAGAGAAATCCAAGGCATCAGACCAATTTGTGTTGAACTTCTAGTCTAAATGCTCCAATTTGTTTTACACTGCCGAGTAAGTTCTTTATAGCACAATTGTTAATATAGTAGTTATTTGTATACTCTCTTCTTGCATATCTTCAAGCTAAATGGCGACCTTCAGCTTCTGGATGGCTTTTGGTCTATAGGCAAATAACCCACATTCAGTCTACTATTTTTTGGAAGTATCATCTAGTAAGAGAAGATCTTCCTTCAAAAACAATTCTTAAAAAATAAAAAATACAATCTGTTTAACACTCGTTTTTCTGTAAAATCTTTGCCTCTCTAGGGGAACTTCAGCAGCTGTAACTGTAGATGCAGCAAGCCTCTGTGCAGTTGTTAAAGACATAGTAGCTTCAACTCCCCCAATTGTTTCATCTGAGACTACATCAGGGGATGCAGTGACTTCTGGTGCAGCAGCTCTTCTTCCCATAGAGGGAGACTTTAAGTCAACAGATATTCATAAACAGAATGAAACAATGAGTTAGAAACAATTCATTTATCATGTATGTGTTTGATCAAATAAAGCTCCATTATAGATATCACAAAATGCTGGAGAAGTTCATCAAAATAACAGTAAAAATATTATAGAGTAATTGACTCACCTGGCTCCCTGCCATAAACCCGTAGTGTACTACCATATCGAACTTGCTCCACAAATGCATCCATGAGTTTTCCTTTACTTGTTGCTAAGAGGGCCATTGCATCCAAATTGCTTGGATCACCAACTTCTGATGGTGGAAGGTCCCGGATGGATTCTCCTAAAGCACCAGGTGTCTGCAAAACGAAAGCATAAGTAGCACATAAAAGCATTCTTGCCCAGTTCTGTTTATAACATGAGTTTGTTTGCTTCCCAGTTATGTTCATAACATGTGCTTGTTTGGTTCTGTCAGCAACTAAATCCATATATTACCTTGTGTTTTTGCTTGCTCTTCAAGTCGAGGCAACTCTGCTATATAAGGGCTCACTTCTGCCTTTTGTGGTCCTGCTTCCCTCACCTACTATTCCAAATACTTTGCTATGCATCAGATCTCAAATCAATGAATGGTAGATGACTTAGAGTGAAACAAATTTAACTAAACTGTGACTAAACTCGTGCACAAGAAGACCTACTCATGACCAAACAGATTATGTTAGAGAAGACATTAATTTCATGAAGCAATTTTTTATGCTAATGAAAGTTTACACATTTGACCAACAGTTCAAAGGATCGTTAGATTTTAGAATTAAACGTGGACAAACAGTACCTTTGCCCAGCCTTGGAAACAACCATCTAGGCAATATTTTGGTCCCCAAGAAATACTGATCCAAATTCTCTGTTGATCGTGGGCACAGTGTAATCAACTCGAAAGGTTACCTCCTGCCAAAACCAGGAGAAAAATGATTGAAATAGGTCAAAACTTTCATTATGATAATATTATCCCAAGTCAGAAATTGAGTTGAAATCGACGAATCTAGAGAAAAAGTGCAGCATACAGAACACATTATAGAGAGAAGAAAATGTACCAGTTTAGGTGAAATAATAGATGCCAGCATAATTGTCTTTTCAGGAGGCAACTGTCTTTGCACCCCCCATTATGAGAAGAGTGTCATTTTAATCCCTTTTTAGAGGGGCAGTGTCATTGAGTGCCCCGAGCCAATTGAGCGCCAATTGCCCCTGATAAAAAGCAAAATACCCGTCGAAATGAATAAGAAATTGAAAAAAGATACATAAAAACTTATACAGTATAAATCTGGAATTCTGTATCCATCGCCATCATGGGTGATCGGTTGGATTTTGTTGCAGTCAACAAGGCCATTGTAATTGATAGAATGGCGGAGGCTGACAGAAATGGGGACCTGGGCACTTCTGTGCTATACGTGTTTCTGGGCTCTCTACAGCGTTTGGCATCCTTTGTTTCTCCAGTGGAGGTCGACAAGGATTAATGGCGAAAGATAGCATTGGTTTTTTATTGGCACAGGATGATCTATAATCTCCATAGGCTTCTTCGACATATGGGTTTTTTTTATTACCAAAATCCAAGAAGCCATACATTCCACCACACCCGACATTGAAATACCTGCCATATGAGGGAGGTTTGATGGTTGCACGGAAACTGTTTGAAAGAATGCCTCAAAGAAATGTCACTTTTTGGCGTGCTTTTCCAAACCTGAAACTACAAATTTTGCTTGCAAACTGTTTAACAAAATGTTTGTTCGAAATTCTTCTTGGACAAATGGAGAGACAAAGCCAGGGCATCACGTAATGATTCGTACCATCCTTGGGAAAACCATTTGTCTTTGAGTTCAGCTGACAGATTTTGTGGTTGATCTAAAACAGAATATAGAGCACATAGAAGAGATTCCAGCAACACATCAACGTCTACAATTTGAGGGCAAACAACTCGAGGATTACTCATTATCGTCAGGCTACGATATAGTCAAGGATTGCCCTCTTTATATGGTGTTGAGGTTAAGCGGAGGAGCTATGAATTTTGGGATGCCATCTTCATCTAAAGCCAGGTCTTTCCAGGAAGCGGTAAAAAAAACTGCTATTAAACAAAGTGTTGAGAAATCTACTCCTTTTTCTAGTGCCTATATTGTGAAACAGGCGGAGGAGGTGCCTATGGTGGTGATAAAAGAGGAAGAAATGATGCTATATAAGTCAAATCTAGAGAAAGAGAAAACTATTTGCAGATTTAATTGCTTTTGGCCAACTATAGAGGCTCTATTTCAATGGGTTCATATGACCTGGTCAAAACAGTGTGAAATCTCTCTTTGCTCTAAGGGTTTATTTATTGTTCCTTTTTTTTATGAGGTAGATTATCAAGGAGTCTTTGCAGATGGACTTTGGTTTTGGAGAATGATAGGGCTTTACCTCACTCCTTGGTTTTAGAAATTGATCTAAGTTCTCACTGAGTGATCAAAATGCCAATATGGGTTCGGCTTCCCAATCTTCCATTTTATCTCATTTGTGCTTTCAAAAAAATAGGAGATAACTTGGACAAATTTATCAAAGCTGATGTTAAGAGAATGCTAACGGGTTTATGCACATTTACTTGCATTTGTGTGGAAATAGATCTCAAAAAGGGCCTACCAAATAAAATGATAATCAGATGTGGAAAAATTCAACATATACAGACACTAGATTTTGAGAATTCTGCTTTAGGATGTCATATTTGTAAACTTATTGGACATCTTCATGCTACCTGTCCACATGCACTTATTCACTAACCTTTCCCAACCGTGCGGACCACTCCACGCCAATCCATCCCATGCTGCAATGGCCTAACTGTCCTCTTTTCCAATGAAGAAACAAGCTGTATCCGAGAACATCTCTTTCTCTTCATCATCTAGCGCTTCATAGCTCACTTTCATCATCATCTAGCGCTTCATAGCTCACTTTCAACCTGTTTTGGATGTCGTAGGGCAGTATTCTTTTTATCTTATCTAATTGAGAAACCCAATAGTCCTTGTCAGACTTGCCATAGAGTTGTCCTCCCAATACCTCCAGAGACAAAGGCAATGAATCGCAAGCATTTACGAAGTCTTCAACAAGATTCTCGAAACCGCATGGTGGAGAGGATTGTAAGAATGCATGCCAACAAAAAAGTTGCTTGGCATGGAAGCTACTTAGTGTTCTCATTTCATAAACTGCTGAGATGCCGCAAGAGCTAAGGACGTCCGCCTCGCGTGTTGCGACAATAACCAAACTGCCGCGCCCAAGGCTCTCTGTTGGTGGTAATAAAGCATCCAGTTGCTCTATATGATCCACGTCATCCAAAACTATAAAGACATAAAGAGATCTCAAACAGCTTGCGAGAATCACTTTGCCTTGCTCTACGTTATCAAAGGATGGTGCTGTGACACGAAGGTCCTCCAAAAGCTTCTTCTGTTTCTTATGCAGCTTGCCTTTCCCTGCAGCATCTCCGAGACCAAAAAGAAAACTCGACCTCTTAATGGCCGAGCATTTCTTGTTGTATAATTCTTTTGCAAGAGTCGTTTTTCCGGAACCACCCCTGCCCCATATTCCCAGTATTCGTACATTCTCCTCACTCGGGCCAGCAGATTGAAGTGCAGTCATTTCAAACTCTTCTACAGCTTCATTGATACCCACTGGATGTTTCGCAACCTCTAACGGAACCTTTTCCATTTCTTTCAATACACGATTGACGATATTCTTCAGCACCCTCTGCTCGTCTCTAAACGTGTGGAACACCGTAAAAGCAAAATGCGACAAATTTCACTCAATGCTATTGTTTATAACAAGCAAATAAAAGGAAAAACACTGGAATTTCATAAGATTTGATAAGTGCAGTGCGGAAGGCAGAGTATTCGGTTCTTACTTCTCATTATTAATGATGTCACCCGAAAAAAATGAAACCTTGTGGAGTGCCCCTTTCCACCGCTGAAGTTGTTCTGAGGTGTATCTACCCTTTATTTCGTGCTCGGAGAAGGCATGTGCGTACAAACCTTTTCCTTTAACCGCCCATCGTACATCATCAGGTTGAACTTGATAGAAGACCGGGATCATTTTGGAGCCCGTTTGGAGCATAAATGCCAGCTCGGCCAAACACCACGCAGATTGCGCATAGTTCTTAGAAAAAATAGCTATATGAATTGAAGCAGTGCGCATTGCTGCTTGTATTCCTTCAGGCAAGAATTCCCCCAATTCCAACTCTTGGGAATCGAGAAACACCCTCAGTCCCATTTCATTGAGCGCATCGTGGATACTACTAGTCAGCATCTCTTTTGCATCTTGTCCGCAAAGATTTATGAATACATCGTATGGTAGCTGTTTCGTTGGCGATGAAGATGCAGCAGAAGTAGATGCAGATGGTGCATTTCCCTCAAAAGCATTTCTAATGGTTGCCATATATATTAACTGAAACGCACAGAAACAAAGAAAACTGATAGAAACGGGGTTTGTATTGAATTAATGCTTCAAAGGCAAAGGAATTGAAACAAAGAAAACTGATACTAGGGTTTGAGATTCTTGAAAGGGCGAAGGCTAATAGTTTGGTAAAACCAGAGGGAGCAGGGTTATTAATAAAGATAAAGACGTGAGAAAAACCGCGTAGCGTACAAAGAGTGGATGAGGGTTGAGTATGAATAAGAAAAGCGCGTGGAAGGGGTGCACTGTACAGAGCAGAAGAAGCATCTTTGACCCACTTTGCGTACTCGGTAGTGGTATCGGGGTTACATTTTGACGGTCACCCTTCCACATCAACAAATTTTTTTAACAATATTTTTTTAAACTAATTATTTGTATATGATAATTATATTTTTTTTAATAATAATGTTTATTAAATTACAACATTTAAATAGGTTACATGTTATGTCCAGTACACAATAATATATATGCAAAAAAAATTAAATTGTATGGTATCATTTTTTAATCGAGAAAAGTATTGTAAACCAACCATCATATCATCTTCAATACATATTAATATATCTTTAAAAAAAATCAAATTTATATTATCAATTTTGACTTGAGAATGCATCGTTAAACAATTAGTGTAAGCAAAAGATCGAGTATTCATTGACTCATATGGAATACAACACCATTACAAATATGTCATCATAAAACATTTTAAGATAATTAAATCCTTCTTTGTATGACATCTTTCCAAATTTCATAAACTATATTCCAATCCACCATTGATATATGAAGTTGTGCCAATTAAACTTGCATCAAGGCATCCAATGTATCCAATGCGAGTTTTGTTCTTCATATATCTTTAATTATATTTTCTCTTAAAAATCCTTTCTCACATGCCACTGTACTTGTTGGAATTGTAAGTGTTGTTTGTCATAGTTTTATCATATTTGGAAAGCTTGTATGTGAATTTGCGGCACATAAAACCCTCCAAGCTGCCTCCATGCAGAATCCTTCATAGCTAAAGTGGAAAGTATCAACAAAAATATACAACTTCTTTGAACAACATTCAAAATCAAAGAAAATCTTTTCTTCTCCCTCACACAAAGTATGTTGCACATGTTCAAAAAATTTAAGAAGCCACTGCTTTGAATTTTCTTCTCTAGTACATGCATCCTCTAAATAATGACAAGGGATAAACAACTTTATAGAATTGAAAAATGAAAGATTTGGGAATCTTTAATTTAAATAATCTATAAGTTTTTGAACATATTCTTTAATAATTTCTTTACAACGCTTTAATGACCCATTAATGCAAGGCTTCATTATTTGTTTTAGTGCATCAACATAATCATCACACACATTTAGAATTTCCACAAATCATAATTCATGTCTATGAATGTGTCCATATTGATCAATAATATCTAAATAACCATGTTTAGAGCTATCTAAAAATTTAGACAAGTAACTTATGCCATTTGCAAAAGTGTCGAACCTTAGAAACCATCTACTTAAAGTTTATATAGTAGATGTTGGAGAGTTTTTAATGATGTCATAGTAATGTCATGGATGTGTTTACGTGAGCGGATGAAGTGCCTTAATAGTCTAAGTGATAATAACAAAGTATGTAATGTGTTTGTCCTAGTGTGCTTGAAGTAGGCTTGGTTGATCTTCATAGTTTGTCTGTTTAGAGATGATTAGGGATGAGTTTGAAGTATTGATCATGTGCAAGGGGTCCTATCAAAAGTCAAGGATGATTCGAGTGTTTTTTGCATGAGTGGATTTCATTTGGTTAATCGTTGTTTTTATCTAGACATTTTGGGTCTAGTGGCAAAAAATCTGAGTAGGTAATTTACTGACATCACCATTGCTACATGTGGATGAGTCAGGGGGAGTTGGTCATATGGCTGTGATCACATTTATGCCTAGTTATTATGTACTAAATTTTAAGTCATGTGATGAAGCGTAACATAAGATATGCAAGTGCAAAGTTGGACTCCCAAGCAGTTTGACAGTGTTTTCCCATACTTAGCCAAATTTACAATGTGGTAAGAAAAAGTGAGTAGAAATTTTGATGGTTTTATATATTGCACATGTGAAGATGTCAAGCGAAAATGATCATATGGGTTTGTTTAGTTTTGTGCCTAGTTAATATGTACTAAATTTTATGTCATATGGTGAAGCGCATCAAAATATATGCATGTGCAAAGTTGGCCTTCAAGATAGCTCTTGACATAGTTGGCTCTATGACAAAAAATATGAGTGAGCACATTAATGGAGTTATATCTCGCATGCACGAAGATTTCAAGAATAGTTTGACACATGGTTAGATTTCCCTATGAATAAAGATCATATGGTGCAAATTTAAGAACATGTGTTTGAGCAATGCAAAAGTTATTAAGGTTCAAAGTTGGTTTCTCAAACAGATTGCAATGGTTCCCATACTTAGTCAATTTTGCACAAGGTAAAGATCGAGCAACTCTCGAGGAGATCGATAGAGCGCATTTGCTCCAAGATATCAAGAAGTAGCGAGATGGTAAGAAGTGTTCAAGGTTTAACATTGAGCAAAGGTAAAAGATAAGGATCTAACGATTCATATTTAAACGTGCAATTGAGATTGATGGTGTGAGGGGAGTCAAAGTGGTCAACCTGTTCAAATTTTAACATTGTTAAAGATAGAGATCCTTACAATAAGATCAATGGTTTGTGATTGATCTAAGAAATAAGGACACGAGATGATAACATGGTGTTTGAGGTTTAACTATGACCGTTGGGATTTGAATATTTGAATTTACAAAGAAAAAAGTAGTGCTCTATTTTTTGGCTATAAATTTTGATCTAGGATGAATTTGATGGTCCTATAGAAATCAAAATTGTAGAGGACTCCATGGTGTATCTAGTAAACCCAGTTATATGGTATGATTATTTATACAATCAAATATAATATGCTCCAAAGCTGATTGTGTGTTTGACCATGGATTGTAAGTGACTTAAGAAGGATAATTGAGCTTGTGTTGATATTGTTTCGATGTTTCATGATGACTTAGATATTGGAAAGTATTTTAGACTCCATGAGGATCATCTATATAGATTTTGGAGGTGTGATCAATCTATCTTGAGTATGAACAATTGCTAAGAAGTTGTTTGTATGTTCATTTATAGTGTTCTTATATACAAGGCTACTGTGAGAGTAGATTGAGCATACGTAGAGGTGAGCAAAGATGACTGTGATCATTTGAGAATGTCTAAGGGGACACAAGGAGTGGACCCATGTATTTGATAGTGGTTTTGTGTTCTTTTTTTTCTTGATGAAGTGCTAAATGGGTGAATAGGTCTCTATGAGACCTATAAGAGCTACAAGGGCCTAATTGAAAGGTGTATCTACTTAAGGGTGACCCATAGATGTTATGGCTAACCTATAAAGATTGTTTTGAGCCATGTCTTGATGTGAGAGAAGAATTAAGTGTTAATTCAAGTCTAATGGCTAACCAAGAAGTTGTTTATCATGAAGGCTCTATATATAGAGAAACCAAAGAAGATGGTTTCTAGGCTTATGTGAGAGGAGTGAGCATTGAAGTGAAGAAGAGAGGAGAGGTAGTATGAAAAGTGGATGGGTTGATGAGTAGAGAAGATTAAGGACTATGTGTATGACTTGTAGGTCATATTTTTGATGTCAAAATAGTGATCTTACAGGTTGAGGATGAGCGAAGAGGTCTAGAGCGATCCAAAAAGATGTTTTTTGATGTCTTGTGAGTGAATAAAGGATAGATGGTGTCTGTGTGAGCTTGGTGTCTGATTTGAGAGATAAATCAGAGTATGGACTGTGTATATGACCATTTGGTCATGTTATTGATGTGGTGATAGATTTGTTTCTAAGGAGTGAAGAGTGATCCAAAAGGTGGTTTTGGATATAGTGAGTGTGTAGAGTTAAAGAGCGCTAATATACTTTGTATCTCCATTAGGTTGATAGGTGAATAATGTTCAGAAAATGTTCTATTCTTAGACTTTATTATGGTTTCTAAACATTTAGAGGGTTGTAACCTCTTTGCATGGTGAATCTTTCTAAAATTCTAGTTGTTGTGGTTGCTCAGCTAGACAGGTGTTGTAGCACCTTGTGGGATTGTAGTCTCACTAAATAAGAGATAGTAGTTTATTGATCAGTTATTTTTAGTTTAAATTGGTTCTTGTTATTATAGGATAGTAATCTAATTATAGGTTCCAATGGGTTTTCTCCTCCAATAGGGTTTCCCATATATGTCATGTGTTATGTGCTTGATATTGTATTGTTTCTCTTGTTCATTTCTATGAATGATGTGTATGCTTTATGAACATTTATGGTAACTGATTAAGAGTTTTGAAAGGTCTGAAATTGAATTTGGAATATCTGGGCTCACTGATTCACCCCCCATCTCAGTGATTGTACCTCTAACAATTGGTATCAAATCAGGTCCTTTAGAGGAAGCTTAATAGCTTGAAGGAGATCCTAAGTAGGTTCAAAGATGGCCAAGCAGTTGAAGAAAGAGAATCAACAGTGGAAGACTATGATCAAGGCACTTAAGGAACATATATGTACTTTGAATAAAGATTCTAAAGAGGATGAGAAGGTTATCAATGACCTCAAGGTTTAGCTAGAATATTCCAAAGCTAGTTTGAGTTCAAAAAAGGAAAGTTGTTCAAAAGAAAAGGACATCATACATTATGAAGAAGTGTTTTATGATAGCGAGGAAGGAGTGGATCTAAGAGCTGAGCTCATAAGGAGGAATCACAAGATAAGGTATGTGACCAAAGTTCTTGAAGCACAAGTCAATTCTCTTGAGGGAAGTTTGTTAGGCAAGTCTAAGAGAGATGAAAAGAAGTATCAAGAATAGATCAAGTATATTGAAGTGCAATCATATAGATTGAATACATGGCCAACAAGGCCAAATAGGATGAAGAGAATATCATTATTCTTAAGGATTAGTTAAGGACTACAAGTGCAAATTTGAAAGAAAGATAAGATGAGTACACTCTGGTAAAGATTAAGATGGAGTCATTCAAGAGTGAGCATGAGCTTGTTGTAGACAAGTTGGATAAGTTGGAAGAGAAACATGAGAAGTCTGATTATGTCAAGGAGATCGAAAGCTTTGAAAACAATGTAAAAAGGTCTATTAGACAACCAAATGCTTCAAGGTATGTTAGTTTATTTCATGGTCATTATTATATACGTAATAAGTATGGTCATAAAGATAAGTAATGTAGAAGGAATTTAGTCAAGTATGGACATTCATGGAGCCTTAGAAGAAGGAGCAATTGGTCATGGAGAAGTCATAACTTAGATCAGTCAAAAACAAAGAAGGAATCAAACATAAATAAGATATAAGAATGCCATGAGAATTTGTCTTCTGTCCAAATAGAAAAATAAGATCATAATCATCATCAAGCAAAAGGTATGAATAATCTTGTTATTTATTTTAGTTGTCATAAGAATGGTCATATTGCAAATTTTTGCCCAAGTGGATTCAATAGATCCTCAAGGTATCTCAAAGGACATGAAGCTTCCATTATGTATACAAAAGGTCATTCTTGGTTATAGATACCAAGATTATCAATGCTAATCACACTAGTCAAAAGGTTGATAAGAAATTTGCTTTAGAAGAATGTGTTGCAGATCAGTCTAAACTCAAAGATCAAGTAGGTAAGATGGTTGTAGAAGATGAGAAGAGTCAAACTACGGTATGGATACTTGAGGTAGTAAATACTAAGGAGACTAAACCTATTGAGTCTAAGAGTCTTGATGGATTGTTTGCCAAGGTTGACAAAGGATCAAAAGTGAAGGAAAGTCAAGAGTTTCTATAATCAACATTTGTTGACAAGTATGAAGTAGAGAATGTGTCAACTATCTAGAAAGAAAAGGAAAATCAAAACTAAGTTCAAATCAAGCTTAAGGAGAAGATTAAGGTGTTGTTTGAGGCTAGTTTTGAGGAATGTATGGATCCAAGTGAACATCTTATTGTTGTTGAGCATATTTCTTCTCTTAAGCCTAAGAAGAAGAAGAAGAAGAACTATCAGTATCAGATGACCAAGGAGGAGAAGGAATATGAAGAGTTATGGGCAACTCCTAGTTTCACATTATTTTAGAACATTATGGGTTAGGGTGTCTCTATCTAGGCTTCAAGGAGACACTTGACAAGTAAGAAGAAGCATGGTGGATAATAGTTGAGCTTTGGTTGATATTGTTTGACAAGAAGGTATGTTTTCACATTCTTTTTATATATCTATTTATTGAAGAAAAGAAGCTTGTGAATAATCTCAATGGTTCTATCTTGAGATAGAATTATCTTGTTTATCATGGTTGGAATGCTCTGGTATAAAGGTGAGTTTCAATATCTATCTACATATCAATTTGTGGTAGTTGTCAGGTGAGCCTAAAAATTGAAGGCTTCTCTTATAGGCCTAGTCCTAGATCTTGCTAAGCTTGTTAAGGCTTGTTGATATGTTGTGTATTCCATGGAAGTTTACAGTGTTTTGAAGATGAGATTTCTCTATAAAAGTATTGACTATGATTGAATAATGTTTGAAGATCTATTTAAATATGTCATGATCCAGATGGAATTTGATGTAAGGGGGAGCTAGATTCTTTAGATGGTCCCAGAAGGAAATAGAAAAGTGTTTTTAGTTGGAGCAAATTTGTCCAGGTGGAAGATATGTTGTGATGATGTTAGAGTGATGTCATGGTTTGTTTTTGCCATTTTGTCATGTTGATAGTTATGTTTATTCAGTATCTGGGAAGATTTCTTGGTGGTAAAGGAGGATTTGTGAGTTGTCAAGATTATATTTTTACATATAAAGGTTTTTTGACCTTATTATATTATTCTCTAGGTGGTTTTATGGTTTGAAGGTATGTTGAAGTCAAATTAGAGATTTTTGAGTGTTCTTAGTTTTTTCAGTTTTAGCTTAAGGACAAGCAAGCCTAAAATGGGTTATAGGATGTATGGGTTCCTAAAGGTTTGAAATATCAAAAATTAGTATATAAGTATGTGTTAATGACCTACAAGTGTGAGAGAAATTTCAAAAGTGTGCGTTGACTGGAAGGTGCTAGATTGACCAAGTTTGTTTTTAAAGATCTAGTATTTTGGGCTATGCTATAAAAATGATTTTCCTTATGATTTGAAGTCTTATGCTTATTAATATGTTGAATGGTCCAAATGGGTTTTCAAATCAAGCTTCACAAATATTTAAAGGTTTGTGGTTCTCAAGTTATTCCAATTTTTGTTAATTTAGAGACCTAATTGGCTAGTAGGTTTGTGAAGTAATTATGTTGTAGAAAATGAGATAGGTGATGAGAATTGGTGAGTTTTAGGGTGAATATTATATTTATCTATATATTAAGTTTCAAGTCTTGATAGTGTGTCTACTAAATGTTGTGGGATCTACAAGTTCTAGGTAGGGCTACAAGGAGACTAGACATGCCTTATAAGAAGTAGAATACTTTTTGTTTAGTTTATCCAAAAGAATAAGGCATGAGTGTTTCAAGGAGATTTCTTAGGTTTTTTTAGATAATGTTTCCTATTTGGTGAGTGTCATGAATTTTTGTTGGTGAATCTTGAGGTAGTTTGAGAGAGAAGGCTAGTAAGCTTGTATAGTGGTTTTTCATGGTGTATGGAGATTTGAAGATGCTCAAGAGGTGAAATGGCTCAGATATCTTAGGGGGAGTCCATCTCAAATGTTTTTTGAAGATTTATAATATATTTTAGTGAATTATTGAGAAGTACAAGGTGGTATGCACAGAGTTAGGGGGAGCTAACTCAGATAGCTTGAATGGCTTAAGGAATTTTGCATGATGTGAGGGGAAGCATATGTGAGATGCTTCAGTCATATTGAATATGTGGTGATATTTGATACTAAAAATATTTAAGGAAGGTTTTTATGATTACTTGATCAAACCTAATCATAATTATGTGTTCTTTCTTCATTGGTTATAGTGTTTGATTGAAAAGATTATTAGCATGTAGCAAGAGGAAGTTGTCAAGGCAAAGATAAGGTATGATCAAGGTAAATGGGAGTTTATATCATATTTATAAGGTGGTAATCTCTTATTATTGATATTTTTAATTTCTCATAATCATTTGGTGCCCACTTTGTCATTGTGTCAAAAGGGGAGAAGATTCTTATTATGAGAGTGTTTGAAGAGAGAAAAGGAAGGTAAGTTGTATATTATTTTATGATGGGTGTTGACATCATTGATAAAGAGGGAGATTGTTTGAGAGTTTTCAATGATGTCAAAATAATTTTATGGATGTGTCCAGGTGATTGTATGAAGTGCCTTGATAGTCTAAGTGACAATGGTAAAGTGTGTAATGTGCTTGTCCCAGTGTGCTTGAAGTAGGCTTGCTTTATCTTCAGAGTTTGTCTATTTAGAGATGATTAGGGATGAGTTTGAAGTATTGATAATGTGAAATGGGTCATATCAAAAGTCAATAATTATTTGAGTGCTTGTGTGCATAAGTGAATTTCATCTGGTTGATCATTGTTTTCATCTAGACATTTTGGCTCTAGTGGTAGAAAATCTGAGTAGGTAGTTTACTGACATCACCATTACCACATGTGGATGAGTCAGGCGGAGTTGGTCATATGGTTGTGATAAAATTTGTGCCTAGTTTATATGTGATAAATTTTAGGTCATGAGACAAATTGAAACATAATATATGCAAGTGCAAATTTTGGCTCCCAAGTAGTTTGACAATGTTTTCCCATACTTAGCCAAATTTACAATGTGACAAGAAAAGTTGAGTAGGTATTTTTATGGTGTTATATTTAATATGCATGAAGGTTTAAGGAGAAAATGATCATATGAGTTAATTTAATTTTATGCATATTTGATATGTGATAAATTTTAGGTCATGCAATGAAGCACATCAAAAGATATGCATGTGTAAAGTTGGTCTTCCAAACAGTTCTTGACATAGTTTGCTTTGTGGTAGAAAAATCTAAGTGAGCAGATTAATGGAGTTATATATTACATACACAAAGGTTTTAGGATTAGTTTAACACATGGTTAGATTCTCATATGAATGAAAATCATATGATGCAAATTTGAGAACATGTGTTTGAGTGATGCAAAAGTTATTAATGTTCAAAGTTGGCTTCTCAGACATATTGCAATGGTTCCCATACTTAGTCAATTTTGCACAAGGTAAAGATTGAACAACTCTTGAAGAGATCAACAGAGCTTATTTACTCCAAGATGTTAGGAAGTAGTGAGATGGTAAGAAGTGTTTGAGGTTTAACGCTGAGAAAAGGTAAAGGATAAGGATCTAATGATTCACATTTAATCATGCGATTGAGATCGACAGTACAAGTGGAGTCAAAGTGGTTAACCTATTCAAAGTTTAACATCATTAAATACCAAGCTTCTTAAAATAAGATTGATGGTGAATGATTGATCTAAGAAATGAGTACATGAGATGATAGCATGGTGTTTGAGGATTAATTGTGATCGTTGGGATTTGAATATTCCAATTTGCAAAAGAAAAAAACCAATGCTATATATTTTGGCTATAACTTTTGATCCAGGATGAATTTGAGGGTCATGTGAAAATAAAAATTGTAGAGGATTCCATGGTGCATCTATTGAACCTAGTTATATGGTATGATTGTTTGTAAACTCAAAGATATTTTGATCCAAATTTAACTATGTTTGACCATGGACTATAAGTGACCCGAGAAGGATAATTGAGCTTTTGTTGATGCTATTTCAATGTTTCATGATGAATTAGATATTTGGAGAGTGTTTTAGACTCCACCAGGATAATCTATATGGATTTTATAGGTATGATCAATCTATCTTGAGTATGAAAAATTGCTAAAAATTTGTCTATGTGTTCATTCATGGTGTTCATGTGTACAAGGCTATTGTGTGAGTAGATTGAACATACACAAAGGTGAGTAGAGATGACTGTAATAATTTGAGGATGTCTAAGGGGACATAAGGAGTGGAACCATGCATTTTATAGTGCTCTTGTGTTCTTATTTTTCTCAATGAAGTGTTAAATGGGTGAATAGGTCTCCATGAGACCTATAAGAGTTATAAGGGCCTAATTGAAAGGTGTAATTGCTTAAGGGTAACCCATAGATGCTATGGCCGACCTACAATTTTTTTTTTGAGCCATGTCTTGATGTGAGAGAAGCATTAAGGTTTAAGGCAAGTCTAATGGATGACCAATTAGGTATATATCATGAAGGATATATATATAGAGAAACAAAGGAGATGGCTTCTAGGCTTGTTTGAGAAGAGTGAGCGTTGAAGTGAAGAAGAGATGAGAGGTAGTGTGCCCAGTGGATGGGTTGATGAGTAGAGAAGATTAAGGACTATGTGTATGACTTATAGGTCATGTTTTTGATGTCATAATATTGCTCTTACAGTTTAAGGATGAGCAAAGAGGTATAGAGTGATCCAAAAGGATGTTTTTGGATGTCTTGTGAGTGAGAAAAGGATAGATGATGTTAGTGTGAGCTTGGTGTCTAATTTGAGAGATAGATCAGAGTATGAACTATGTGTATGACCATTTGGTCATGTTGTTGATGTGGTGATAGAGTTGTTTTTAAAGAGTGAAGAGTGATCTAAAAGGTGTCTTTGGATGTATTGAGTGTGTAGAGTTAAAGACAGCTGATATACTTCATATCTCCATCAGATTGGTAAGAAAAAGATGTTTAAGAGATGTTTTATTCTTAGATGTTGTTTTGGTTTCTCAACATATAGGGAGTTTTAGCCTCCTTTGTTAAGCATGAGATATACTGAGAGGGGGGTGAATCAATATATCATATATCTTATAAAACGTTTACTTAATTAAACTCTACTTAATAATACATTAAAAATATGCAAATTGAAATAATAACATGCACCACATGAGAGAGAGAGAGAGAGAGAGAGAGAGAGAGAGAGAGAGAGAGAGAGAGAGAGAGAGAGAGAGAGAGAGAGAGAGAGAGAGAGAGAGAGAGAGAGAGAGACCATATTTTTATGTGGAAACCCAATGTGAGAAAAACCATAGAAAACAATCTCAAGTATATGAATGAGAGCCAAATAAAATTATAAAGTTCACAAGCACCAACTTGTAGGAGCACCAACACAAATTTTTTTTGTGAGCACCAACACAACAACTATTTGTGAGCACCAACCCAAAGGAGCACCAACCCCTTGCAAAGATTTGTGATCACCAACCCATAGGAGAACTAACCCCTCTTGTGTATAAAACACAACTATCTCTCAATGTTGATTTATCAATAAATGATAGAACTCTATAATATATCTTTCTATTCAATCCTTTTTTCTTATATAAAATAATTATAAACCATGCACTCTCTTGCATCAGATATCTTCATCTATCCTGGCACTTGCACTTTCAACAATATTTTTGGTTCTTTTGTTATAATATTTATAAGCTTTAATTTTGATATAATATCTAATAAATATACCTTCATCTATTCTATATTCAAACTTACCCAATTTTTCATCAGTTCTCTTTATGAAGCATATGCTATAAAAAATATGAAGTAATCAACTGTAGCTAGTTTGTCTTTTCATAACTCATAAGGAGTCTTGTCACTGTTGACTCTCAAAAATGATCTATTCTAAATATGCACTGTTGTACCTACTACATATATCCAATATTATCTAGTATCTTGGATTCATTTAGCATTGTTCTTGCCATCTCCTGAACTATTTTGATTTTCAGCTCAACTACTCCATTTTGCTATGGAGTTCTAACTGCTTAATACCGTCTCTTTATTCCATGGTCTTCATAATAATCAATAAATTAATCTAAAATAAATTCTCCTCCTCAATCTAATCTCAGGAACTTAATCTTAAAATCAATTTCATTCTCAACAAAAGCCTTGAATTCTTTGAAGTGGTTGAAAGCTTCTAATTTTTTTTTTTCCAAAACAACACCCAAGTCATGTGTAAAATCATCAATAAGCAACATAAAATGTTTCTCACCTTGAGTACTTTGAGTTCTCATAGCTCCACACAAATCAGTGTGAACAAGTTCTAACATCTGAGTGGTTGAGTATTCTTTTGTTTGAACCATCTTCTAATCTGCTTCCCATGTTGATATGGTTCACAAAGCATGTTGGAGGGCTTTGTAATCTTTGGAAGATCTTTGATTGATTGATTCTTGTTGATGTTGATAATATTATCAAAATTTATGTGTTCCATTCTCATGTGCCATAGCCAACTTTCCTCAACCTGACTCATACAATATTTTTGACCTTTGATATCAGATAACATATATAAATTATTTTCTATCCTCTGAGCATCTGCAATCAACGCACCTAAGAATTTTCTCCTAATTTCATAAATTTTTACATAAACCTTTAGTGTGTGTCCCTGATCACAATTTGAATTACACTCAATAGATTATGCTTAAGACCTTCTACATACATAACATTTTCAGTCTTAGTTCTACCATTATCCAAACTTAATATACCTTTTCTAGATACTTTGGTAGTGGAATTGTCTCTGAATTTCATTGTGCCACCATTGATCTTCTTTAGAGTTATGAACTTGCTCTTGTCTCCTATCATGTACCTCAAACATCTATTATCAATGAACCATATCTTTTCTTCATTTCTTGCATGCAAAACTGTCTGAACTCACATAGATTTTTCAAATTGTTCTTTTGCCATGAACCTATCTAAACTTTCTTCTTGGTGAATGCATCCTTGAAAATTTCATCCTTCTTGACTAACTCTAACATGATTCTACAATACCAGGTTATGTGTTTGAAATTATTGCACTTGTAACATATTATAGCCTCTTCATCAAAGCCTGATAGAGGAGCAAAAGAGTTGTGGTTTCTGCTTGACTCTACATGAGTTTCATTCTCCTTATTTATGAAATTATTAGCCCTTTTCTGACATTCTATTTTCTTATGACCATAAACATTATAATAAAAACAATAATCATGAAAATAGAACCTATTTTGATTTGTGTATCTTTGACCTGATTGTCTTTTTTAGCTTTGTTCCTTCTAAACTTCTTTGTTTGAGTTGTCCTCTACATTCTTAACTTCTTTTTTTTTTCCTTCTTTTGCAAGAGCTTCAAATAGCTCTTTTTCTTTTCAAATCCAATACCTATCTTATATGATATTAATTTTTGACTTTCTAATATCTTATTCAACATATTAGTGCTATTCTTAAATTTTGAATCATTGGCTACTTTTTTATTGACTACTTTATTTGTTTTTTCAAGATCTACTTTTAAATAGGTAATTTAAACAACATGCCTTTCACATTCTTCACTTACTTTTTGCAATTTATCTATTAGATCTTCTTCAATATTTTTGGCTTCTTCAATGTGTGCTTGTAGATCTTCAATTATTTCCTTTGACTCCTATTCATTTTTCTCAATCTGAAACTTCAATCTTTGATTCTTCTCAAGAGCTTGTAATTATTTTAAGGAAAAAATGAGTTATCCTTCTAGATTCATCTCAACTTCATCATGTTATTCTTCTTGATCATATGTACTTTTGTTTGTGGAGGCATCTTCATGTATGGTCATGAATAAAATCTCTTCTTCATCTAAGTCACTGACTCCACTGTCTTTGGCTGAGCTAGGATCTTTAGACCATAAACTCTTCTTCTCAAATCCCTTCTTGAATTTGCCTTTGAAGTTCTTGTATGTATAATTTCTTTCTTCATTATCACCATTATTCTTATCTGGGCACTTAGCTATAAAATATCTAATCTTACTATATTTAAAACATCTAAATGACAATTTTCCTTGATATTTACCTATGCTTTTTTTTTGATTGTAGATGAATAGATCTCCGTTATCATCTTCCTCATCACTAGAGCTACCACTTGATTCTTGAATTTTAGCCTTGTCTTTCTTTGATGTGTTGAAAGCATATTCTCTCTTTGAGGGTTTCTCTTGTTTGGTTTGCATCTCATATGTCGTAAGAATACAATGTAGTTTATCTATTTTTAGTTTGGCTGGATTCTTCATCTCCTCGATTGCCAAAACCTTTGCATCATATCTCATTGGTAGAGATATCAAAACCTTTTAGACCATTGTTGATTCTTCTAACTTTTTTCCAAGGCCTTGAATTTGATTAACTATTTCATCAATTCGTAAAAGATAACTTGCTATGTTTTCTTCTTCTTCCATGTTTAAACTCTCAAACTATCTTCTAAAAGTCTGAAGCTTAGCTTACTAAACCTTTCCATCAAATTTATAAATATTCTCAAGCTTTACCAAGTTTCATGAGCAGATTTGCATTGCATAACTTTAACAAATTTTGATTCACATAAACCACATAAAATAGCATTTAAATATTTAGTTTTATTTTCACTTGCCTTCTTTTCTACCAAAGTAGTTACAAGTGTCTATGGCTCATTGTATTCCTCTACCACTGCTTGCCAAATGTCAAATCCAAGGGACATCAAGTAAGTCCTCATCCTTATGCTCTAAAAGGCATAATTTTTCCCATCAAACAAAGGTGACTTATTTGTAGAAAAACCTTCATGTGATCTAGCCATTGTGCTTTCCTTGATCTACCTACAAGCTGTTAAACTCTTTTCAAAAGAACTAGATCTGATACCAATTTTTAAGCACATGATATATTGAGAGGGGGGAGGGTGAATCAGTATATCATATATCTTATAAAACTTTTACTTAATCAAACTCCACTTAACTATACATTCAAGATATACAATAACATGCACCACACAAGAGAGAGAGAGACACCAGATTTTTACGTGGAAACCCAATTGGAAAAAACCACAGAGAACAATCTCAAGTATATGAATAAGCACCAACTCAAATTACAAAGTTCACAAGCACCAACTTGTAGGAGTACAACCCTTTTGCTGAGCACCAACACAACAACTATTTGTGAGTACCAACCCATAGGAACACCAAACCCTTGCAAATATTTGTGAGAAACAACTCATAGGAACACCAACCCCTTTTTGGTATAAAACACAACTATCTCTCAATGTTGCTTTCTCAATAAATGATGGAACTCTACAATATATATTTCTATTATATCCTTTTTTTATATAAAACAATTACAAACCATGCACTCTCTTGCATATTTAAAATGGCTTCCTAAGCCTCCTTTTATGGCTTTCCAAATGACCTTTGGCATTCACATTTTGTGACTCTTCAATCCACATGGAAAATAGTGCCAAACTTGCATGACCCTTCGAATCCTTTCATTTGAAAAGTCACATGGTGACCCTTCATGAGTAAATGTGTCCTTTCCCCTTTTATCTTTATTTGGTGACTCTTCAAATTCCTCAAGGTGAATCTTCATGGGAAAATGCATCCTTTCCCTCTTTTATCTTTTCCTCGTGACTCATTGACTTCTTCATGGGCCCTCTATTTGATTTTATGCAACTAAAAATATATTCATTAATATTAAATAAATATTAACACACATTAGCCAAGATATGAACATTAAAAAAATAGCTTTAGACAATAAATGCTTATGGGGCCTTTGTCACCAACAATGCTAGACCTTTGACATCAATGAAAATATTTATAACATCCTTACAAGGTGAAACTTGCTAAAAGTCTAGTTGTTGTGGTTTCTCAACTAGACAAGTGTTGTAGCACCTTATGGGATTGTAGTCTCACTAAATCATGGATAATAGTTCCTTGATCAATTAATGATTGTCTAATTGGTTCTTTTTATTATAAGACAATAGTCCAATTATAGGTTCTAGTGAGTTTTCTCCTCCAAGAGGGTTTCCCGCATATGTCATGTGTTATGTGCTTAATCTTGCATTATCTCTCTTGTTCATTGCTATGAATTGTGTGTATGCTTCATAAATGCTTGTGGTAACTGATTAAGAGTTTTGAAAGGTTTAAAATTGAAGTTGGATTATCTGGGATCACTGATTCACCCCCTCTCTGAATGATTGCACCTCTAGCAGTAGAATTTATGGTTTCCCCTAAAGATGTGACATGCACTTTCTTTTCTTGATTTTTTTATTCAACTTGTTTAGTTCACATAATACATCTGTAAGCATATGTAATAATAATTATACTGATAAGATCCTAGCCTTATCATACCATGAGTCTCTCTTCTCACTTTTTTACAAAGTTAAAAAAGGAGGCATCAACACAATAAGTCTTTAAATAACTTATCCTCTTGAGAGACATCTAAATCCATGAATTTAAAAAGATTGAAGTGTTTGAAGTTGCATGAGTTCCTGAAGAGCAATAAAGTCATTATATCTTTTAGTAGAATTTTGGACCCGATTTCATATATCTTATTTTCCAACTTTTTAAAAATCACCAATTCAGGGAAATTTTTCACATTTGATGTGGGTAAAGCCTCACGATGAGTAATGCAATAAATATTTATAAGATTGTGTACATAGTTTTTTAAAAGAGTAACAAGTCCAATTTCACTCCCCACCATTGATGAATCACCATCTGTAGAAATTTTTATCAATCTTTATTTTGAAAGACCCCTTTCTTTCTTCAAAACACATATTGCATCATATATTGGTTTCCCTCTTCCATCACACACATTTATAAGCTTTAAAAATTGTGAAATAGGTGGCCCTAACCCTTTTGAGTCTAGAAAAGTAGCATGAGTAAGTGCATGGAATTGGGAGGCCAAAAGAAGGTCTTAAGTGGAAATATTTTTTCCTTCAAAATAAGAAACCTCAACTTGTATGGATTATGTGAGACACCTAAAATCAAAATTTGAAGATGTCATGGGAACATAAATTGTAGCATTTCTTGTGTAGTTTCTAAACTATTTTTTTCTGAAATGGTCAAGTATAAATAATTAGGTCAAATATCAAAAATTTGAGGAGGTGGTACTCTTTTTTATAAAAATTAGAGTAGATAGCTTTCTGTGCAACCCGTCATTTTTTGAGCACAGTTTAATTTTTTTAAAAACCCTTTGGTGGAAAGTTAGATAAGATCATCTAGGTTGCAACCTATATATATTTTAAATTAGTTAATGAATATTTATTTTTCACTAGTTTCACAAGTCAATAGACTTTGAAATATGATCAATAATGTATAGTCAACTGTGCAACCCCCTAACTACCTCAAAAAAATAAAAAAATAGATTTTTAAAATTTTGAATATGTATAGAATTAGGTCTAGTTTACAACTATATATATATTTTTAAATTTGAATCAACGAATGAAAATATACATAAACAAATATGGACATGTATAGTTGTGGCATATAGCACTAAAAAGACATACTTAAAAATAAATATAGATAACAACCTTAAAGTAATAAACATAATATATATATATATATATATATATATATATATATATATATATATATATATATATATATATATATAAAGAGAAGAGTGTAATTGATGTTGTAGTAATATTTTCAAGAAAATTTTAGATAAAATTCATAGTGTTTAGCATGGCCAAAGTTGTATTTTATTATTTTTAGTAAAAAAAACGCATTCGACTATGTGTTTATAGGTCCTTTCCTCAGGCTCAGGAATCCAATCCATTATTGAGCCTTAAAGCATGTGTTTGAAATGTGAAATATAAGAACTACATACACAAAATAATTTGCATGCATTTCACATGCATGCAAAAATAAGCCACGTGAACCTACTTTTCTTAGTGTAAATGTTGTTTTATTGGCGTTAAAATGATTGGTTTAGAGTTTTAAGATTTTACAATTTATGGTTTAGGGTTTAGGGATTAGGGAAGAAGGTTTATATTTTAGGGTATATAAGGCTTAATAATGAAGGAAATTAGGGCTAAATTGAGTGCTTTGAACCTATTTGTGACTATAAAATATGATTTTAGGCTCATTTAGCCTCTACATCATTGTAGATTGAGTCAATCAGTCAATTGAGATACTACGTGATGCAATTTAGGCCAAATTGATCCATGTGAACATAATTCATACTCTAAAGGATGTTAATTGGGGTTAAATAATTTGGTTTAAGGTTTACAATTTAGGGTTTAGGGTCTAATTGTGAAGGCAATTGAGGATAATTCAAGTTGTTTGAACTTATTTGTGTCTACATAATGTGATTTTGGGCACAAATTGAGCCAATTAGTCAATTAAGCTAATAAGTAATGTGATTTATGCTAAATTGAGCCCTTTATAAACATAAGTATCACTCTAAAGGATATTAAGTGGGGTTAAATTGCTTGGTTTAAAGTTTAGGGTTTATGATTTAGGGTTTAAGCCTTAAGGAATATATGGTTTAGGGCTTAAGGTAGATAGGGTTTATGTTTTAGGGTATAATGTCTAATTGTGAAGGAAATTAGGTCCAAATTGAGCTCCTTTAACCTATTTGTGACTGTAGAATATGATTTTGGGCTCAATTGGTCCCCATGTCATCAATGATTGAGCTAATTAGTTAATTATGGTAATGAATGATGCAGTTTGGGCCAAATTCATCTTTGTCAACCTAATTCTTACTCTAAAGGATGCTAATTAAGGCTAAATAAATTGGTTTGGTGTTTAGGGTTTAAATTTTAGGGTTTAGGGTTTAATTCTAATCATAAAAGTAATTAAGGATAATTTGAGCTATTTGAACCTATTTTTAACCATAGAATGTGTTTTTGGTTTTGATTAGCCCTCATGCCATCACACATTGAGAAAATTAGTCAATTGGGGTAGTTAATGGTGTAATTTGGACCAAATTGAGCTATGTAAACCTGATTCTTAGTCTAAATGATGGTAATTAGGTCTCAAATGATTATTTTAGGGTTTTAAGAGTTTATGATTTATGGTTTAGGGTTTCTATATGGCTTAGGGTTTATGGATTAGGGTTTAAGGTTTAAGGTATAGGGTTTAGGGTTCATGGCTTAGGTTTTATAATTTAGGGTTTAAGGTCCAAGTTTGAAACTAAATGAGGATAATTTGAGTTGTTTGAACCTATTTATGAGCACATAATGTGTTTTTAGGTTTGATTAGCTACCTTGTCATCATAGATTGAGTGAATTAGTCAATTAGGGTAGTTTTTGGTGTGATTTGGGATAAATTTATCCCTGTGAACCTAATTCTTAGTCTAAATGATGGTAATTGGGGCTCAAATGATTGGTTTAAGGTTTTAAGAATTTATGATTTATGGTTGAGGGTTTGTAGGGCTTATGTTTATGGATTAGGGTTTAAGGTTTAAGGTATAAGATATAGGGTTTAGAATTTATAATTTAGGGTATAGGTTTTAGGGTTTATGGATTAGGGATTAGTGTTTAACATTTACAACATAAGGTGTAGGGTTCAGGGTCCAACCACAAAGGTAATTGAAGATAATTTGAGTTACTTGAACCCATTTAAGACACATAATGTGTTTTGGGTTTGATTAACTCCCATGTCATCACATATTGAGAGAATTAATTGGGGTAATTAATGGTGTTATTTGGGTCAAATTTATCCTTGTGAACTTAATTCTTACTCTAAAATATGGTAATTAGGGCTCAAATGATTGGTTTAGGGTTTTAAGAGTTTATGATCTATGGTTTTGATTTAACCTTATAGGGATTATGGAGTTCAAACCCTAAGAATATTAAAGTGTTGGAATAGTAAATTAGGGAAGAAATATGCATTAAATACAACCAATAATTTGTGAAATAATTAACCTAATATGATTATTATAAAAATAAAAAGTCACACAAGTATGTACTTAGCTAAAAAATAATAGAGATGAATGATCTAAAGATTGAAAATTGGAACAAAATCTTATTAGAGTGTCATAAACTAGGTATAGGCCTCAGAACTTCTCTTGGATAGTAACACCGTCTTCTGAATAGTAATGCACTATACTAGTGTCATCCAAGGTGTGCTAGTGTCTTTTTTGCTTGAAACTATGTGAATCTTATAGAAATGGCTTTGCCTAAGTTTGAAACACTTGTGCTTGTGTGTACATATCTTTATTTGATATATATGACCTATTTTTCATAGATTTAGGAGCAACCCCTAGAGCTCCATGTTGTTAGGGTATTTCAGAAGCACAAGTGGCAAAAGTGTGATGTTAGTTGGGTAGGCTAACATCCTCAACACCCCATTATGTTGAGAGTTTACTACATACCAATACCTTGAAAGGGGATCAAGATTGATGTAGTTCTCCCAATCTAAATGAAAGTGAATGCTAGTATGAGTGTTGGTTTGAGTGTTTTGAGTGAGGCTTGTGATTGAAAATTTGAGTAAATTGAGCTTAGGACTAATTTAAATAGATGTATGCATAAGTAGGGAAACATATGGATCAATGACCTTGATTTACATAAGTTGATTTTGAGTTTGTTTGTGTTTATTACATCTAGTGGGTAAATGATCAAAACTGGTGTATATATATTGATTTAATTCTTATCTAAAAGTGAAATAGGTCTAAGCTAGCATTATAATGTTTTGAAAAATAGAAATATGTCTATTAGGGTTAAAAAGAGGTAAGGGACTCTAGTGCAGTCCCTTGGTCACTAACATGGTGTGCTAGTGTCTAAAGGGGTACACTAGTGTCTGAGTGGTAGAACCAAGGGCACTAGTTGCCTAGATCCATAGAGGGAAAGTTTATGACTACATTTGGAGTGTCTAGGGATGGGTTAGACTCATAAAAAATCTATACAAATCCTATGTAAATTTATTTGGAGGGGTGTGTAAAAGAGAAAAAATAGTGTGACTAAATTGGTAAATTGAAGAACCACCTGGTTACTCTATGTTTATTACTCTAATCATGTAAGCAACTGAAATGAAAAGTGAACTAATTATTAGAAAATTAGGTTGATTAATTTAACTTTGAAGAGTATAGAGTTAGTTTAAGTGACACTATATGTAAAAAATATAGAAAAGAGTTGACAGGGTCACTACTATTCTATAGAAGCAAGATCTAGAAGAACAAAGTTGAACAAGTCAACTATGTCTTCTAGATAAAAGACAAGCTATAGAACTATGTTGAGCTAGTCAAACTAATTTTTTGTAGGGTTACAGTTTTATAGATTGAAAATTTGTGAAAAAAATATTGTAAATGAAAAAATGAAATGACAAAGAAGGTAATAATGAGCCTTAGTGGTTTTGAAGATGCTTAGTTTGAAAATTTTATGTTGTTTTATTTAAGTGCTGATTTTAATATTATACAAATAGAGTCAATTAGCTACATAGAGTTTTCAAAACCTTTATGTTGAACAGAATTTATGATTAGAGTTGACAGGCTTGACTATATCTATAAACCTATATGCTAAAAAATAAAAACTACAAATAGAGTTGACTGGCTTGACTATGTATGCAATCCTGTAACTAAAGAAGAATATTGTGTCAAGTTGATTAATATAGTCACTTGTATTTGGAAAATACTTGCATAGATAGAAAATATTTATTTTGGAGTGACTATGTGTTCAACATATGTACAAACTTTCATAACTATATCAACAAGTTCGATACAATAATGCAAAAATAAAAATATATAATATGATGATAAAATGAATGCATGAAAGAAAAATTACAAGGGTATGATTCACCTCAGGTTCACAAAAATGTATACAAAGGAAAATGGAGCTGACATATTAATCAATCCTAGCTCAGAAAAGATAAATCCTACTTACACTTCCATTTATTAATACATTTAATATTCAAGGTCATGACCAAGATGGATCTGCTAAACCTAACCAAGGGGTACCTTACCAAAATAATATCAGTAGAGAGGCTTCCAAAGCATCTAGCCAAGTAACACCATGTGATAACCCTATCTAGGTTCTATGTTTTCTATATTCACAAATTAAATTTAAAGTAAAGTAAAATCTAAAATTAGTGCTCACCAAATCTTGTGACACAAAATAAGAGTAATAAACATACCAGTAAACATGTATAGGCTATCTATACTTATGATAATATATATAAAATCTTAATGCATGGAGAGAGAAGCATATAATCTAACAAATGCAAATCTATCTTCTTTAACAAAGGAAAAACAAAGTTAGGAATACTTACCTTTGAAGTTGAACTCACTGAGACTCAATATCTCCCTTGGTCAAGGTGTTTTACAAGAGGTTGTTGTGGTAGGTAAGGATAACAAGGATAAGTCAGCTCTAGGACACACAACTTCTCTATGCATCCAAAAGACTTATCCACAAGATAAGATCCATATCTCCAAGTGTAGTATTAAAACCCTAATAAATTCTCCTCAATTAGAATGGGGGATAAGTAGATGCACAAATATATGATTATTATTCTTCTCTTCCCTTATAAATGATGGAAATTCATGTGTATATATAGCTGAATCTAACCCTAAAGCTTTCCAAAATTTTATCTACAGGGTTGGTCTAATTTGAATTTGTATTATTATTTGATAAAAATGAGGTATTAGTCTAGGTCAACCAAGGTTGACCTAGGCCTATAATGTGAAAATATGAATTTGAATATAGGGTCATCTTAGGTTAACAATTTACAATAAATGTCAAAAAGGGTTTTAGGCTTAGGTAATGGATATGTAAGGTGATAAATTTTTTGGAGGAGTGTGTAAGGGAGGAGGCAAAGCTTAAGGAAGTATATAGGAGATGGTTTTGTAGATATCAAGTGGTGGTATAGGGGACAATAATCTTGTGAAACACCAATGGTTTTCCCACCCCTTTTCTAATGTACCCTTTAAGGCATGCAATCTGAGATATTGAGACTCGATGGGTCCCTGCAAGAGAAAAAGAATCAATAATTGATAAAGTTTGAAAATATTATGTGTATACATTCTCCATTATATTATCTATTACTTATCTATTTTATTGATTATTATAGTTTAGCATAAGGAATGCCAAGAATAAAACACATTTTTTTAGATGATGGCCATGTGAAACAATGAAGAGTAGAGATTTTAAATTATTTATGTTATTGATGAAGAGGTGAATGAAGAGCAAACCACTAAAAAGTAGGTAGAGAATGAAGTTGTTCAAGACCAACCCCATGCCAACTATCTAGAGAAGTAATCAAATAAAAATGTAACCATCATTAAGTAGGTTTCATTCCATAGAGAGAGGAAAAAGGATGATATGGAAAGTCCAAAGATGTTTAGGAAAGTGGTTACTCAAAAAATGATGTAATAACAAAGTGGGGCATGAAACCAATCACTTTATCTAATTGGATGAAAGGAATTACAACAACTAACAAGTGGGGTATACACACTACATTATTGGATGCAAAATAATGTGAGATCGTGTAGTGGTGTAAGTGATTAGCCTATATGGGCTATTAGTTGGTAATTTTTCATTTTAATGCACATGTTTCCCACATATGTGTTGTTGCTTTCACAACATGCCATAGAATTACTCCAGAATCATGGTTCTCATTTTGATTTTTTACTCCACTCTTACTTGCACTAATAGACAAGTTGGTCTCAAATCTCTTAACTCACTTTAGTGGGTCATCTTAGTTTTCATACCAAACTAGGTCTTGAAACCACCTCCATTGGAAAAACCATGTCTATGCCAGAAAACTTCATATATGAAGCTTAACATGAAAGCAGAGTTTCATTAGTCCATTTCACCTTGGAAAATATTACTTGATTGCCTCTCTCAAGCTACTCTAGGGGGTAATCTACATTTTAGTGCATAATAAATCCATGATTCTTACTCCATTGCATCAACCAAATTTGTGCTAGAAAGTTTCATATAAAAAACTTGTGATAAAATTGATTTTTTGGCGTACTTGTGATACTTAAATGAATCTCAAAAAATCTTGTTACAAACCTCAATTAGGTCTATTATAGACTTACATGTATTTTATATATTTTAATACCTAATTGGGATTTCAACCCCTAATTAGGGTTTTGAGCTTAAAGTTATATCTTTCCCTTTGTAATTGGAGTTATAAGTCTAGTTTAGTCTATACTCAATGAGTTAAGCCATCAAAATTGTAATTGGAGTCATGAACTCCAAATAGGTCTTAGCTAAGTCCAAAGGGATGTTATAGATCTAGTCAAGATTTAACTCTTAAATAAGTCTCAGAGTCTTTAGGCTAGCTTAGTAGTGTTAATCAGGGCCAAATCCTTGACTAGGTCATCAAGTTCTTACCTCCCCCATCCCAACATTAATCAGGGCCTAGAACTTGATTGGGTATGTGGCCTATATATCATTTCAACATAATGTCAATTGGGATTGAGATCCCAACTAGGTAAATGGGCCCATTCCAATGCTTCCATATTTCAAATAAGAACACCAAACCCCACATATAATGTAAATCAAGCAAGTCGAAAGCCTATAATATTAAACAAGACTTCAATGCCTAACTAAAACTCGATTTGACTAGGCTTCTTCATACATATCTAATCAAGGGTCCCAAGCTTGATTGGGTTGAGGGATCCCTAGTTTTTAATCAAAATTGGGAGAACTGATTGGGTCTAGACCATTTTCAAAGTAACTTCTTGTTATATTACGATTTTCAAGCCTGATTAAAACTAAGAAATTTAAAATTTAAAAAGTAACTCATAATATTGCCATAAAAAGTTTGACTTGATATGCAGGTAGTGTTTTAGACTTTTAGTTAGTTTTTGACCATAAATTCTCTCTCTCTCTCTCTTGTTTATCTTTTTTTAAGTTGTTTGCAACTCTAGGAAGATGGTTTTAGTTTGAATGTTACAGTTCCTTCAATTTATAAAATGTTTAAAAGGTTTAAAAGTTGTTTGTGTTTTCCATCTAAACTTTGTTAAGAAGCATTTCAATTCAAAATTTTAACTTGTATTGTTGTCTTTTGCAGGCAAAAATGGAATAAGATGCAACATTTGGAGGGAAAGGAAAAGTTAGTGGTGGAATTTTTTTCCCTTGGCTTTGTTTTGGAAGGAAAATGTTTTCCCATTAGAATGAAGATTATTATATATTATTATATCGTAGACATTTTAAGGGTTGGATTTTTGTTTCTCCAAAGTGAGATATTGAGCCAATCACTTCCTTTCATGCAATTCTATGTTTTCACAGTTTAATATATCCTTCATTTTCTTACCTTACTCTTATACTGGTAAATTTTTCACTAAATTGATTGTAATCAATTCAACATTATGTTATGTAAATAAATATTCAATTAATTCAATTAGAATGTTTCTTTTCATTTCCTGCATATGTATATGGTGGATTTGGTCTTTTTATTCTTGATATTTTCTATCTTTAGGCTCTCACATCATCTCCTTGTGTGGTTATGTAGTAGCTAGCCAATAAAGATATTTATTTTAAGTTTTGTGTTCAATTAGGTGAATGGGTTTGGCTTCATTATAGCAGGGTTTTTATTCTCTTTTTTATTTTCTTTTATCATTTTTTATCGATTAGGTAATCTAGGGTTAAAGTAACTATGAATGCAATATTATTTTAATGTTTATCTCAATTGTATATTACATTTAATTTCCATTTATTTATTGCATTTTTGAATTTTTTGGTATGGAATGAACACATATTTAAATCATCTACATTTTTAGTTTGTTAAAAACTCAAAATGTTGATTTCATTATCATTTAGACAAATCTAAAATACAAATTTGTTGGCATTTACTGAAACACATTTAAAACCCTCGTAGATGAAACAACTATAACTTACATCTTCCTATCATCTATTAAAGCTAAAATTTTGTTAAAATTTCATACCTAGTAAAGACCCATTATATTGAAACAATTGCAAATTGACCAACTAGGTTACATAGTACATCGTGATCCAATAGATATAAATATTAGGGTGACCTTCAGGCCTTATTTAGAGAGAGGCTATATGGGTAATAGTACCATATAAGTTGGTGTGCCAAATGACCCATTAAAAATATGCAAAATTAGACCCAACCCTTTCAATGATGGGGTCTTTAGAAAGTCATGGTGGATAGGCTTTAAAAAGAGGCATCCTGATTTATCTATGATAATAGCAAAAGGACTCAACAAAGATAGGGTTGTGATGCTTAGGCTATCCACAGTGACAATTTTTATGAAAAATTGATACTTGTGTATGCTAAAAACCAATATGGGCCACAAAAAATATGGAATTATGATGAGATTAGAGTGCAAACTAGAATGGATTATGGAATGCAATTCATTGTCAAATATGAGGTAGGGAGTGTGCCACAAATAACACCTAGGAGTAGAGAATGGATTAAAATTTTAATATGTGTTAATGTAGCTAGATAGAGTATCTAAGGGTTTTACCTATTAAAAGCAAAAAGGTAGTTACAAAAAAGAGATTGATTTCATTATCATTTAGGAAAACCTAAAAATATAATTTTTTTGGCATTTTTTGAAACACATTTGAAAACTTTATAGATGAAATAACCAAAATTTGCATCTACCTCTCATCCTATAAATCTAAAGCTTAGTTTAAATTTTAGAACTAGTAAAGGCCCCTTATATTGGAACAATTACACATTAACCAACTAGGTTACCTAGAACATCATGACATGATAGATATAGACCTTGGGGTGACCTTTGGGTCTTATTTTAGGAAAGACTAGATGGGTGACTGTACTACCTAATTTGGTGTGATAAACATTCCATAAATAATATGAGAAACTAGGCTCAACCATTTTAATGATGGAGTATTTGACCATTCATGGTTGATAGGATTACAAAAAAGGCATCCTAATTTATCCATGATAATAGCAGAAGGACTAGATAAAGATAAGGTTGTGATACTTAGGACGTTTATAGTGATAGGTTTTATTAGAACTTAAGAGCTATGTATGATAAAAACCATTATAGGCTATACAAAATATAGAATTATGATGAGATGGGAGTGCAATCTAAAATAAATTGTGGCATGTGAGTCATTGCTAAAAATGGGAAAAGGAGTGTGCCACAAATAATATCTAAGAGTAGAGAATGGATCACAATTTTAGCATGTGTGAATGCATCTAGACAAAGTATCTTGGGCTTATACCTATTCAAAGAAAAAAAGGTAGTTTCAAAATTTCATTTCAGTCTATGTACCAGAGGCATGTATGGTTACCCATCCCCATGCATGGATGACAAAATAATTTTTTATGAATTGCCTATATCATTTCTCTAGATTTGTAATAGGAGTTCCATTTAAAAATAAATATTTCATATTTTATGGGGCATGACAACCATGTTTAACTATCAAAAATTGCAAAGGTAAGAGTTTTGGAGATCGACACACTTAATTACTTACAAGAACTAGCCACACATTTTAGCCATTATATGTAAGTGTGTTTACTCCATTTAAGGCCTAATTTAGGAGTGAGAGGATAACATGGATGAATAAGAATCATGGTCTAGAGATCAAGATACAAGAATTGGCCACTTTTGACATTGAAAAGGGCATAAACTCCCAATAATATAAAATATAGATTTAGAAGGATATGTATTTGGCCCCAAAATCTTGAGGTAGTATCTAGTGACATAAATCCAAGTGAATCATTCCATGTTGAATAGGATGAAGTTATGGTTGTTCAAAAATCATGAGGTTGGTAGGGATAGATAATGAAGAGATTTAGGCTACTATGCAGATGATAGATCAAGTTTAGGAAACATATGGTGTTGAAGGCTAGAAGGCAACAAATGTAGAAGATGTTGTCAACCAAGAAACATGTGACATCCAAAAAACACATGAAACTCATGTTACTCACATTCAATAAGCACAATCAATTGAAGATGCATTGAATGCTGATTTTAATGAAATGGATGCAATATTCACTTCATCTAAGATGGTTTAAATCTGCCTACCCAATTAAGCCCACCAGATTGGTTGAAGGATGGAGCAAAAAATATTGGCCTGAATTGTGAAATAATGAAAGAATATTTATTAATTCAAGTTCCATATCCACCACCTCATATCCCACCCGATCTATAGTTCATAATTACACAGTTGGAGGAAAGTGGGGTGTTTAAGATGCAACAATAGATTTAGGTACCAATGATGACACAATAGAAAATGCAGTCTAAGATTTAGATTATAGGTAACCAAAAATGAATGAACAATAAATTCAATGTTAACATTTCTTCTGTTTCCAATTGAAAATGTTGTTAATAAATTAGGAAACAATACACTTACACTGAGCAAACAATTCTTAGATACTCACATCGGATGACTATAGGGAAATGTTTATTGAATGGGAGTCTCACAATAAAGAGATTAAAGAATTAAAGGCAAGGAAGAAAGAACAGATTAAAAGAGGAAATCCTTTAGGTAGTTTGAGAGGGAAAGAAAGGAAAAATTGAAGATTAAAAATGAATTCAAAAGGAAAAATAAGGAGTAGGATAAGATAAATAAAAGGTAGTAAAATGAGCAAAAGAAAGAGTATGATATAGGGGAGAGGGAATTTATGAAGGTTAGAAAAGAGTTAAAAAGGCAAAGGAATTTAATAAGCCAATTCAACCCTCTACTCAAATAACTTCATATAATAAAATACATGATAAACATTTTATCTCCAATTGCTTCATGTGAGATCCCTCCTAATTTTGTTAACATGGCAGTGAATCCCACTAAGGAGATAGGCATTGAAGGACCAACTGTAACTCCACTTTGTATACATATAGGCAATGAATGACATAACTCAATTTTTCTACTTTAGATGGTGTAATTTTTGTTTTACCTTACAGAAATTCACTTATCTAATGTAATTAAATTTATTAAGTTTTTTATATCTAATGTATTGAAGTGAATAAAGTAATTTAATGCTTATCATATGTATTAAGTTTGATTATGTAATGTAATAAAAATGTCTTGTTATCTACCATTCAACATGGAAATGGATCATAAGTGTAATGAAATTTAAGTAACCTTCACTTGAAAGTGAGTTTCAGATTGTTCTTCTCTACTCTTTAATTTGAAACCTATCATCATTACCAATGGGAAATAAACATCAATAAAATAGATAAACAATGCAAGCAAATACATAGTTTAACATCACAAATCATTTATTAAATTTTAAAAAATAACTGTAAGAGCATTACATACTTCACAAACTTAAATTGTGTTAAGAAACATAATCTAATCAATGTAGAAGAATTAAAAACTTCACAAACATAACTTGTGTTAAGAAAAATAATCTAAAAAATCTAAAAGTAGTACAATCTTTGCAAACATAAACATTATTAAGAAACACAATGTTTGTAATTTTTAAAAAAATTATAAAATTGAGTATTCCAACAAACATGCACCCTTTTTAGTAAGTAAACTTTAGTAAAAAATAATAATGCATGAATAAACTGTTGACCAATTTTGCCCACAGGCAAAATTTTGGTCACCTTCTTCCCCTACTGTTTAATGCCAGTCATCTTCAGGTTGCATAAGTTTAATGAGTTTGATTCATGGCCTAGATTTTCGATTCAACGGCCTTTTGGTTCAAAGGTTCTTCTTCAATTTCAACATCTCGATTCAACAAGCGTTGAACCATCGAACTGTTGAACCATTCTTGGTTCAATGTGGCGGTTCAATCGGCAAAAGAGGTTCATCAACGCTCAATGGTTGAACCATTGAACCGTTGAACCATTATTGGTTCAACGGCTTGGTTCAATAGACTTGGTTCAACAGACTTGGTTCAAGGGGCTGAGTTCATCAGCTTGGTTCATTAGTCCATCAGCGTGCAATGGTTGAACCAATTGAACTGTTGAACCATTTTTGATTCAACGAGTTTGGTTCAATGGGAAGGTGATAGAGACAAAGGAAAGAACACCCACAAAAGGCCAAAGAAGATAAGCCACAGAGGAAGCCATATGGACCCGATAGTGTTGTGACGAAGACGGTGATGTCCCAGAGAATGTCAAAGTTAACAAAGTGAAATAGCAGTTCATTTTCGAACCAAAGGAGCGCTAACTATGGAAAAGGCCCAGTAATGCAGCGACCCACTAGAAGATAACCCAAGGGCCAAAAGGAGCTAGAAGAGACAAGATAGGAAAAGGACAAAATCCCAGGTGACAAAGTAGGAGAGTGACAAGGTGCAGAAAGAAATGAAGTAGTCCAAGTGGCAAGGGGAAGGTGATTTATTTCCTGATAATCCCCAAATGGTGCAAATAGCAAATGACGTGGCTCATGCATTTAAAAGGGGACAAATCTCAATCTGTTGTAGAAAAAGAGAGGCAGCCTATGTTTCCACATTAATGCTTGAACACCAAAGTCAAATTCGAAGATTATACAACATGGTTCCAGCAGGCCTCTTCTAGAAAGATGACATTGACAACAGTGTTTTCCTCTTCCCAATGAAGGGATGCATGGGCCACTTGTGAAAAAAGGAGTGCCAAATGAGTCTCCTTGCTTCTCCTATATATTGCAAACTTGTCATTTTGTAAAAAGATGATCTTCCACATTTTTTGCAAGGCGCAGCCTTGTTGAAATTTTCACCTAAATTAATAAATGCAATTTTTACCTCCATTTTAGATAGATATATCCGAGTATGGCTTGAGTGTTTGTTTTGTGTTCAGTCATTGTTTTTTGATGCTTTCATAGGTTCAACACCAGCATACATGTTATCTACAAGGCACCATCTCTGCAGCTGACAGGAGAAGAGCAGTATTTGAGAAGTGTGAAATAGAGGAAATTACTACATAAGTGTGCATCCCACAGCACCTTTGGTGAACCTCCATTTTTTGTATTTTCCATTAAGGCCTCCCTGCCAGTTTCTAGTAGCCTAGCCCTTCTGCCAAGTGTGAAGTGTACGTATGCATTTGTCTGATTTCAAGAGTGGATGTGTGAAGGTCAACTTTATTTTGGTGCATCACCTCTTTAGAGTAGTTTGTTTTCCTGTATCTCTCTCCCTTTTCACCCCCCCTTTTTATATATCTATATATATGTATGTGTTAGCACTTGCTGGAACAAACATGATGCATCAAAGGGAGCTAGCCCTTATCTAGAGACTCTCTCCTCCAACTTCGCCAGTCCCACAGGCAAGAGGGGAGTTTCCATGTTGCGAGGAGAAGGTAGGAGCTCGACTTCCTGCCAAAGGGTGCAATTTCCTATGTCAATAGTTTTGGCACGCCTGGTGGGACTTAGTTTTACAATGCAATAAGGTTTCAGGATTGATGCTGGTCCTGTTACAGCAAATCAAAGTTTTCAGCATCTGGTGACTCTGAGTTAAATTTGCTGGTTAAGCAGCATGGTGCCATCAAAAATCATTTTTTATATGTATATTTCCTTTGCTCAAAATCATGGGTCTGGTTTTCCCTCATATGATTTTGATCAGACTCAAAAATTTTAGAGAATCGCCTCAAGCAGCTCTCCTAGTTGCCCTGCAACTATAAAGGAGATGGCACTGGAATTGGAGATTAACAGGCTAGAAGAGCAGTACAAATATCAGCATGAGCTGATGTATAAAGAGGACCATTTGTTTAGGCAAGCTCAGCCCTTGCAACCCATGAAAGAGGAGGTAGCAAAATGGAGAAACCCGTCTATGAGCGGCGGTCAGCCTTGTGCACCCCCTCTTATTCTGAAAAAAGCCCCCTCTTTTACACCAAATCCTTTCTATCAGATAGTACTTGCTCTTTCCAGCTTATCAAATACATTTGCCCCCAATCCCATGCACCTAGCTTTCCAACACCAGAAGACATCAGAACAACCTCCCATGGAGATGAACCTTCTAAATTCCTTATATTATGAGTCTTTCATTTAGAATAGTACCACCAACCAGCATGTCCCTCTTATAGAGACTCCTCTAATGCATCAATAGTCTCTTCGTAGTATTCCTCAGCCTCCCAAGTTTTTCAACGTGATGTGTAGATTCTAAGTTGGAGGAAGGATTAATAGGAACCAGCCCAGAGCTTTGAAGAGGATCATGCTGGTGATCTCCAAGAAAGGCTCCTTCAAGAAAATATAGCTAGGAGAATTATAGAGTTGGAGTCCCAAACGAGATTCCTCAGCCAACGTGTGGTGGACCTGTCTGAACCCAGCCAGTCCACACACCTCCAAGAGAGATATTAGGCCACACCTGATATTGATGAAGTGCTGACCAAGTGGAAGGAGGATAATCATTCGATTCTAGCTCAAGGACTGCCTCCTCTTCCACACATTTTCTCTACTTCACCCCTTCTCAAGGAGGAACCTGTTTTGCAGAAGGCGAGTGAGGAGCAAAAAAACCAATATGTAGTTCTTCAAGGGGCTATCATGAGCGACAATGAAGAAGAAATCATCATTGATGCTTCTTATGAAGACCTTATCAATAGTGGAGAAGATGCAGGTCTTGCATATATGCAGATGTTCCAACAATACGAGGAGGAACAAATGCATGGTGAGCTCTCTTCCCCTCTATTTGATGAACTTCCTTGCTATTTTGATGATGAGGATGACTACACTGAGGAGCCTGAGTTGGAGGAAAGAAAGGAGAGGTCTATCTTCCTAGAGGAACACCTTAAAGAAGAGAGTTTTGAAGAAAGAGGCGATGTTCTATGGGATGAGCAATCATTTTGTGAGTCCATTTCAGACATCACCATAGTCTCCCTTCTTCAAAAGGGCCAAGAGGAAGCAGAGTATGAGTCTGACAAAGTCTTCAACGAGGTAGAAGGAGACAAATTAGACCATGATACATTGCAGAAGGAATGTACAGATCAAAGGGCTTATGGTGATGAGCCAACAACCATTGATTTCTTGGTGAAGAGCACCAATATGAAGGACCAACATTCAACAGGCCTCTAAGGACAAGAAGAGTACATGTATGTTGGAGGCATGTTTGAATCTGATCCACTTGGATTCCAACCAAACTAGGTGACAGGTAAGAGGAGCAAGTCACCAAATCCCCTTTTCATTTAGCTACTTGCCTGGGACCATAAGTCTTCTTGCCAGGAAGGGGACTTAAGAAAATTTCCCTTTGATCCAGGAGGGAGGCAAATTTTCCTGGTTAGCTGTATATAGTAGTTTGTTTTCAATTTCTTTTCCTGCTTTCCCTAAGTGCACTTTGCACAAGTAGTGTTTTTAGCCTTGTGTGTTTCCCTTTGCGTGTGGGGTAAAAGCTTCATGTTTGATTCTTGGATCTTTTGGGCTTGTTGATAACTCTTTCATAGCTACATCTGACTCCACACCCAATGGACTGCAAGGCAACTAGGTTCTAAGCACAGCAGGCATGCTTCCCCTGTGAGTCACCAATCTGTTGACCAATTTTGCCCACAGGCAAAATTTTAATCACCTTCTTCCCCTGTTGTTTAATGCCAGTCATCTTCAGGTTGCATAAGTTCAATGAGTTTGATTCATGGCCTAGATTTTTGGTTTAATGGCCTTTTGGTTCAAAGGTTCTTCTTCAATTTCAACATCTCGATTCAACAAGCATTGAACCGTTGAACCATTCTTGGTTCAACATGGCAGTTCAATCAACAAAAGAGGTTCATCAATGCTCAATGGTTGAACCATTGAACTATTCTTGGTTCAATGGCTTGGTTCAATAGACTTGGTTCAATAGACTTGGTTCAAGGGGATGAGTTCATCAGCTTGGTTCATTAGTCCATCGACGTGCAATGGTTGAACCAATTGAACCATTGAACCATTTTTGGTTCAACGAGTTTGGTTCAATGGGAAGGTGATAGAGATAAAGGAAAGAACACCCATGGAAGGCCAATGAAGATAAGCCCCAGAGGAAGCCATATGGACCTGATAGTGTTGTGATGAAGACGGTGACATCCTGGAAAATGTCAAAGTTATCAAAGTGAAGTAGTCGTTCATTTTTTAACCAAAGGAGCGCTAACCATGGAAAAGGCCCAGCAATGCAGCGACCCACTAGAAGATAACCTGAGGGCCGAAAGGAGCCAGAAGAGACAAGATAGGAAAAGGACAAAATCCCAGGTGACAAAGTAGGAGAGTGACAAGGTGCAGAAAGAAATGAAGTAGTCCAAGTGGCAAGGGGAAGGCAATTTATTGCCTGATAATCCCCAAATGGTGCAAATAGCAAATGGCATGGCCCGCGCATTTAAAAGGGGACAAATCTCAATCTGTTGTAAAAAAAGAGAGGCAGCCTGTGTTTCCACATTAATGCTTGAACGCCAAAGTCAAATTCGGTGATTATACAGCATGGTTCTAACAGGCCTCTTCTAGAAAGATGACATTGACAACAGTGTTTTCCTCTTCCCAATGAAGGGATGCATGGGCCACTTGTAAAAAAAGGAGTGCCAAATGAGTCTCCTTGCTTCTCCTATATATTGCAAACTTGTCATTTTGTAAAAAGATGATCTTCCACATTTTTTGCAAGGTGTAGCCTTGTTGAAATTTTCACCTAAATTAATAAATGCAATTTTTACCTCCATTTTAGATAGATATATCCAAGTATGGCTTGAGTGTTTGTTTTGTGTTCAGTCATTATTTTTTGATGCTCTCACAGGTTCAACACCAGCATACCTATTATCTACAAGGCGCCATCTCTGCAGCTAACAGGGGAAGAGCAGTATTTGAGAAGTGCAAAACAGAGGAAATTACTACATAAGTGTGCATCCCACAACACCTTTGGTGAACCTCCATTTTCTATATTTTCCATTAAGGGCTCCCTGCCAATTTCTTGCAGCCTAGCCCTTCTGCCAAGTGTGAAGTGTACATATGCATTTGTCTGATTTCAAGAGTGGATGTGTGAAGGTTGACTTTATTTTGGTGCATCACCTCTTTAGAGTAGTTTGTTTTCCTGTATCTCTCTCCCTTTTCACCCCCCCTTTTTATATATGTATGTGTTAGCACTTGCTGGAACAAACATGATGCATCAAAGGGAGCTAGCCCTTATCTAGAGACTCTCCCCTCCAGCTTCACCAGTCCCATAGGTGACAGGGGAGTTTCCATGTTGCGAGGAGAAGGCAGGAGCTCGACTTCCTGCCAAAGGGTGCAATTTCCTGCGTCAACATAAACAAAATGAAAATATAATGGAAAACATATCAACAACAACTATGGAAAAAAATGAATGAGTAACACAACAACATAAATTCATAACAACATATTAATAACACAAAAATATGAATTCAAAAAATGATTTGTTTTGATACATTTGAATCAACATTTGATGGTATCAGAATGAAAATATTAATTTTTAATATAAAGATAATAACATTTACTTCTATTTGAATAAATTTTTTTAGGACTTTCATCCACATACTACTAAATGTTTAGTCATATAGACACACACGTCTTCCAACATGGCCCTATGTTGCACATTAATGACACATATAAACTGAACATCAGTCCTTAATGCATAAATTTTTAAAATAATGATAAAATAATGTATGTCATTCAACATTTAATGAGTGTGAATCAAAACCTTAATTTTGATACAACGACAATAACATTTACTAGTATGTTAATGAAAACCTTCATTTTGATACAAACATAATCACATTTTTTGGTAAATGAATGAAAACCTTTAGGGCTTCCCTTCACATACCAATAAATGTTTAGTATTCCATCCCAATTCAAATCCCTTTCTATCCAAATAATAATTTTTGTGTATATTAATAAATGTTTAGTCTTTCATCGCAAGTTCAAATCCTTTTCTATGCAAATAAACATTTGTGTGTGGGAACATTTAGTGGGTTCTTACAAAATCCATGGAAAGTTGGAGGTAGGAAAATAGAAAAGCATTGTAGATATAAATAACATAGTAACATGAATGGAAAACGTATCAAAAACAACTATGGAAAACAATATTTGTAATGTTGAAAATATGAATGAATAACACAACAATATGTACCCACATCAACATATTAATAACACAATAACATGAATTCACAAAATGATTTGGTTTGATACATCTGACTCAACATTTATTGGTATGTAAATAAAAATATTAATTTTGATACAAACATAATATTATTTATTGATATGTGAATGAAAACTTTTAGGGCTTGCATCAACATACTAGTAAATGTTCACTAACAAATAAAACATTTTAAGGTTGTTCAAGATAGGCAATGTTTCATCCTTCTATCATACCGAAGATAAAATCTCTATTAAACAATGCATTTTATGTAATAGGTCATTAGGTTTCATCACCATTCATCTCACATTCACTGTAAGTGACATTTTAACATGGCATGCTAAACATGATTAACATGAAACTTTAATGCAATTTAATATTGGGAGGCATCCTACATGGCCCTTTAATGATTATAAAAAATATCTAATAAGACACTAATGTTCCTCACTGTGCAAAATTTTAACCCTTTTCTATCCAAGAAAGCACTTGTGTGTGGAAACACTTATTGTGTGATTGCAGAATCCATCGAAAGTTGAAGGTATGGAAATACAAGTTCATCATAGATATAAATAACACAACAACATGAATTCAAAAAAATAATTTGGTTTGATACGAAAAAAACAACATTTAATGGTGTATGAATGAAATCCTCCATGGCGTCCATCCAAAAACCAATAGATCTTGAGTTAGATGTGAATGAAAACATGTTGACACCATAGATTTAGATATGGGTAAGGTTTTATCCATCCAACATAGTGACACTATAATATATGTGAAATTTTACATTATGTAGAAGAGACATTTGGGTTCCATGACATTTAGGGGAGAGTGACTTGAACAAGGCAGATTGAACATATTGTAGATGACATTCATGGAAACATTAACTCACTACATTAATGGGAAAAATCCCTCCAAGTGTCTTTGAACATGACCCTTCTTTGCGTATTAACGACACAAGCATCTTCCAACACGGCCATTAAATTCAGAAAATGATATAGTTTGATATAAAAATAATAACATTTATTGGTTTCTGAATGAAAACTTTAAAGGATGACATGAACATACTAGTAAAATTGACTTAGATGTAAAGGCATACATAATAATAATAATAATAATAATAATAATAATAATAATAATAATAATAATAATAATAATAATAATAATAATAATAAATTTTTAAGGTCCATGATATCAAGCATCTTAATTATGGTTTGTAAGATAGTCTACGACATATGAAACCATCTCATATTCTCAAGATGGAAAGGACACCTTACTATACTTCAAACATAAAATGTGCGTAACTTACCCCATATAAAATTTGGCCTTGTAATCTCCCTTTCAGATTAGATTCTCGCTTCTTTTCTTTAATCAATGGGCCTATGCATACGTTGATAACCGACCACATCGAATTTTCAAAATTTGGAAAAGGAACAACTTTGTATTGATTAATGGTTATACTTTGTTAAGAGCGAGGATAAATACCGGTTGTGGTTTGCGAAGGAAAGTGCGTGCAAGAAGGCATTTGAAAGGCCATAAGCATCTGTGACTCTTGACCCACTTTGAGCGCCAACCCACGTGAAATGCCCCACTTAAAACGTGTAAAATTCTGCTTTGATGATCGTGTTGGTCCATCACAATTATTATAAAAGACGATGCATAATGGAATTTAAGATTACAGAGTTGCTTTTTTTCTTTCCTAAGAATCGGATGAGTCGTTGGCCTGCAATTTCAACCCACCTCGGCTTGTCTCGTATAAATTTGTTGACAGATACAATTTTTGAATGCCTTCCAATTTACGTTTTAAACAAATTTTTATTTAATTTTATCAACATCTCTTACATACCAGCATTTCACAAACTTGTACAAAATATCCTCAGAAGCATTTGAGAAAATTAGCATTAATTTCAACCCAAATACAATGAATTTTGTTGCAAACATGGATCGTTTTTTCAATATAACACAGACAGCTGATGAGCGCCTCTCAGTATTTTTAATTTATTTTAAAAGTGCTTGGTTTGAAAAATTATTGCCTGTAAATGTCTGTTAGCTCAATTAACTATTTGTAACAGCTATTTCAACTTGGGATAAACTTGCTGTAGTGTAAGCTAACCAAAGGAAAATCTCTATTGTTTCCTGATTTTCCTCCTAGGATTCTTCTCCTACGGTGGTTATAAATCTGTAAATCTATGCATTTGATTATGTGAATAACAATGAAGTCAATTAATGCATTTTTGTTTTTTCTGTGCTTGATAAATTTGTCTTTGTAGATCTGCAGAATTTAACATGGCATCAGAGCAGGTTGGAGGTAGTTTCAGGTCAGTAAGATGAACAAATTAATTGTATTTTGTTAGATTCCATTGCTCTCTGTGCTAAAATTTACAGGTGAGCAGAGCAGACCCCAAATCTGAGCAGGACGTCATCTTTACACTCAGTGAAGGGCGCAATTTCTGCCTTAGACGCTGTTGGAGCCTTAATTTTGCCCTCACGCATTTTTAATAAGAGAATTGCACATTGCAATCTCTGTTAATTGCAATTTCTCTCTTGATTTGGGGCTGTTACTTGCAATTCCTCTGTTCACCCTGGGCTGCGACAAACGTCAAAATCGAGCAAGGAGCATGATTTCATTTGCTGTGGTCATATGAGGTTTTTTAGCCCCTGGTTTGTTCCAGCCCATGAGGGCATAAAGGGAGTATAAACAATTATTTTGCATGTTTTGATCATGTGCTTGCATGTCACTGCATGTAAAGGAGAAGTTTCTTTTTATGTTTTTTGCATTCATTCTTTGGGTGATTATACATGTGCTTTGTCATCATGAACTGAGATAAAGTTCCATTTTGGGGGGGTTAATAATGTCTCGTATACACCATTTTCATCATTCTATTGTTAGGCTAACTTCAAAAAGCTTTTTGTCTTGGAAAAAAGGGATAAAGAATCATTGCCTTGAATAGGGCTACTACCCTTTCTCCTCGAACTCGTACCTGAGCCAAGTGACTATGATAAAAAAAATGCATGGTTTAATTATAATGACATAGTCTATAGACTAATATATCTTACTAGTTTTGAGGATACTCTACATCACATAGAGCACACTGAGTGCCCTTTTACTGCTTGGATCATTATCCAATAGTTGTATGGAGACATCGAATCTTCATCTGAAAGTGATGTTTCCTTGGAAAACCAGGGTAATGATCATATTGAGACTTATGCTGCGTCATCTAATGTGGACACATCTTGTATGGATAATCAGTTCATTGATTCTCCATCAACAACACCTATTGCAGATTTAGATTCTAGAGATGCTTTTTTGAGAGCCCCTAGTAATTCATTGCAGCGGGATCATTTGTCTTTTGGATTCAATGTATTGGGACCGATTTCTACCAAACATTTCTTTTTTGTTTGTAGAGTCCCTCATTTCGGATCTAGATGACACTATTGAGGACATATGTCTTCTCTTTGAGGACCACTCTTCTATCCTTACATCTGTTGCTACTTCTGAGCTCTGTGTTGCTTCTTCGAAAGCTTCCAATAGCTTCTTGCAGCAGGGCATCCATAGTCTTCCTGATTTAACTTTCTGGGATGATCACTTGATAGGAGTTTCAAACTTGTTTATGGAGACTCGTATTTCAGAATTGGAGGACACATTTGAGGCATTATCTCTCCTCTTTGATGACAGTTTCAGCACAGTTGTTAGCCCATCTTCATTGTCTTTGGAGATTAACATTCATGAGTTTCCTCTTTCATTTGATTTATCATATTTCTTGGTTGATTTTGACCATGATTATTTTGTGGCTTATTCAAGCTTGGAGACTCCTACTTAGTTTTTAAAGACACACATGTTGAGACTTCATCCTTCCTCTTTTCAGTTGGACATGGAGTGGCTTCTTCATTAGCCTATAGATTTGTTTCTTCCCAAGGGAAGACATGTTTGTAGACACTGATCATCTTTTGTTTTCAAGCATTCTTCATCGACTTGCAGTACTGTCCCACTTTTGAACATAGAGTGAGCTCAAGTCTCACTCTCTGCTGAGACCTTCTTGGGGTGAAGGATACTGCAGCATAGTAGCTACCATGCTCAGTTATTTTTTGTTTGAGGTGTTTTTTTAATTCCCAGAGGGTTTTCCCTCTTTGCTTTTTCCTCTTTCCTCTCTTTAGGATTTTGTCTCCTTAATTAGACTTAAAGGCAGTTGTTAGTGCAATTAACTCTTTGTAACTGCTGTTTCAACTTGGGATAACTCTGCTGTTACTTGCTTTAGTGTAAGCTAACTAAAGGAAACTCTTTGTTGTTACCTGATTTTCCTCCTAGGATTCTTCTCCTAAGGTGGTTATGAATCTGTAAATCTATGCATTTGATTATGTAAATAATAATGAAGTCAGTTAATGCATTTTCATTTTTTCTGTACTTAATAAATTTGTCTTTGAAGATCTGCAGAATTTAACAATGTCTTCGACCTCTTTTTAATTTAATTTGTAATCAACAAACAACAAACCAACATACGCTTCTTCTACTTATAGTTTTATTTTATTGTCTTCTTAGACCAATATCTTTTATGTTCTCCCTAAATTCCTTAAAAAAAACGCGATTTTTATAACAACCAATTTATAACTAGTTTTTGATGCACTGCAAATTACAAAGGTGCAATTGAAATTATGTCAACAACGACCTTTAAAAGGAGGTAAACATACATATGAAATGCTTACAAAAAAGCTAAAATAGGTGTTAACAACATCACGTGGACAATTTAGCTCACACCAATCACTACAACTAAGATGGATTACAAATTGTGCACATGAAAAATAGTATAGGCTCAGCATGGAATTCAAAATATCCTCATAATGTACTAGTCCATCTTATAGTTTAAGGCAATCTTAAAAAATTACAATTTAAAATGATTTGGACTTCAACAATACATAAATCATAAGGACTAATATTATAAATGGTAACAATTGATTTTGATAATAATGAACGTGAAGATATAAATTTTACTACATTATCAAAAGTGCGATCTTTATAAAACTTTCAAAATTTTTCTCCTTTCAATTTTGATAAATATGCAAAAATACAAGATTTCACATATATCCATATTAGAAGAAGCCCCAAAAAAAAAAAGAAAATAAAAAATTGTATTATTTATAGAGCTTCCCCTTCACTAAATGAAAGTATTTCACATCTATTTTCTTTATTTGCTTTATCTTTTTATATGTCTTAATTATATGAAAAATGTCTTAATTATATGAAAAAATGAATCGACTTTAAATTTTTTTATACCAAGTAACTTCTTAAAATCTATTATCCATCCTTCATTTATATCATATAATTTATTATAATATCTTAATCCTATTTTACCTTGTATCATTTTCTTTTTTTAATCATTTAAAAAATACTTAATACTTACATTTCCCTTCATGCAATTAAGAGTTGGGAGTTATACCTATTGATTAAATGGGAGTTTGAAAATCTTGTCGAAACGATTGCGATAGATTTGCACGTTTCCTTTCATAAACAATCAAAGTGGAATTTTAATCTTCAAGAACGTCACTTTACATGGGTTGGTGCTCAAAGTTGTCACTCATTGAAAAAATCTATTATGGAGAAAGTGTAAATGAAAGATAGTGAATATTAATCCTATCACAAACCATCCATGGTGATTTTTCCACACGCTTTCCTTCACAAACCACAGAGACTCATTCACCACGTTTAAACACATTTTTTAATCTTGTCGAAACGATTGCGACGGATCCGTACGTTTCCTTTCATAAACAATCAAAATAGAATTTTAATCTTCAAAAATATCACTTTACATAAATTGGTGCTCAAAATTGTCACTCATTGAAAAAATCTATTATAAAAAAAATGTAAATGAAAAACAGTGAATATTAATCCTATCACAAACCATCCATGGTGATTTTTCCACACACTTTCCTTCACAAACCACAGACACTCATTCAGCACGTTTGGACACCTTTTTTAAATCTTTAGACACATTCAACGCTATGCCCAATTAAATTATTTTCTCTTTGTTTCCATTTTGTTGAATGGTCTTTGTATTACATACATGGTTCGATAAATTTGCATCAGTGGTAGATTTGACCATGTAAGTTGTCAAAAGAGAGCCCAATCAAAATATCACGGGCACTGTTTTATACCCTCAGCTCCTTTTTACTCGGATTGTTCTGGCAATAAACATTAATTGGGAAAGTAGGTATTTAAAACAATATTTTAGATAGATGGATTCAAATCAATTTGAATCACATATATTCATAGACATTGTTTAAAAAGATTTGAAACATTAATTATATTTAATTAATTATTCAAAAATTAGAGTAATAAAGGATGAAAGAGGATTTAGAAGAATATATTTATTTGTATATAATATAAAAATATATGTTGAGATTTTGACAATATTAAAGAGATTGAAATAATAAGATGAATTCAACATAGAAAAGTTTGAAAAAATAAAGAATCTTCTTAAAACTTTACAAAACAATTTTTCTGGGCCCCAATACCATAGATGATATGGTTTTAGGAAGAGATAAGTAGATACAATTTTTTTTGGACAACTATGTTAAATATGGGTCTTCGAAAATCTTGTTCATTTTAAAAAAAGTTCAGGACCATCATTAATAAATTTCACTTCTTATTCAAACCTTAATTTGACAATTGAACTTACAAATAATAAGGGAAATGATTATATATTGGTTCCAATGTTAAGGGTTAGCATGGTTTTTAAGTATTAAGTACTTATCACGTCTCTTAATAATGTATAAATTAAAAAAAAATTAAGTAAATGAAATAATGGTAAAACTAAGAAAAATAGTATAACGTAATGTGTTGCTATTATGAAATTCAGTGCTATAACGAATACCCTCTAAATGATTTTTTGATTTCTCTTCAATGTTTTTAAATTTAAATAGATTTCTATGACATAAGATACTATATTCTATTTCAAATTTCCTCCAGGCCACTGAAATATATCGTTGAATTCTTCCATCATGTTGCTCAACTTTTTTGTTTTTGTTTTTACTACACAAACTGTGGTATAAATTGATTCCATAAGGATGTTCTTACATTTAGGTTTCAACATCAATGGTACAATTTTTTAATAGATTTGACTAGATTCTTGCACTAATGAGTGAAAGCTTAGGAATTACTTCTCGTATGTGGTATCTCATAACTCAAGCATTTGTGATAACATTTCTAGGATTTACCTCATAACGTACATGTTGATGGTAAAAATATGGTTAACCAAGTAAAACATAAAATAAATCTAATGCCACAACGTCACAAAGGACATCACATTGAAAACGATTCATTTTGTACACTAGGTGACATGTCTAAGTGAGACATTTCTTAGACCTTGCATTGAACCATCCAACGGAGTAGGTTTGTGGGTGATTCATCAATGGAAAGCTCAATCTATGAAATTATTCAAGCAAAATTAGGGTCTTATAACCTCCATTATCAACTATAAAGAATACTAGTTGACCATTGATACACATTTGAAAATAGAAGAATCTATCTTCTTCCTCTAAATTGTTTTTGGTAGAAGAGAGATGTTTATGACACTGACCATAACACTAGGTCCCTCTAAAAGTATTATAGATAAAATAATTAAACAACATGTTGGGTCAATACAAGGATATACTTTAGTCATTTGAAGAAGTGATTAAATAATATGAAGTGAAGCATACTATTGATATGATCCCATGACTACCTCTACCTAATGTTTCTTTATATTATAAATCATTTCTAAATAATAAAGAGATCGAGCATAAAATTCATGAATTAGTCGATAAAGGAAAAATCAGGCCCAACTCATCACCTTGTGGTAACCAAATTATTCTTGCACCAACTAAGGATGACACATGGAGGTTTTGCATTTATTAAAAATCTCTTAATAATATCATAATGAAGAACCACTATCATCTTACAAGGATTGAGGAACTATTGGAAAAGCTCTATGATGCTGAATTATTTACCAAAATCAATATTAAGTCTAGGTATTATCAAATTCCTACCAAACCTATACACATCTGAAAATAACCTTCAAATAAAATGAAGATTTGTTTGAGGGGCTATTTTATTTCATTTGACTTAAGTAATAAACCTATCATGCAGATGGTGAATAACATCCTCAAGCCTTTCACTATTTATTTATTTTAGTTCACCTTCAGTAAAGCATAAGATGACTATCTACACCATATTGAACAAGTATTTTACAATTTTTAATAGAATAATTTGTAAATATAACATGGATAAATGTTTATGTACCTTGTAAGATATACAATATCTGAAATAAATTACAGATGTACAAGGAGTGCATGTGGACCCAACCAATATTTAAGTCATCCATAAACAACTTACACCAGAAAATCTCATAGAGCTTCACAACTTCTTGGGATTAAAAAATTTATAAAGGAGATTTTTACTTGGTTTTTTTCATGTGACTTGGCCTTTGTACCAAGTTACAAAAGGTGGCTCCAAATTAAATTTCATCTGAACATCTACATAACACAAAGAATTTGAATAAATCAAATGCATATTTAGTTCCATACCAATACTTGTATTACTTGATCTTTATTAACCATTTGAGATATTGATCAATGCATCTAATTATGCATTTATACCAATCCTAACTCGACATGGTCACCTAGTTACCTACCAAAATGAAACATTCAATACACTAGTAAGGAACTATCTTGCATATGAGGGTAAGTGCATGAAGTTGTGGTGCCAAAAATTGGACATTTTTCATGAAATTGCCATTTTAAAGAAAATGCTAACACTATCTTGTGATTTAGGCTCGGTTATAACTGAACCTAAAGCATGTGCATGGTTTATAATTGCATACATGATACTGTTATTATGCAATGTGAAAGGGTTATGAAGCAGGGAAATTAAAGAAGTAAAAGGTAGGGTGTGGGTTCACTAAAACAAATGTTAAGTATAAGGAATATTTTTATTCATTATACTTTAAATTTAATTTAGTAAATATAAGAAAGTAGGGACACTCTACATCTTCTAGAATTGGTCTCATAGCTCCATGGATTATGATTATAAGATAATTTTTCAAAATTCAATCTAGTCGGTACGTAATAATTTTTTAGGATTTCAATATTGAACCTAAGGCTTTCAAGGTGTTACTTTTGAATCTTCATTTTTGGAAAACACATCATCATTTTTTAGGTTTTGGGGCCTTCTAGATTGCTTTTTAACATTTATAAGAGTTTTGGGTGTGTCAAAATTAAATTTTATAAACTATCACACACTTGTTCACAATTTATGCTATTTTTACTTATGATTAGGTCCATTATATGCCGAAAATGACATAAAAACATCATATTTATTTGAAAACAAGGTAAATGGGAAAACATTGGTCTAAATTTATGTGTGGTCACCATAGTTCAGTTTGAATTCATACTAAAGTGGTGTGGATGGTGCATTATATGTCACATTGGTGACTAGTGCACACCCAAACACCTATTTTTGTAAATTTTACTTGCATTTAGGTCCCTTATAGACCAAAAGAAACATAAAAACACCATATCCACTGATTATTAGGGTAAATTCAAATAATTTCAGGCACATATGTGCATGATCACCCCATTTATCTTTAAATTACCAATGTGACCTACGTTATGCCATTCACACCACATTATCCTAAATTCAAGGATAATTATGGTGATCATACACAATTTTTCCAAAAATTATCCCCATTTTCCCTGTCATAAGTGGATATGGCATTGTGGTGTCACTTTCAACGTATAATGGACCTAATCAAAATTAAAATCAATAAAAATGGGCGCTTCAATGTGTGCAAGCCACCAATGAAACCTATGTTTCCAAATTATAGTCATATAAAATGTCCAAATTGGTAGCTTGAGTGTGGCTTATGACACCCACCTTCTTGCATGCTCTCGTGACCCTTATAACACCTTTTTACTTATTCCCAGTCATTTGTATCCTTCCAGATGATCATTCTAGCTCATCTAGGCTCTATTTCCTAGGCCAATTCTATCCCCTAAGTCTTGAGCTTATAGGATAGGAGCACTGGACCTAGATAATGGAGACACACCCTAGGGTGTCTTATTTTTGGTGCTCCTATCCAATCACATTTTAAGCCTAAATGACCATTTCCATCTGATTCCTATCTTTCATCATGTTAGCCTCACATGAATACATTTAACCCATGACCAACAGTTCCCTATAAAAGTCCATCCAAAGGTCATTTACAAAGGGAGGTGAAAAATCTTACAAAGCAAGCAAGAGTACAAATTAATAACTAAGGCAAACTTTCCTATTCTCTGCATACACTCACCCAACATAATTGAAAACATATTCAAACCCTCACACTAGTCCCTAGCCACCTCAAGCACTCTCAATTTAGTATTTTTACATCCTCATTACACTATTTCACAAAACATATCAAGTGAGAGAACTACATATGGCTTGATCCCTCTTTGGAGTATTGGTATGTAGGCAGTGTGCCCATACAAAGGGGTGTGGATACATGTTTAGTGCATCTTACACACACTAACCCCCCCTCTTTCTCAAGTTTTATTTAGGCATAATGAAGGTCTAAGGTTTGAAAATTAAATCATCTCTATAAAGAGCTCCGTTGATATTCAACACTTAAGATTTCACATGTAGACTCATACAGGGACAATGAATAAAACCTAGAAAAATTAGATCTCTGTGACTAGTTTGGACAATAATGACAGGAGTGGAATATAATGCCAAACCTTGAAGTGTCCTATTTTTGGCACTCCTATCCTTTCATCGAACAAAATCTATATTCTAATTTGTGACATTATCCCAGTCTTGCACAACCAATTTTAGCCTCTGTCTTAATCATCTTAGTCCAATTTTAAGCTAAGTTGTATTTCTATTTATTTACTACTATTTTAGAAAGATTTAAAAGACACATAAATTATACAAATTAGTAATGTAATTATTTTAATATTATTTAATGATTTAATTATTCTATACCCTTAACTAAATTAGGAATAATACTCCAATGTTATCAAAATAGTTAATTCATTTGGTGAACTCGACTTACACAAAAATCTTAGAAACCCTAAGGAAAATTCCTTCTAATTTTTTCTAGCATTTTTCTAATTTTTCTTGAATATTTAAATAAAAAATTCACATTTAATTGTTAAATTTACCATAGTAATTTTTAAAAATGATTTATTCAAACCCTAGTTAAATATACTAGGTCCCTTTGCTTTTTGAGGTATCACCTTACATGTTTGTGAGCTTCGTATCCTTTTTATGCATATTTCAGTTCATTGTTTAGATTATATTTGTTTAATATTTTATTTCATTATTAAAATTGTTTTTCTTATGCCACTTAAGCTCCTTACATATCTTCCTTTGAGATGAAGTGCGAGACTTAGTGGCAACCTTCCTAAATTCACCTAGATTTCTTCAACCTAACCATATACCATGAATACACAACTAACTCAACTTCCTACTTTAGATCCTACACATCCATATTACACCAATTTCCATGAGGATAATTTCAACAATGAGTAGTATGAGAATAAAAATAATGATACAAACACTGATGTTCATGACCCACCACATCGGGTTCTTGATCCTCTTCCACCTATTATTGATAATGATGTTATCATCAACAAATACTTAATTCTATGAAGGTTTAGAGAAAGACTCAAGGAACAACCCTGAGATCATACTCTTATCTTACAATCTATCATGGAAATTAAAAAAGCTAAGCAAATTGAGTCTTTCATCCCTTCAGAGCAACCAATTATACATGACACTATAGGGGTAACTATGTCTCAATAACCCCCTATAGCAACCCAACCTTCCTATGAGGCATCACCAGTTATGGATAGTACATCTTTGTCTCCTGATATGGATACCCTTGTGTAAGAGATAAAATCTCTTCAATTCAAGGTGATATATCTTGGGCAAGGTGTCTCTAGACCTACATATGTTTTGAATTCTTTTGCTCTACTTCATACACCATTGGCACATCATATTGCTTTTACACCCTTTCCATCAAGTTTTATTCAACCCAAGATCACTCTATATGATGGAAAGGGTGATCCAGAGACACACTTGATAGCTTTCATGTAACATGCTTGGACTATATGCCAAATGACTGGTTATTAACCAAGCTATTTCCATAGAGTTTAAAGAATTATGCTCTACAATGGCTCTATAATCTACCAAATTAGTCAGTCAATGCATTTAATCCTTTAGTTAACATGTTCCTAGCTCATTTTAGCATTAACATAGGTGACAAGGTTTCTTATGCCCAAATTATACAATAAAAATAAAGGTCAAATGAGCATTTCACAGATTATGTTCTTTGATATAAGACTATCTTGGCTAAAATGACTAGCCCCATGGCCGATCAAAAATTATAGGATCTCTTCAAATAGAGTCTTCTACCAGCTTTACATGAGTCAATAATGTCCAAACGATTCTCTTCCTTCATTGAGTTATGTCATACACTAAAGGAAAGGGAAGTCAAAATAATTTCTATGAGAAAACTCAAGTAAACAAACATATCAAAAAAACAAATAAGAGTAACAATAAAGTCCCATACAAAGTAAAGGTCAATCATAGAAAAATTCAAAATCAACCCATAGTTAATGCAAATTCATATCCCCCTCAATGATTGGTTTTATCAACACCTCCTCGACAAACTTTTTCTAATCTACTAGTATCTCCAACCAGAGTCTTACAATAGCTATTGGAATGTAATATCATATCTTTCCTTCCTATTCGAGAAGTTAATCTAAAAAATCCTCTTCTATGGGGATATGATTAAAAATTATTTGAAATTTTCACAGGGCACCAACGACACAATGAACATATGCATCAATTTGAAACACAAGATATATGACTTGATAGATGGCAACATTACTGATCTTGGCACTCCAATTGAGCCTCCTTAGGCAAAGTAAACATAGTAAAAAGCTTTGAAAATCTTCTTAGATATTTTCCCACAATATTATAAATAAGAGACAGGGGATACATTAGGTGTTCACCATGCATATCATGCACATCCTCCACCAACTACATATCATGTACCTTCAGTTGAGACACATCCTTTGAACAACATGATTAGTGTGTATAATTCTAGAGTTCTAACTAGACCTTCCATTTCCTTCTCAAAGTAGGAGATAGTCGAGGATGATTCAAATTACCATGAACTCTTTATCAGAGCCTACATTAATCATATTCCTATTCATAGTGTCCTCATAGACAATGGATCTAGTGTGAACATGTGCACTATGACATTACTACAACATTTGGGATATTTAGAGTAGGATCTTACCCTAGTGGACATAGTTATCAACGGATTCAGTGGGCATATACAAAGTTCATTGGGTGAGATTATACTTCCTATATAGGTTGGACCTACACATGTGGCTACACCATTTACTATTGTTCCCAGTGCAAGAGTTTTTAATATATTACTTGGTTGACCATAGATTTAGAAAATTCAAGCAGTATCTTCTAAAATTCATAAATGCATGAAGTTCATTCATGCTAATCAGGTTGATATAATTGGTGGAGTTCAATATGCATTACCACTCCCCACTTTAAAGCCATTTACTACTTATAGTCACCAGTTTTAGCTTCTCCACCAGTTACGGTTCTTCCTCCAGTTCAGATTTAGACACAGTCGATGCCTTCCTCACTAGGACAAAGAGTTCATACACTTCCATGGATGCCTCTTTTAGAGCACCCATATTTTTAGGACTCTAGATAGTTTCTAGCTACAGTGTTCACACTCAGGGTAGTTTCATTGAGGTCTAATGCCTCTACACATAGAGCACATATTCAAAGAGCTTCTCCTACCACCAGATGGGTCCCTAAAAGTCCTATAGTTGCATCCATTTCTTAGATTTATAAGGGGACCCCACATTTGGTTTTCACTATAGAGATTTTAGAGTATTTACAACATACATAGATTTTAGTGTCACAGTCTTAGCCTTTCCATCATGCTTCATGATCATGAACGATCCCTCTCCTTGATACAAGACACCATGATAGGGAGTCTTTCATGAGACTCATCAGTTAGTATTATCTATTCTCAGCCTTACTTGTACATACTTTCCTTTTACTTGCTTGTATATATCTTATTTTCAATTACTTGCACTTATTCTCCTTATGATTGATTATACATAGCTTATTTCAAAATATAAAAACATTCAAATAAATCAAAAGCACCAATTTTTTTTTAATTATATGCATTATCCATGCTTTATATTTCTACTACCATGCTAGAATTACATTTTGATGTTCTTTGTTATTGTTTGTTGATTTATCTACAATACCATGCTTCACTTGATCTTCTTTGAGTGTGTGTAGTGACATCCAGATCTTTAATTGCTTCACTCTATCCATTATGGGGGTGTCCTACTTCTACATTTGAGACATACAATGATATATCTACCCACCAAGAGCATCTTTTACATGACTACACCATCTAGGTTACGTCATTCCTACACCACACACTCTAGCTATCATGTTGATGTACATTACTTACTAGCTTACACATATTAATCTATCAAAATTCACTAGTATATAACACTTGTGTATTTCTTAACATATACCTAGTCTTGTACTCCATGTCTTGCATACTTTCACTTCTTGATTTGATTAGTTAGATTTGATTGTATTTAAAACATTTACATGCTTTCATTTTTTACTTCGCATAGCTATATGTAATTGCATTTCTTAGTTCTTTTTTTATCTCTTGTGTGTGCCTCAGGACATTTGCCAATGTCCTTTGCTTATAATCTTATATGTACTTGTGGCCCTCATGACAACCTTGTTTGTTTCTAATTGTATGTGTATGTGGAATTTGAACATGACTTGTATGTTTGCTTTCCTAACTTAAGTGACATGTGCCCATCTCCCTTGTTTGCTTGGTCCCTTGGCCACTCTTGTATGCTTCTTTCTTCTTGCCTTGTGTGCTTGTTGCTTGTTTGTTTCTCATTTTTTTTAATGCCATGATCCATATCATTCATTATCTCACTTTTTTAGATGCCATGATGGACATCATGCTCCATCCATCCTTAACAAATAATAACTAACCAATCTTTTTGATTTCAATTTAGTACACTACACATGCTATTACATTGTTACATCTATATAGGCATACCGCTATTGATCTAACAATCTCCAATATAAACTATGCTATATCTTGAGATTTTGTTTTGATTATCATTGTTATATCATGTATCTCATAGTATAACACACTTGAAGGGATCTTTCTTCTAAGGGTATTCATTATAGGGTCTTTATTCTTACCCTCAAAAGAGGGGGTAATAAATAAGGTTTTTATCATAGAGATCAGAGCCCTATATCAGTCACAAATCAATTTTTAGAACACTCAAAATAGCAACCAGAACCCAAACTAGGCAGAACAAACCAAAAAAATAGTGATGATTATAGAACAGTGATTAGAATGAACAAAGGAAAAGAGCACCAAACTTGGAATATAACACTAGATAGTAGGGTGTCCTATTTTTGGCACTCCTATCCAAACAACAAAAAACCCAAATTTTCTAGAAATAGATAAAAAGGTAAGTTCAATTATAGTTTTGTCACCTTTAGACCAATTTAGATTTAATAGTTTTAGTATAGTTTTACTCAAAGAATCTAAATATAGGGGGCATCATGCACATCATGATGGATCTTGATTCTAGTTTTAGACTGGCAGTTGGTATAACTTCTAGATCATAATCCATGTTACAGACACCAATGATTGGGGGTAATGTGTGTAGTACATTGGCTTTCTTTTCTTTTTAAGTTTAGTACATTACCTAGGTATTCTCAATAGTTTCATGCTTTTTTCCATCTATAGGTGGGTGCCATCATTTCTAGGTGGATTTCATATAAGCCTAATCTCCACCTTTTTGAGTCACTAAAAGTGGCCTAGTTTCTAGTACACATTTGGCTATTCACACCACATTATCAAATTTCAGAGCATTCATGGGCTTTAGGAGCCATCTCATATAACACACATTCATATTGGTATTAGTTTATAGCTTTAATTAATGGGTAACAATGGATCCAAAGGAATAGCTAGCCTTTTTATTCTTGATCCACCTACTCAAAGGGATTAGACACACAATCCAAACATCAATTAACACATGCATGATCACATAGTCTCACTTAGTGGGCAATGATGGAGCCAAATGGCCAGCCTTTGTAGTCTTGAGCTACTCTTGAGGAATTGAGTACACAACTCCATTCATGATATTAATTTTGGTACAACACATACCCAACACATATCCAACACACTTAGCATCACTCAACATCAAAACAAGTTTTGTAGTATTTTGCATATCCAATGAGGTGTATTCATTCCTTTCTCTTTTAACCATATTTTGTATGTTCTTATTGTAGACATAGCATGTCTAGTAAGAAATGATCTACTCTATTTTTCTCCTATATATTTACACTTAATGATGTGCTCTCTATATGCACACTCAATATCACACAACATCATAGACTTCACTCTTATAGGTAAGTTTAGACACGCTTTTTATTTTTCATTTATCCTAGTATTTCACTTTACTACATCACAAGAATAAAGGTAGGGCAAATTTAGTCATATAAAATGTCCAAATTGGTAGCTTGAGTGTGGCTTGTGACACTCTATCCATAGGACCTTCTTGCATGCTCTCATGACCATTCTATACACCTTTTTGCTTATTCCCAATCATCCGTAGCCTTCCAGTTGATCATTCTAGCTTAGCCAGGATCTATTTCATAGGCTAATTCTATCCCCTAGGCCCTAATAATATAGGACAAGAGTATCAGACTTGGATAATAGCATCAGACCCTAGGGTGAGTTATTTTTGGTACTCCTATTCAATCACATTTTGAGCTCAAATGACCATTTTCATCTAATCCCTATCCTTCATCATGTCAGCCTAACGTAAATGCATTTAACCCATGACCAAAATTTCCCTATAAAAGTCCATCCAAAGGTCATTTATAGAGGGAGGTGATAAATCTTACAAAACAAGCTGGAATATAAATAAACCACTAAGGTAAACTTTCCTATTCTCTACATACAATCACCCAGCATAGTTGCAAACATATTCAAACCCTCAAACCAATCCTTAGCCACTTAAATCACTCTTAATTTAGTATTTTTTTCATCCTCATTACACTATTCCATAAAGCACACCAAGTGGGAAAACTACATATGGCTTGATCCCTCTTCAGAGTATTGGTATATAGGCAATGTGCCCACATAATGGGGTGTTTATAAATGTTGAATGCATCTTACACACACTAACCCCCCCTTTTTCTCAAGTTTTATTCAAGCACAATGAAGGTATAGGGTTTGAATATTAAATCAATTCTACAAGGAGCTCCATTGACATTCAACACTTACTATTTCATAGGCAGACTCATAAAAGGACAATGAACAAAACCCAAAAAATTTAGATCTCTGTAACTAGTTTGGACAACATTGGTAGGAGTGGACTATAGCACCAAACCCCAAAGTATCCTATTTTTGATGATCTTATCCTTTCATTGAATGAAAGCTAGATTTTGATTTGCAATATTGTCCCAATCCTACACAGCTAGTTTCAAACTATGTGTCAGTTGTCTTAGTCCAGTTTCAAGCTAAGTTATATTTCTCCTTATTTATTGTTATTTTTATAAATGTGTAAAAGACACATAAATTATAAAAATTAGTAATGTAATTATTGTAATATTATTTACTGATTTATTTATTCTAGACCCTTAATTAAATTAGGAATAATACTCCAATATTCCCAAAATAGTTAAATCACATACTCACACTAATTTGGATTGGATTCAAAGTAAATTGGGGTGATCATGCATAATGTGCCCAAAATTATCCACATTTCCCTAGCCATATGTATATGGTGTAAGTCACTTTGATCTTATAAGGGACCCAATCGTGAGTAAAATCAGCATAAAAGAGTGGTTGGGTGTGTGTCAACTACCAATGGGACCTACATTTACCCAATCGCATAATTTATTTCTTAATTCAAAGTGAATTGGGTTGATCACACATGAGTGTACCCAAAATTGTCTATTTTCCCTCATCGTAAGTGGATATGGTTTTTTTGTGTTGATTTTGGCTTATAAACCCTCTAATCACAAGTAAAAATGGCATAAAGTGGTGGTTTCATGTGCACAAGTCACCAATGCCACCTATGTTTCCCCAATCACACAATTTTGGCTTAAATTTTAAGTGAATTTGGGTGATTTCCCTTACCTATGACCTAAATTATTTGCATGTCAATAATTACTAGTGGATATGGTGTTTTTGTGTCGATTTTGTCCTATAAGTGAAATTTGGACTTGATAAACACTATGAATTTTATCAAGAGATTTCATGAAACTATGAATATGACATTTAACACACTCTTATCTTTCAAAATGTATAATTTTGATGATCCTTCACCTTCACTTCCTCGGGTAGCAACTTATGCTTAATGTTCTGCTTTTTGGTTATATGTAGTTACTTTCATCGTGCCTTAACTGGTTGATTTTATTGCTTTGAGACAGTTTTGTCCTCTAGCATGAAGTTTGAGCCATGATTTATCTAGAGACATTACTTTATAACCTTCTATAATTATATTTTTTGATTAATATAATGTGAAGCATTCCAATAGTAAAATGTACATTTTTTTAATTTTTTGATTAATTTAAGGTTTATATCTATATTTATTTCTAAGTACACATTTTTATGCTTCCATATACACTATACATGTCTATATTTAGTTATGTGTCTTTTTTTTCATTTACTCAATTGAAAAAAAAAATTATATGGTTGTAAACTAGGACTAATTATATACAAATTTAAAAAACTATTTTTCTATTTTTTTGAGGTAGTTAAGGGGGATGCATGGTTTGTTATCCAAATTTTTATCATTTAAAGGCCTATTTAATTCTAAAATTATTAAAAAATAAATATTCATAAAAAAATAAAAAAAAATAGAGGGTGAAAACTATATTGTCTTATCTAACTTTCCACCAAAGTGTTTCAAAAAATACTAAACGATGCTAAAAAATGATGGGGTGCAAGGCCAACTATCTATTATGTTTTTCTAAAAAAATAGGCTTCCTCTTTGAAGTTTAGATGTTTTACCTACTTATGCTTGACCATTTTCAATAAAAAATAGTAGTTTAGAAACTATATCATAAATTATACAATTCATGTTTCAATATCATCTTTAAATTTTGAGTGGATCCATTTCAAATAACTTATCCAAGTTGAGATTTCTCAGTTTTCTAGAAAAATATTTCTAGTTAGTACCTCCCTTTGGCCCCGAACTCCATGAACTTACCCATTACCATGATCTTTATGTCATTATCCAGGAATATAAATATAAGAAGAAATAAATTTTTAGAAAGGAGATTGTGATCCACCTAGATCACAATACACTTTCATTCTTGTAGACTTAAAACAATTTATAGGAAAATGACATCACAGATGGTTTTATTATCTTCAATAGTTCCATTTGAATTTTAAGAACAAGAAGGAATTTAAATTACAATAGTAGATTATTTGATCTAATCTCTAGTTCAAGTTCTATTCAATGTTATTAAATCCAATGGAATGAAGTAAACACTTGGTAAAAAATGTGTCCATTAGATGTCAAATTTACAACAATCTATTAGTAGTTTTTATAAATGAAAAAAAATAGTTTCAAATTTATACATGCAAGTTGGACTCCTATCATGGGTGTTGATTCATACCCTCCACTCCTTTATAATGAGATTGTTCAAGTAATAAACATTAAATAGGAATGTATATATTTACAATGACATGGTAGTTTAATATAGATAAATGGAATCTAATCAATTTGGATCACATATATCTATACAAATTTAATGATGTTTAAATAAAATGTAAAATACTAAATTAAACCTAATAAATTTTATAAAAACTAGAGCACTAAAGGATGAAAAAGGGTTTATAAGAGTAACAAGTTGTTTTTAAATAATATGAAAACATACATTGGGATTTGAGAGCACCAAAGAGACTGAAAGAATAAGATGAATCCAACCTATGAAATTTGGAGTAAACTTTAGTTCATTCCCAAAACTATACACAACACTTTTCTAGGTCATAAGACCGTAGATAATTTGATTATGGGAATTGATAGGCAAACACAATAGTTTTTGACAAGTATGTTTATCAAAGCTAGGGATCCAAACCCCTCACTTGATTTTTTGAAAATTGGCAATCATCACTAATAAATTACACTTGTTATTCAAACCCTAATTTTTCGATTGAACGTAAAAAATGATAAGTAGAATTATTTATTTTAGGTTTCATGTTCAAGGTTATCATGGTTTTTAAGCATCGACTACTTATCATGTCATTTAATAATGTACACTATTATAAACAACACACTAATTAAATGCAAAAGAAATTCAATGAGGAAAAACAATGCGATGAACTGTGTCTCTACTATGAACATTAGTACTATAATAAATGATCTCTAAATGCTTGCTTGATTTCTATACAATTATTATAAATGCTCAATATGTTTTTATTTTAATGAATAATATATGCTCTTTCAAATTTCCTCTAAAGTTGTTGAAATATATCATTATATTCTCTTATCATGTTGTTTAATTATTTTGAGCTATGCATAAACACACAGTCACATGTGCCCATGCATAAATCTCATAGCCTCCTTGCACACCATCTCAGTTCCACAACAATTCTCTTTATCACAAATCCTCTTGGGTTTTGTATAAGCCTTGTGGCATCTCATGCCCCATGTGGAGATTACTTCATTTAGATCCAACACATCATCCTTTTGGTATAATTCTACATAGGAACCTCATTACATGCAAAGGATTTATATAAAAACCATATGTTAACTCTTGAATTTTACATGGCTTCCCAAGTGACATTTTCCAATTTTGTAACACATAATATTTTAGATTAACTATATGATAACAAGATCAATTGCCACATGAATGGAATAGATTTTACCATCATGCCATTGGAAAATGGTATGACTTGTAATCATTTGTGTTTATAACCATCAACATTTGTAATTATCTTCTTATATTTTTAGTATAAATATGTAACATACTAAACTAGACAAAGGTCGACATCCTTGTGAGCCAAACCAAATAGTAGTGATTACTATCATGCCTAGAATATCTAAAATTTCCCATATACATCTACATTATCAAATTTAGTTTAGGTAAATCAAAGGAATTTTTTAATAGTCCATTATGTTCAATTGGTTGCAACAACAAAATATTTACAACATGGGGACACTTTCTAGTGTGGAACTTCTCGTGTAAGATAACTTTTAGATATAGCTAGTTTCATTTCCTACTCTAATGTTATTCTACCTAAAATAAATGAAAAAAATAAAAATTGCAGTGGAAAATGGAGATAAATCAACATAAAATTGGTGGTAATGCACCAAAATGATAAATGCGTTGGTTATTTATCACTTCAAACATAAAATGACTAATATACAAGAAAGGAAAGTGAACACATAGCAAATAAATAGAATGAAAGTGGTGACAAAGAAGAAAAAAAAGTGGAAGGATGATCACTTATAATCGTGACCACTCTATTAATTTTAGGATGATACACACAAAATACACTCCATTACAATGAGAGGTTCAAAATGAATATTCTATAATACTGACATAGGCTTTAGACACATATTAAAAGAGTTCCAATTAACCAACACTTTGCAAAAATGAGCATAGTGAGTAATATAGAAGATAAGGGAGAGAAAAGAGAGGGAGAAAAAATCAATATAAAATTAACATTTCCAAATTATAAGATAATTGAATGGAAGTTATATAATTTGTTCCATGTTGTCCAACTCTATTCATATTTTCTTGTTGTAACTTCTTTCTAATTTTGTAACTCAAGAAATCTAGCCTAATTTACCCATGATGCCAATGATTTGATGTTTTACTTTATGATAGAGTTGACTTTGTGCTTGCATAGTTTCTTTTCAATATTCAAATATAGCTTTGGGTTCCCATGGATGTTTTTACAACAAATTTTAATAATGATTTGGCTAGTTATGCTTCCTTTTAAAATAAATACATATTTTAAATTTTAAATGTTCCCTTAGCATTTATTTAGGTATCTTTTAATACATAAGATTATATTTAAATTAGTGGGTCGATCCCACTAATAAAATAAAATCTTTTAGCTCTATAAAATTTCTAAATAAAGCTAAAGATCCTTAGAGAATTTGAAGTTGAAAGATAATGGAGTCTATTGCAGAAATCTATTAAAAGAAGTGTTTCCCATTTATTTTTAGAGGAACATTGCATTCCTAAACTTATTATAACATTGTACACTTCTGTATTTATTCCATATTCTTCTATATTGAATAAATTTTTTATTTCTTAAAAATCACACTTCCACTTCTCAAATGTGGGTAGATGTAGGATAATGGGGGACAAAAGGGGGGTATAAAGTGACACTTTTTTTTTTCTGAAAACAACAATAGTTGAACTTGGAGAGAATATTAGAGATACCTCAAAAATGAATTTGACAATGACATAAGAACATGAACTATGACATTTTGAATGTAGTTTCTAAATATATCAATTTTTTCAATACCCAAATGACAAAAGTATGTGAAATATATGCATTTATGACAATAGGTTGGTCATTTTTTGTGAAAAGATAAGGAGATTGCATGTGTAGGAACACACTTTTTTTTAGTAAATGGTTGAATTTTTGTATGAAACTTGATATATGGATAGGTGAAATGTTGAAGATTATTGAGAATATTTTTTATTATATTTATAATTTTTAAATAAGTGAAGATAGCTGGAAAATTAAAATTGCAAGTGTACGAACACAACTTTTTGACCTTAACTTCATGAAAATCATTTTTTTAAAAGCATAGTTGATAATGTTTATAATGTTGAGATATAAGTTTTATAAACTTTTGATTAATATTCAAAAAGTTATAAGGGAATTTGTAATGATATGTATGTAGTCCATAATGAGGTATGTCATGTATAAATTAAGTAATAACTATAAATAATATTCTAACATTAAAAAAAATTATATATTCTAAAACTACACTTTCTCCTATACGAACCCATATATAGTTTTTTAAAATAATAAAAATTGTCTAATCAAATGCGTCAAAAAAAAAAAAACTCCTAAATTTCCTAGAAACTAATTGGGCTACTCCATGACCAGTTTCAATCTAGGTTCAAACCTCTCCAAGCCTATAACCAAGGCAAATTTAGAGGGAAAACACAAAATGAATATTGAATTATTGAAAGGGTGTACACACTTTGAAAATGGTATATGTCCTTTGCATAGGGCATATGCCATTTCTAAAGGGCATATACACTATGAAAAGGGTGTACACCATTTCTAAATGGTATACGCCCTATGTAAAGGGTGTATGCCCTTTTGAAAGGCATATATTTTTTTTGCAGTTAAAGCATTTTGAAAAGCATGTATTTTTTTTTGCAATTAGAAGTATTTTTTGCAAGGTTATATTTAGTAAAATAAATGTTAAGTATAAGTTTACATAACTGTAAAATTATACTTATAAATTTATTTTACTAAGTATAACAAATTAGGGCCACTCATCATCTTCTAAAATTGATTATAGAGATGTAGAATTTACCATTTAGAAGTTAGTTTTTCAAATTCCATTCCATTCACTACTTAGTTTTCAGGATTTTAGGATAAGAAGATAAAATGAGAAATGAAGTTAGAAATCATGCTACATTTTTAATATATCTATACCATTGATTATTCCCCACATTTTACCTAAGTGAATATGCCCTACCTAATTTACCTAATTGAGTATTCCCTAACCGATTGAGTATCTGAGCTTAAAGGTGGAATCTTAAATAATTTGTGGGTTTTTCAATCAATGGGTCTATCAATAAGCATAAATGAATACCCCACATCATGTAACTTATAACATACCTATATTAATGATATGGATACTCATACATGACATCTATCGCATACCTATTACATATATGTATACATTTACTCATACATGACATCTACCTATAGTCATGATACAATAACTTATACTAGACATGAATGTAGTTAATCACCCTGATAAACTCCATTAAAAATAGAATAAATCAAAAAACCATTCAAATTCATTATAAAAATATACCATTCACTCTAAAATAAATGTTATATAGACGGTCAATCCATATATTCTTCAATTCTAATCTCATGCATTATTCCAAAGTCACATAGAATAAAGTCATATTATAGCACTCCAAATTCACATAGGACACTCCTTCATTAATCATTATCATCCCTAATCACTCCCTCATCAACCCTCATATTCATTCATAATTTATATTCATTCCTTGACCAATTCTCATTATCCCTCATTATCCCTAATCACTCCTTTGAATATCATCATCCTTAATTATTGATAATCATTCCCTCATCAACCCTCATCATCCATAGTCACTCCCTCATCATCCCTCATCATCCCTAAAGACTCCCTCATAAAACCTCATAAACCCTAATCATACCTAATCACTCTCTCATCATCCCTAGTTAGACTCTCATCATCCCTCATCATCCATAATCACTCCCTCATCAACCCTAATAATCCCTAATAATCCCTAATCACCCCCTCCTCATATATCCTCATCCTTCATTGTCCCTAACCATTTCATCATTATCCCTCATCATACTCAATCACTCCTTAATCATCTGTAGTCACTCCCTCATCTAGTAGAGTGTGGTTTAATCCAGTAGCTAGTATAAATTTGTTTCAGACTAAACAATATCTTTTTCATATGAATCTTGAATGGTGTTTCAATTCCTTTTATTCTAGTTAGAGGTGTACTAGGGTGATTATTCTCATTCATGTCTAGTAGATTAGATAGGGTCATGATGGATTATTCTATGGAGATTGTTGAATGATTTACATGGCAGAAATAAGATAATATCCTCTTTGCACTTTCATAGAAAATATTCATTTTGAATGATGAGGGATGATGAAAAATAATGATAGATAAAAAAATTACCTCTTTACTCTTGCTTCGTATGAGGTGAAATCCTTCTTCTAGACATAGTTATTTCCAAATCATTAAGAACAAAGGCTGAAGCATTTTGGATCTACTCATGTTTATGAGTTATTCTCAAATAATGATGTGGTTCATGCATATAAATTATTAGCATTTGTGCCATTGAATTTTTTTATGGCATGCTTTCTCCTTGCATTGGAATCTTTGTGCTCGTGTAGGAATTATGATAAGAAAGTGGAGAGGGGGTTGAGATGAACTACCAATGATTACATCATTACTTTGTGGTGTGGTATATATAATGTATGTTTAGTGTTTGTCATTTAGGTTTCATTTTTAGGGTTGTGTTAAGGGTTAAGGTTTTAAAGTTTATAGTTTAGTGTTTAGGGTTGATTATTTGGGTTTTGGCATTTAGGTTTTAAGGTTTAGGGTTTATCCAGTTTTATGATTTAGGGTCTATGGTTTTAGATTTGAGGTTTTATGGTTTTGGGTTCAAATTTCAAGGTTTAACATTAAATGCTTAGGGTTTTAGGATTAGGGTTTAGTGTTAAGAGTTTAGGGGTCAAGGTTTAGGGTTTTAAATTCGATGAAAAGGATTTAAGGTTCATGATTTTGAATTTTGTGTTTAAGGTATAGTATTTAATATTAAGGGTATAAGGTTAAGGTATTATGGTTTAGTGTTTAAGATTTAGAAATTCAAGCTTATGGTTTGGGCTTTAGGGTTAAGGGATTAAAGTTTAGGTTTTAAGGCTTAGGGTTTAAGGTATAAAGTCCAAGGTTTAAGGTTTTAAGTTTCTATGTTTAGGGTCTAAGTTTTGGGGTTTAGGTATTATTGTTTTGGGTTTAGGGATAATGTATTAGGGTTAAGTTCTTAAGGTTTATGGTGTTTAGGGTTTAGGTTTAGGGTTCAACATTTAAGGTTTATTGTGTTTAGGGTTTGGGGTTTGGGTTTTAGGGTCGATGGTTTAGATGTAAATGGAGTGTACTAGGGTGATTAGCTAAATTTGTGTCTGGTATTAATGAATATATTATGAATACATGAATATGTCATCTATATGTAGTACTAGGTATGGGGTAGATGTAATATATGAATGACTGTATCATTATTATATATATGTTATAGGTTAAATGCTATAAGATATCTATTTATGCATATTGATAGACCCATTTATTAAAAAACCCATAAATTGTTTAGGAATTCATCTTGAATCCACATTAAATCCTTTTACACAAATGTCCCTAGTCACTCCTTTCTCTATATAGGTTAGAATGACCCCTATCCTTTCAAGATATGTCTTAGCCAATGCCCCCTTTCCTTTCTCTATATAGGTGATAACTAAATATTTTGGTTTATGTCTAGAGGTTTATGATTTATAAATTTAGGTTTTAAGGTTTATGGTTGGTGGTTCAAAATTCATAGCTTAGGGTTTAGTGTATAGGGATTAGCATTCAGGGTTCAAGTTTTAGTGTTATGGCTTAGGTATTAGGATTTATGGATTATTATTTATATTTTATGCTTAAAGGTTAGGGATTTATGGTTTTTGGCTCAAGGAATAATGAGTTTAGATTTTAGGGTTTAGGGCTTAGTGTTTAGAGTTAGGGTTTTGGGTTCATGATTTTACACTTGGGGTTTAAGGTGTCAGGTTTAGGGTTTTGGTCTTGGGGGTTTGGTTGAGGGTTTGGGGTTTGGAACTTAGTGTTTAGTATTTAGGGTTTGGGATTAGGGTTTAGGATTTATGGTTTAGTGTTTATGGTTTAGAGTTTATAGTTTGGGGTTTTATGTTTTGGGTTTAGGGTTTAGTGTTAAGGGTTTAGGGATTTAGGTTTAGTGTTTAAGGTTTTGGGTTTTTAATTTTTGATTTGGGTTTGGAATTTTTGGTTTAGGAGTTAATGTTTAAGGTTTATGACTTATGGTTTATGGTTTTAGGCTTAGGGTTTAAGGATAAGGGATTAAATTTAGGTTTTAGGGTTTAATATTTAGGATTTTAGGTTTATGGTTTGGGGTTTAGGGTTAAGGGCTTACATTTAGGTTTTAGGTTTTAGGGTTTAGGGTATAAAGTATAGGGTTTAAAGTTTAAAGTTTATATGTTTGGGGTTTATAGTTTAGGGTTTATGGATTAATGTTTTTGGTTTTTGGTTTAGGGTCTAGGGTTTAGGTATATTATTTAGTGTTCATGGTTTAGGGTTTATATATTAGGCTTTGAGGTTTAGGGTTAGGTTCAATGTTTAAGATTTAAGGTTTAGTGTTTAGGTTTAAGGGTTATGGGTTAAGGGTTGATGGTTTAGGTGGAAATGGAGTTCATTAGGGTTATTAGATGTATTTTTATCCAATATGATTGACCATATCACGACCATAGGAATATGCCATGTATGAGTGACCAAATACCTACATGTAGTACATGTATGTGGTAAGTGTAATGTATGAATGAATATATCATTACTATATATATGATATATGTTACATGTTATAGGATATTCATTTATTCATATTGATAGAACCTTTAATTAAAGTTCATTTTCTATGTTGAGAAAAAGGTTGTTAAGAAGATTCCAAAGCAAAAATAACAAACTCAAAGTATAGTACATATCCAACTTTGTTGATTGAGTATAAAAACCTTATAAAGGTCCAATGTTATTATGTAAACACTATATAATACTTATAGATAAAGTGATTCAAATAATTTTATAGTTAAGCCAAGTAGGTATTCTTCTAAGTATGCAGATTAGGCCATCTAGACCTAAAGAGTAGAGTTTCAATTGAATTCTAATTATTAAGAAAGAAATAAAGGAAATTAGTTTCTTATCCTCATAGATAGTCTCTAAAATCTTAATAAATATTTATAAGAATCCTTTGATGATCTTATAGTAATAACACCTTTTCAAGACCAAACACACCTATACAAAATACAGTAATAGTGATTAGGACTTAGTCAATGTTTTGGGCACTTTGGTGATCTAATTGGTATTTTGAGATTGTGTAAAGACACCTATGAGTCTTGTATCATTGTCTTTATATTTTCATTGAGTTTTTGAATTGAATGAGTCTAAAAAATAAGGTAGTTGTATACCTTTTTGTATCAAGTCCTTAAGAGGTAGAATTGGTCCTAATAGGCATATAAAGGGTAGAGTTGTTGTCATCTGAGTTTTGAGTTAAACTTATTCATGCACTAAGAAGCTTAAGTCAAATAATTGGTGAAACCCTTATATTATTGTTCAAAGAAGTGAGGATGTACAATTGAGAACTTTAGGAATCAAAGAAGGGTTTTACTTGAAAGTATATTACTATCCTAGGACTAAGTACCCTATTTCAATTCATTGAAAGTGTATTTTGATATAAATATAGGGGATAAGAAGTCAATAGATAATAATAAATAATAAGGTCATTAGTCTTTCAATACCAATAATCAAAAGACCTTTTGTGATAGACCAAGAGATAATTTATGGTTAGGAAGAGACATAATTACAAGAAAGTTTCTAGAGGACATTGAAGTAGACCAGGTTGAGTATGTAGAGAACTTAATTTGACACCAGTAGGGAATAGTAAATATCAAGATATGGATTTTGTATTTAAGTAGGGCATACTCCTTGAGATCAAGCTATGGCTTAGTTATTTAATTAGGTAGAGCCTCCTCAAGTAGATAAAGTAGATAGGGAATACCTAAGCAGGTAAAATAAATATATAATCCTTAATGGTATAGATCTATTACATACGCAACATTATTTTTAACCTTGTTTCTCATTCTATCTTCTGATCCTAAAATTTTGAAAACTAAGTATTGACTGGAATGGAATTTTAAAAACTAACTTCTACATGATAACTATTACAACTCTGTAATCAATTTTAGAAGATGCTGAGTGACCATAATTTGTTATATTTAGTAAACTAAATTTAAAATATTACTTAAAATTTATTTTACTAAATATATCCTTTCAAAAAAAACACGTCACATACACCCTTTCTAAAGGGTGTACGCTCTTTACAAAGGGTGTGCATCCTTTGTAGTCCAAAGGGTGTACACCCTTTGAACTATAAAGGGTATACACCCTTTATAGAAAATGCTTTGTATTTTTCATTATGTCATGTTTTTTATCCCCCAACTTTGCGTATCTACCCATGTGTGTTTTTTTTAGTTTTATAAATTTTGTATCATACACTCTATATACCTTGAAAAATGATCTTTAATTATGGGGTTATCTTGTGCTCAAGGTCCTCAGCTTTGTGGTGTGGATCATTTGTATCAAAGCATAGCTCTTTATTATGATTGTAAACCTGTGAGTGGAATTAGAGAAGGAAGTATTACCAATCAACTATGCTTCATTCTATCTAAAATAATTACATAGCAATAGTATGATGGATGACACCCATAATAAACTTAAAGAAAACCTAGATGTATGCATCTAAATTTTCTCGCCTATATTATTATCACTAATAGTCCTATTAATTGACACTAATACTACTTATCTTATTTATTCTAATTTATCTTTCTAATTTATTCAATTTATCTAACATTCCTCCTCAATATTTTTTTATCTACTAACCTTATTCTATCCCACTTCATCATTAATCCCCATAATCATCTCTTTATCTTAATCTAACCCCACTTGCCTATTATTTAGGAATTTTAAATTCCTATGACTCACCTACCCACCTACTAAAGCCTATCCCTAGGCTCTCCACCCCTAGTCCCTAATCATTTACCTAATCCATATCTATTCCCCCATGTAATAATCATCAAACCCTAAGAGGATTTTAGAACACTCTAATTCTATAACCTTTCTATTCTAACCCCTCCGTTCTATAAGCCTTCAAATCTAGAGGCTTCCAAGGAATTTCAAATTCATTGGATAACCATCAACCCTTGATCTCCCCAAAACCAAGTTTGAATATCCACCATTGATTCCTCCCTCAAAAAATCTATTTAAACAACTCATATCCTCCATGAAAGGCCATTTCCAAGCTTCATAAAAAATCCATATCAAACTAATCAACAATCTTAGGAGTCCATAATCAAGCATATGTCATCCTTGATCAAACATCCATATCAAAAATCTGAGTTAAGGTAATCCATATCCCATCCTCTTGATTTTGCATCTGTTTGATAATAGTTTCGAGTATTCAGCTTTAGGATTTAAGTGTAGGATTGAATAGTTTATTCATATAATTGCATTTAGTCCTAATGTCTCTAGACTTTACCTAGTAGTTTGATGTTTGAGTTTGAATTTACATTGTTAAATCCATATAAATCTGAAATTTCATCTACATTTTGGTGACCATGGTGGGACACACACTCCCAATTTAAAATTTTTGCATCCTAGAGTTATTTTTAGCAACCTGTAGGTTTGATTGGACAAGAACAAACATGGATTTTTGATAATTTGCACACATAGGGGAAATCTACAGTTTTGCATTGGTATTAACTTTGTAGTTGCAACCTTATCCCATGAGTAGTTATTTTGTGCTAACCATTTACCTTAATTACTAGATTTTTGTAGGTTTTTATCCTTTGACAACATCACAACGTATCACTTACTAATTTGCCAGTAGAGTAGTAGTTTTGTATGTGATAGTCATGATTTTGTTTTTAACCACTAATGGTCTATTTCAAAAGTTCCTATCTTTATGCAAAATCATGAATTTGTGAGTCATGAATTTACCCTGATAACCATGATATTGATGTCATGGGTTGTGATTTTGTAGCTTTTGGGAATTCCTAATATTCATTATCCACTGGCTTGCAATTTTTACCCTAACATATTTTGTTCTATAGGGGACTAAATCAACACACAATCCATAAATTTTTTGTCATTGTATTTGATCCAAAAGGATTTTTATCTACATACTCATTGCTAACCCTGCTCTATAACTAGATTTTATTTCTTTGTAGTTTATCTATGTGGTTTGCATGGTGCAGTAGGAATAAGAGGCCAAAGTAGGAAGATAATTTACAAACAAGACTAGACACAATATTTTTTCCATCATTGACAAAACCACAAATCACAAAAATCTAGGTGCTATGACTTTGTCATGTGGAGTCATAATATCATTACTCCAATAGTGATTTTAACCTAATCCTATCATTTTTTTTCCATTATATTTGTTGGTTGTCATATTTGAATCTTATAGGATAGATTTAGGACTCAGTCTAATTAAAATCACTCCTTTTATAGTTTGAGATTCTGTTCATTTTTGATAAATATCTTCATTTATAAAATTTTGGATATATTATAATCCATCTTTTAATCATCTATAAGTAAGCATCTTTAAAACATATTTCGACACCTGAACAATTTATCATACCTATATAGTCCTTTGTATGTGTCAAATATCTAAATTTGAAGGTTTTGTATTTTATCACAAAACCACAAGTCTCAATTTGTATCTACTAGAGTTTTTGTCATTTGCAATCATGATTTTACCTAACTATAATGATTTTGAAGTCTAACCATCATGATTGAGATAACTACTAAAAAATTATAACTCACAATCTATGGTTTTGCCTTGAAGTTGTGGTTTTACACTCTCTGAGTGTGACTTTGTATTGTGTAGTTGTGATTTTGCACTAATTTTTGCCTTCAATTTGGTCTTTTTAAGTGTATTTTTTAAGTCATTTTGTTGATGTTTTAGTCATTCTAGGCCTTTTTCAAGGCCTAACTTACCTGTATCATCAAGGGCTCCAGCTCTCGACCCCACCCTATACTATGATAAGGAGTGCACTTGGGACACTACTCCTAGACCCCACAAGGGGCTCTACCCCTTGAGCCCACAAGGGGAGCTGCCCCTTAACCCCTTTGGGGGTTACCACCCCTAGACCCCCACATCATGGTCCACTCACCTTGAAGGAATTATAGAGTAAACTCATGATTTTTAGGGTGTTTTTATTAAATCCTATTGGACTAACATCTTCTTTCTTGTAGGGGTAACCTAGAGGCTATTTTTTTATCTAACACCTTTTACTGGTCATTGTTTTGGTCTAACATTGTGTCTTGTAGGTTTCCCCTCAATATTATCAACCAAACTACTAATCCTTGTCTTTTAGGTTACCTATTTTGAGTGCCACTTAAACTACTAACCATGTGCTTGTAATCCACTTGTCAAAGACTCCTTTTGGCACTTTAAAAATCATTTTCATCATCTTATGTTGTATATATCTCCTTATATTATATATTCTTATCTTTCATCTTATAGATATATCACACTTAGCCTTAATTGGTTAATTAATATTTTGGCTTGCTTGATTATATCTTTAGGGATACGGTTGGTGTATGCTCTCCCTCTTGCATCCTTGCGGTTATTCCTAAGGGATCAAAACTAACTTATAAACCCTCCCCTTTACTTTTTAATTTTTTAGGGGGCAAATGACTGTGGATTTCACCACCATGCACTAGTCCAAAATTTGTGTTCTAATGGGGCCTAAAAATCAAGAGATGTTACATGCCTGAGTAGAATTCCCCATAAAGGGTTCCTTAGAATGAGGGGAAGTTAAGCTCCAATACATAGGGAAATTAGATAGAAACTTTTATGGATCTAGACCCTACTATACCATCACACATATAGGAGATGCACTTAGAAACCCTTTGTAAACCTAACATAGGATCCTTTTAGCCATAATAGGCATCCCACTATCAAAATTAGTATCAGCTCCTAAGTAACCATCATGTACAAATGGGGTCGAGAGGGTTCAATCAATTTTGTAACAGGTCACTATCCTACTACCTCACCCATGAATCCATTTGATGATGCAAGCATCAGGTTACACACCCTTGAGTTTACTAATATAGGTTATGAGGTTTTCTTGCTTGGGTGTGTGTTGTTTATGAGCTGAGTCAGCCTTCACCCTAACCTATACACACCTATCTAGGTCTTTACACAACCCATCTTGTATATTATTACCCCATCATTATATCATTTTGTACATCCTTATCTCATCATCCCATTTTGATTCATCCTCATCTTATGCTCGTCACCCTCTTGTACATAAATTTATTCTCATATACATCTTGCTAGTCACATCTTATCCTCATCATACTTATCATTGGTCATACCCGCAACTATCTTAGTCACATCTTGTCTCATCATCCACATCTTACCCTAAGACTTGTATTCATCACCCAGATAGTCTAGCCTCATCTTATCTTATCCTAGTTAGCTCTTTAGGTCACACCTATGTCTAAACCATCCCCATCACTACACCCCTAATCATTTCATCATCACCTATCTATACTTGTCCTTATCCCATTATCCTATAATCACATAACTCCATCCCATCTTAAGTAAATAAATCTAATGATTTGATCTAGTCTTATTATCCACACCATCCTATCATGCTAATCCACTATCATTTAGTCAAATTTCATACCTATTCAAAATAAGTATAGCATCTTATAACCTTGTTAGTCTCAATCTAGAAAACCCATCAATTATCACCTCTAGTCAAATAATTTTGCCTAATTTTTAACTAACACCCATCTAATCATCATCTTGCTAGTTTAAATCTAGGCACCCATCAAATCTCCAATCCTTTTGTTAGCTTGAAAAATAGACATCATTGATAGGTCATTAGCACCTATTATAATATCAGTTTGAAATCTAATCATAGTATTTAATCCTTTAAGTATATCCCATCCTCATCATCATCCATCCTACTAACTCGATCCTTCAACCTTACTTTATTTAAACAATCCTTAGTCTAAATTCACATCATAATCAATCTTTACCCATGGATTTGGACCCAATTTTTTTATATCAATATATCTTGGCCAACAAGGATGACATCTTTTTGTGAACACTAGAGATGGGTGATCACCTACGTTATGACCTTGATCCCATTCACCCCAAACTAAAACCTAGCCCCATGAAATTAATCTTAGCCTTCCTTGATGCGGTTACCCTAATTAATCAATACATCATATAGAATAAATATGGATTCATTTTATTTATATATAATATAGGTGCTCATTTTCATAATGATTTTAACCCCATGAACCAAAATCACCTCCCAAATAAGTTCACCATCAAAATTTATCCTCATCCCATCCCCTTTAACCATCCAATTTTCCTATTTAAAACCCCTTAGCCCCAATTCATACTCATCCAAAACCAAATACTCCATCCAATAATCATAATACATCACCACTCCCTCATCCTTTATCACCCACCACCATGAAGCTAGACCCTACCCTCATCAACCAATACATAACTACCAATAAGGATGAGATCATCTTGTAGTTGTTTATGATGGGTGTCCCACTTCCTAAAGGTGTTGATCCCCTTTAACTCACGTCACCTCTCACCAAGTTCCTTCACATGACTCTCATAATAATATTCCATCCCTAGCTATATCCCTTCATTTATCCCTTCCTCTACTAGTAAAGGGAATCCTATCTTGTCCACCTCATCTACTACTGGTCCATACACCCAATCATGTCAAACATCATTTGATCAAAATTCCAATGATTCCACATCTAAGATCAAAGTGGGTTCTTAGCCTTCCCTTTTTATATCCTTGGAAGCCCTTTTCTAACAATTAGTCACTACTAACATGATGGTCTATCTAGCCATATGACATCTCTATCCCACCAATCCTAATCCCTCATGGTATAAATCAAACCGATACTATAAATATCATTTAACATGGGGGCATTCCATTAAATGATGTCAAAATATTTGACATTATGTCTAAGACCTCATCAAATATGGTGACATAGTAATGGAGTAGGAACCTGATGAGTTTCTCTCCCTATATAAACAAGAAGAGGAATGCTAAGATTTTATTCTTGATCACAATCAAGCCTTTCCCCTTCCAATCCAAGCTTAAGAAATCTTATACCTCTTCTATAATTCCCCCATCATTAACTAATCCTCCAATTTCCCATACACTTAGTCCCCATATATATCATAAATCCTTCTGTGGCCCTCTCTTTGCTCAATCCATCATTCATCCATTTTCTCCCTCTCACTCATCACATCACATACCCCAAGTTGAGAGGACAATCATGAGCAATCACTTCTCTAATCATAAAATTACATCATATCCAACATTGATAAATTTTTTCTCTGCATCAAGATTATACTTAACACCAATATCTAAATCAAATTCCTCATCAAAAACATCATCCCTCATAAAAATTAATGCCTATCTTCTTGAGGATATATCTAATATAGATACTTTTAATCAATCACTAGGAATACCTTTGGATCCCAATTAGGATGATGAAATAATAAACAAGTTCTTGAGTGCTCTATCTATCAAATATTATCAGAATGGATATGATTATACTATAGTTAGTCTTAGTGATCCTTTTGATATTTTTTAGGACACTTTCTCTACCATTATGGCTAGGGATCCTAGTGAACTTTTTGAAGACTATGCTACCCATTATCCCCTTAATCCATCACCTAATATTAGTCATCCACCTTGCCTCTATAATCCTTACATCCTACTACATAAAGGGAATGAACATGAACATGCATTATTGGATTCCCCTCTACATTCCATATCGTGTGCCACAAGTACAAATGTCCAGGACCATAATACATAAGTCATAAAATATAATAAAGTCATATTTGATCCCATCAATCATAATCAAGTAAATTCAATTCCTTAGCTAAATCAAAAAATGTATTCCACTAGTGAAGCCCAATATCACACACTAGGGGACCATCAAATTCATAGTAATCATTATATATCAAGTCAAAAATTAATATCCCTTGGTGAAGCCCAAAAACTAGCACCAGGGGGTAGTCAAACCCACTCAAAAAATCAAAAGAGTGGCATAAGTAATAATTGCATGGCCAACCATCCTTTTAATACTTGAATCAAAGAAGCAACAAGTCAAAAGGTCTTGAATCCCTTACTCTCTTGGCACCGATCTCAAGAATCCCCTCCACCATATCTAATGGTGTATTTAACTACTGAACCCCATTTCCACTCCCCATATATATACCTCATTGAAATCCTATCTCCCATCATCAAAATCATGACAAAATCCCATCCACACCATATGTCATGTCCCTTGGTAACATTGTCCCTAATAGGGGTTACAAAGACACCTAGTCAAAACATCTAGAGGATGATAAATCAAGAGTCAATAAAGGCTACCAAGACACAATCCTGGCATATTATATATCCAAGATAGGTGTTAGTTAAAGATATAGCTAGTGTCAAAATTATTGCATCTTGACTTCCTCTAATAAATCAAGATGTCATCTTAAAAAAACATCTGTCCAATGGTGAAAACTAGTCTTTTGGTGCCTTGGGCAAGTACCATGATGAAACTAGTTTTTGGTGTCATTATAGAATAATATATTGTCCACATTATACCTCAACACTTGGGGGAAAAATCTATCTATTTCTTATCCCTTGTCAATCCCCTTCATGTCATCCATGTCTATTTCATCCATCACCTATCATTTTTCATCATGTCATCCACCTTATCTCTCATTTATTCCCATGCTGACCTTCATAAAAGAAGTAGAAGGTGTCTTTTGAAATGTTCCAAAACCATCTTGGAATATCCTCCAATGAACACTTAGGGCTATAGACATCTAGTTCCTTCATAATGTGGTCACTGACAATCCCTAGTCCCTTCTTCCTTGGTCCTCATCCACTTTTTTGCATCACCCCCATCATTTTGTCACCCCATTCATCATTCCATCCAACCTCATCCTAGTTTCTAGGCTCGGTATTCCTTTTTTCATAACCCCATTTATCTAGTGTACATACATATCCCAAAAATCCCTAAAATTTTGAAATATGTCGAAAACCCTAAAAATCATAAAATTTAAAAAAGCCAAAAATAGTCCATGATGTCTTGTCTTATGCCCAATCCCCTAGTCACATTCATCTACATCCATTTCATATCTCCCCATCTTTGGATACCAAATTCAGTCTTGGAACCAAATTAGAATGGTCATCCATATCCCCATATCTTCATCATCCTTTTGACAAAGCATTATCAACACACATATCCTTATACAATAATTTAATCTAGAACCCATCACTTCTTATCAGTTACCTTTTCATATCTATCACCCATAAACTCACTTATTTATGAGTATGAAAGGTTATTTATCCCATCACCTTATTTTTTATTACCTCTTCATACCTAACGCCCATACAATAACTCTTTTCTAGTATGAAAGGTATTTCATCCCATCATCTCTTAGTTACTTTACTATATTGAAATCTTACAGGGCCTTATCTATTGCTAATCCTTGGTCATCAATTTTATTAGTCACCTTCCTTGGCCACTTTTCATTTTGATTTTGAGACCAAATCAATATTCAAAGACCTTATCACATCATCCATCCTTATATCCTAAAATAGGGGTAACATCCTAAATCCATATCCACATCCATATCACAGTACTAATCCTAATCATAATCATCCTATCTAAATCTGAGTGTATCCTAAGTCCACAATCACATCAAGATCAACTTAGTCCAACCCATCACCTAGTCACTCATCCCATCATTAGACAAGACATTGGGGCATTGCATGTAGATACTCATGTGTGTTACTTGTTTGTTTTATTTATCTTATATTTTATCATGTATATATCTTGTTTTTCTTATGTTTTGTTTAAATCATGTCTTTTTATCTATTGGGCAATGAAAATGGATGCTATGAGGACACCAAAAGTACCCTCTAGGATGCAAAGTTTTCTACTTGCCTATGCATATTGGAAAAACATCTTCTTGGTCATATCTATATCATGGGTCATACTACCAAGTGCCATATTTAATGGATTACTTAAACTATGATGAGATTAATGATAGTTATGATGGATTTATCACCAAATCTCTCATCATTTACCCCATCATCTAATCATCCTTATTCTCATCACCCATCTAATACTTTTTGATTGATTCAACTAACTTATCCTCATCACATCATTTGAATCATATCCTTTAATCACTAATCATCCTCCTCATCATCATTTTTTACTCCCTCATCATCATCCTCCATCCTCTATTTAGAACTACATTGGCTTGAGGTGTTTTCAAACTATGTAGGCAACACTTGGCCACATTTTGGTGCCCAAGGATAGCTTGACCACTATCTCCTCTCTCTCCCTTGCATGTGTATTTTCTAGGGGCATCATTTATACTCATTGGTCACTTGATCATATACATTATTCTCTATCATCATCTTCATCATACTAATAAATTTAGCTTTGAGATACACCCATCATTAATATTATCCAATCTTGTCTAACCTAGCCTAAAGCTCTCCATTACATGCATCCTTGCTTGGGATACGTCTAAAGCTTATGGCATTTTAATCCTATCATCATCATGTTATAGTTGATTCTCCCTTGGGATGTGTTTATAACCATGACACCCATCACTGCTACTCCCTGTACATGTGTCTTTATCAGGGGCATCATCACTTTGTATCTCATTGCTCAAGTCTAACTCATCTTCTTCAACTTATATCTCAAATATAACATCTATCCATGGCATCCCACCCATCATTTATTATTTTGAGTGGCCATCCATATCATTATTCCTTGCATGTCCCCTTGAGGGGGCATCATATATCCTAACATCATCTACTAACATTCATCTGTGAAATGGTTTTTATTTGAAAGACCATTACTCCTTTTAATACATCCACTCATACTATCCTTTCAAAGTGGGGAAAAATGTATGCATCTAAATTATCTCACCTACATTATCATCACTAATAATCCTATTAGTTGACACTAATATTGCTTATCTTATTTATTCTAATTTATCCTTCTAATTTATTCTATTTATCTAACATCCCCCCTTAATATTGATTCATATACTAACCTTATTATATCCCACTTCATCATTAATCCCAATAATCATATCTTTATCTTAATCTAACCCCACTTACCTATTATTTGGGAATTTTAAATTCCCATGACCCACCTACCCACCTACTAAGCATATCCCTAGGCTCTCCTACACCCCTAGTCCCTAATCATATACCTAATCCATATCTACTACCCCATGTAATCATCATCAATCCCTAAGAGGATTCTAGAACACTCCAATTATATAATCCTTTCTTTTCTAACCCCTCCTTTCTATAAGCCTTTAAATCTAGAGGCTTCCAAGGAATTTTAAATTCATTGGATAATCATTAACCCTTGATCTCCCCAAAACCAAGTTTGAATATCCACCATTGATTCCTCCCTCAAAAAATCTATTTAAGATGGATGGCCACTCTAAAGAAGAAATGATGGGTGGGATGCCATGGATAGATGATATATTTGAGATAGAAGATTAAGAAGATGAGATGTATGGCCACTCAAAAGAATAAATTCCTTGATCAAGCATCCATCATCTTCTGTCTCAAATATAGCATCCATCCATGGCATCCCACCCATCATGGATTTCATAATCAATCATCCATCATCCATCATCCTTGATCAAGCATCCATGTCAAAAATCTAAGTCAAGGTAATCATATCCCATCCTCTTAATTTTGTATCCATTTGATCATGGTTTAGAGCATTTAGTTTTATAATTTAAGTGTAGGATTGAATAGTTTATTCATCTAATAGCATTTAGACTTAATGGATCTAGAATTTACTTAGTAGTTTTATGTTTGAGTTCGAATTTACATTTTTAGATCCATATAGAACTCAAATTTCATGTACACTAGAAATTAAAAATCTCATTATGAATGCCTTAGAATCACAATGTGTTAAAAGTTTTTGGTCAATTCTATGATCTGATTGTTCAACATAACTCAACATACATAACTCTTAATTTTGAGATAGGTGATTCACAAGATTAATCCCTCATATAAAATGGTAGACATAAAGTGGGGTTGTATTTGAGATATATATCATGATAGATAGTTCATACTTTGTATTAGTTATTTGATTTGAATAGGATAAATTTGAAAAGTTTAAGATATATGTGGGGCATTATATATGATTTTAAGGAATAGTTGGGACATTCTATGACATTCTAAGATAAATTAAATGGGTCAATTGGATTAGATGCAAATACTTTTATATTTTTTATATTTTAGATTGATGGGGAATAATGGTATTATATAAGAATTTTGGATCTATAATCCATCAACAAAAAATGATCTAAAGTTCAATTTGGACATAAAAATATGTTGTAAGGTTCCACCTTTGCATACGAACCTAGTTTTTGGGTTCCAAAAAATAATTATGATGATATTTAAAGTATGATAATTGATGATAACACTCTTAATTTTCTAATTTTGGTTGATGCATTAACACTCCTCAACTCATGGTTTTATTTGTTTCAACTCCTTGGGAGATAATCAACACATGCAATTATCCAAATGAGTTCAAAAAGTGGTAGTTTGGTTCATTTCACCTCAGATGTATTTGTTCCTTAAATTTTAAATTTCAAATAATTCAATGATCTAGATTATTTCATATTTTCTACCATGAATGGAAATTTATCTACACATGTATGATTCATTGAAGGTTTTGCATGAGCAAGAGGGACATTTTGGGCACATCTATCAATACCAAGTGTGGTTAATCATAGTTACCAAATTCTTATTTTATTCCTTTAATATATCATATTCAATATTAGACAAAAAATGGGAAATTTGAAACACACAAATTTTATTTTAGACAATTTTAAAACATAAATTTTGGCACACGTTGACATACTTCAACTTTAAGTACACATTTGAATCATGTGAATACTTTCCCCTATCCATCTACTCACTTTTTGCCTTGGCCAACCTAATTTAACATATACACATTTAATATCATGATAGTTTTTTCAAGAACCTTCCAAAATCCTAAACAAATTATTTCCATATCTGAGATCATTTATTTTCACTTCGAGTATAATATTAGAAATAATCAAAAAGTTATGATTTATAGTTATTTGCCTCTATCGATAGTGTCTAGGAACACTTAATGGATATTTTTAAAATTTTAAAGTCTCCATTAGGTTTGCATAGACATGTTTCATTGGTTAGTCATGGTGGAAATTTTCAAAGAGTTAGCTATAAATACAAATCAATCTTAAGGTTATACTCACATAAGAATCACTTGAATATTGTATGTAGAATCACTTAAAAATTTGAGAAATCCATTAACATTCTCTTGGGGTAAATACAGAAAGTTAGGGGAGAAAAAGAGTCCTACCCATGGACATGTTTTCTTAAAATTGATAAATATCAAATTCTGTAGATTATTTGAGATGGCTACACTCAAAATTTTAAGATGGTATAAAAACATGGATTTTAGAATTTCGAGTATAGTTTATAAAACACTATTTATTTTTAATATGTCTAAGTATAAGTGGGTCAAACATCTAAAATTTTAAGAGGAACTCCTATTTTTTACAAAAATAGAGTAGATAGCCAACTGCATAACACATCATTTTTTTGATCATCATTTAATATTATTTGAAATCCTTTGGTGAAAATTTAGATAGGAATGTATAGTTTGTGATCTATTTTTTTATGATTTTTTTTATTAATTATATAATTAAATACATCCTCAAAATTAACAAAAAAATGTATAGCCAACTGTACAAACTTCATAACTACCTCAAAAAAAATGAATAATAGTTTTTTTGAATGCATATAGAATTAGGCCTATTTTGTGACCATAAAATGTGTTCTAAATTTGGATCAACAAAAAAAGAATAAATAAGAATATATAGACATGTATATTTTCAACATGTAGTGGCATAAAAAATCCATAGTTAGAAACCAACATATATGGAAAACTTAAAATAGTCAAAAAATTAAAAAAATCATATATTTAGAAAGAGGAAAGTGTGCTCAATGACATAGTAATACTTTTATGAATTTTCTCATTGAAATTAATAGTGTTTATGATTATGGAATTTGTATTTTATTATTTTTTGTCAAAATATTTGGATTCAATTGTGCATTTATAGGTCCAAGCCTTAGGCTCAGGAATCCAAGCCAATTCTGAGCCAAAAATCATGTGTTTAAAATTTAAAATAACCAAAGCATGTACATGTTACAACCCACATACACTATAGAGAAATTAAATAATGGAGAGATATAATGAAAAAAGGGGATGAATTAAAAGGTGGGGGGTAATTTACTAAAACATTCTTGAGAAATGAAAGCATGGAAGGATATAATGAAAAAAGGGGATGAATTAGAAAGTGGGGGTGTGGTTTAATAAATATTTATATTTTTACATTTACATTATTTATAATTTAAATATATTTTATTAAATATAATAAATTAGGACCACTTTTCATCTTATATAGTTGTTCTCATAACTACATGCCTTATAATTTGGGAGACAATTTTTCAAAATTCAATCTGGTCAATACTTAGTCATTTTCAAGATTTTAGTATTGAAGTTAAGGATTTCAAGGCATTGATTTTATAATTGATATCCATTTTACATAATAATATAGTCATTTTTTAGGTTTTGGTACCTTTAAAGTTACTTGTTAGTATTAATAGGATTCTAAGGTTTGTCAAAAAAAGGTTTACAAACCAACACACACCCAACAACTCCTATATGAAAATTTTACTTAAGATTATGTTCCTTATTGGATAATTTGGCCCATATTTAGGTTTGGTCACTCCAATTAAATTTTAATTCATCCAAAGTGGTGTGCATTGGGAAACATAGGTTACATTGGTGATCCATGCACATCGAACCACCCATTCATGCTGATTTTACTTATGATTAAATCCATTATAGGTCAAAAGTGACAAAAAAACACCATATCTAATTATGAACAAGGTAAATGTAGAAAATGGGTCCACCACACTAATTCAACTCATACATAATGTATCCCATTAAATGATGTCAATTAGTTGAAATCAACTATCATATTTATAGGGCAAGAATTATCCATCACATTATGTTTCCCACACCTATTTCATTATGTATCACATCAAAATCATGAAATATGTATAAAGATGACATCGATATATTATGTGATATGGATATGTACTAAATCATGCAAATAATTCATTCCATGTTAGGTATTATGCATAATGGGTCACTTTGGTCATATCATATAGATTACGTATGTAATGTAGTATCATTGATCATTGTTAGACTTATTCAGTCATTGATATAATCATTCAAAGGATAGGGTGAACTTGAAATAATCAATAAAATTGATATACCTTGGCCTCTATCTCTATTTACTTTGAATATATATCTAAATCCATTTATGGGGTTGGGGTGCCAATATATATTGTGTTAATTAAACTATATAATATGTCAATGCCAATGAGACTCTATATCTATATAGTTGGGGTGAGGGGGGTGTTAATGTGATCATTTTGTTATTAATTGATGAAATATGATGCCACCATATCATTCATTCCTATTTATTACAATCAAATGATCTATACATATTATTAATGTAGTATGATTCACATTGATTTATTCACTCAAAGGAAACTTACCCTATATAGATATGGGATATGGATATGGAATTGATTCATTGTGGTCATACCCATATCTAAATAAGTAGGGTGGAGTAGTTATTCAACTCATTATAACCATGACTCAAATACTACAGGTTCAAACCCCATGCACCCCTCATCCTCTTTAGATATATATAGGGATAGGTGAATGCCCACATATAGATAGGGTACCTAAATTTATGTAATAAATTATTTGAGACTTCATCTTCAAATAAATACCTCATCATGGTCCCTAATATCTTTATCATCAACCATCATTGTCCCTCATCATACCTAGTCACTCCCTCTTTATCCTCCATCCTCCCTAATCATCCCTAATCACTCCATCATCTACCCTCATTTTCATTAAACACAACCTTATTGACCCTAATCATCCCTCATATACCCTAATCACTTACTCATCTTCCCTCATCATACTTAGTCACTCTATCATTAAGCCTCACCATCCCTCCTCATCCTTAAACACTCCCTCATTGACCTTCATCATCCCTCATTATCCCTAAACACTCCCTAATCATCCCTCATTATCCCTCATCATCCCTAATCACTCTCTCATCTATATTTATAATACGTTATCATCCCTAATCACTCCCTCATTAGCCCTCATCATCCCTCATAGTTCCTAGTCACACCCTCATCAACCCTCATTATCCCTAAACACTCCCTAATCAACCCTCTTTATCCCTCATCATCCATAATTACTCCATCATAGCCCCTCCTCATCCATAATTACTCCCTCATTACCTCTAATCATCTCTAATCACTCCCTCATATTCCCTCATCATCCCTCATCATCTATTTTGAAAAAGTATTACATCGTATATAGGGGTAATATCTATTTTCTGGGTGGCTTTGTCTATAATAGTGCCCATTTCCCTTTCTATCTTTTACTATCTAATTCTCACTCAAGATGTCCAAAAGGGACCATTTATTAGTAAGTAAGTGCCCATTTTGTACTCTATATTTTAATTCCTATCATATTTGTTTCATTTAAAGCATGTGTTTAATTACCCATTTAGTAGGAAGGAATGAAACAAATTAGTCTTGTGCACATGGGGTAGATAAGGTCACCCAAAGAATATATATTACCCATTATATATAGATATGGTTCAAGAATTTTTATCATCCCTCATCATCCTTAATCATGCCCTAATTGACCTTGATTTTATCTAATCACTTCCTCATTGACCCTCATCTTCCTTAGTCAGTCCTTTATCATCACTAATCACTCCCTCATCCCTCATTATCCCTAATCACTCCCTCACTGACCATCATAAACCCTCATCATCCCTAATCACTACTTCCTCTTCCATCTTCATCCCTAATCACTCCTTCCAATAACTTGATGGTGGGTGCAGTGCCTTCCTAATTATGCCTGATCATCCCTTGTCACTCCTTTACCTGTATAAGTTATAATACCCCCTATCCTTTCAAGATATGCCTTATTTAATTGGGTATTTAATTGGGTATCGAGTATTCAAGATATGGTCAGGTAAGATATTTACCATCAAGAGTAGATATGGGTATTCAAGATCAAAATATGTCTTGAGTATTCAATTATGTTGGGCATAATCAAGTAGTTATCTCAAATAGTTGGAACATACTCAAGTAGTTATGGTAAGGAAGATAGGTAGGTAGGGAATACTCAAGTAGATAAAGTAGGTAGGGCATACTCAAGTATATGAAGGTAGGTAAGGCATATTCAAGATCAAGATATGGCTTAGATATTTAATTGGGTAAGGCATACTCAAGTAGGTAAAGTAAGTAGGGTATACTCGAGTAGGTAAAATAGGTAGGGAATACTCAATGGTATAGATATATTACATATGTAGAATGATTTAAAACTTCATATCTTATACTATCTATTAGGAATAAAGATTCCCTTACCAACAAAAAAATATAGGTAGGTAGGGCATAGAGAATTAGGTAAGGAAAGAATATATTAAAGATATGGATTGGGAAGTAAGCTCCCATTGATAGCTAAGAATCTATTCTAGAAGTGGAAATCAAGAATGACAAAGATAAAGACATATATCAAGAAGTAAGCTTCCCTTGCCTTATAAGGTAGGGCATAGATAAGTAGGCATGATAAGAAAAAAGCTAGATATCATAAAGTAGGATTATATTGATAGCTATGCCTTAATCCATAAGTAAATCAAAGCTAGTTATTAGGAAGGTAAACTTCCCTTGATAACTATGCTTTACTCCCTTGTTATCCATCTATATGGTAAGATTACATTGATATGATATTGGGTGAATAAAGGATAACAATCAAGAAGGAAATATTCACTTAATTTACTCCTTGGCATAGATGAAGTAGGTAGGGAAATATTCCCTTGCCCTATCAAGTAAGGCAAGTTTGAGATCAAGGCAGGGCCTTCCAAATTGTGCCCCACCATATATATCTGATGGGGGCTAATTCCTATGTTATTCTTTGATATACTACATCAGGGACTGGGGCATACTAAGAGTATGGCATGCCCTTATTTGGCCTTTAGGTCCCACTAAGCCATGCCCAAGATCTAATTATCCGATCCTTGATATACTAGATTAAGTCATATTCCCTTCTTTCCCTTCATAGATCAAGTTAGGTATAGACTGGGTTGGGTATAGATCGAGTTGGTTTGGGAAACACAATCTACTAACATTGTATTAGTGACTACCTATTTATCTATCTAGTGATCCACTCTATTATGGATATAGATATATATTAGGATTCTCAACTCTAGCATTGAGATTATTAGATTTTTAAATCCCAATCTATATATGTAAGTAATACAATTGCATCTTACCTTTTACCTACTTGCCTATTATATTAAGGAAATATATGATTGAAAATAAGCTAAGAAATCAAATGAAATCTTAATGTAAGTTAACTAAACATATGATATAACTACAAATAAAAGAAATAAAAAACAATTATACCTTAGCACAAAAATAAGTTTCCTCCATTGCGATGTGAATTCAATTTTATCTCTTTGAATTATGGTTGCTCACTCTTCCAATACAAGGGAAAATGGGTAGTGTTGTGGTATGTAAACTCTTATAATCTTAGCATGATAAACTGTAATGAATAGGCTTAGCTAAATTGGAGGAAGAACCTCCAATTTATAGAATTTTAAAATGGATGTGAACCATCCATCTTGAGATGAAGATCAAGGGCTGAGAATAAAAAGTAATTTTTAATTCATAATAGGAAATTGGAATTAAAAATTAAAGTGGAGAACATGCGAGACTCATAAATGAATATAAATTTTATTTGGGAGGAAGATATATTATAAAATTATTAAGTGGATGTGAGGTAGATTATTAAATTGGATCATGAAAGATAGTGGGAATTAAGGTGGATTATTAAATTGGATCATGGAAGATAATGGGAATAAAGATGGATTATTAAATCAAATCATGAAAGATAATAGAAATAAATGTGGATTATAAAATTGGATAATTAAATATAATGGGAATAAAGGTGGATTATTAAATTAGATCATGGAAGACAATAAGAATAAATGTGGATTATTAAATTAGATCATAGAGAATAATAAGATTATTAAATTGGAATGGTAGACAATAGGATTACCAAATTAGATCATGGAAGACAATGGTCATAAAGGAGGATTATTAAATTGGAATGGTGGGAGACATGTGGAGCCTTAGGGCATATGAGGATAATTTTGATTTTTTATATTTATAAAAATTATGGATTTCCAAAATCCATGGGATTTTTAATTAAATAAAGATTAGTTAATTATCTTTAGATTAATTTTGGTATAATAAATAATGAATAGTGAATAGTGATGAGGAATAGTGATTAAGGAAAATTGAGGATGATTAGAGATGATTAGGTATTTAGTGTAAAAAAAGTTAAAATCAACATAAAGTGTCTGATTTTAAGTGTTATGAGACATTATCGAAGTAATGACTTTTCAAAGAATGAAAAAGTTGTTGGAAATGTGGGAAAAATAAAATAAAATTATTTGAAGAAATAATTGATGTTATGATTTTATCATTTATAACTAATAGGTGTAGGAGTTTAGATATAAGAATAATGATTAGAATAAAATTAGGGACTAGCGATGATGCCCCCTTGAGTGTCTGTGTGGTAAATTATATGAACACTCAAAATGATATAGGAGAAAAAATTGATGAAGTGGTGATAATGAAGGTTATCAATAAATAGAAACATGATAAACCAATATCATACTTGTAAGATTAAATTTGGTGTAAAATGATTTTCCCCTAGTTAGAAACTAGAGAATAGATAGGAAACAAAATGTTTCTATCTTATAAACTACACACTTGGATGGTGCTCAAGACTCAGGGGTCACATGTCTAGAGGTGGGAATGATATAGCCTAGTAAGCTATGGGTTTGAAAATAAAAAAATATATATTTTCCAATTTTAGAGGAAGATTTTATATAATTGATAGTTATAAGCAATTGATAAAGATTGATAGCATTTCAATTAATTGGGTCTTAAAATTATGGAGAAATATTTTTGTAAATATGAAAATGATGGGTTGAAGGGAAAAATATTGGAATGAGAGGAGATAGGATATATATAGAGAGGATGAATTATAAAGTGTAAATTGATGGCATGGATGGAAATTATATGGATAGTTAGACAACTACCTTATGTTTATTTTTGCCTTGCCTTGGATTTTCAAAATCAATACATGAGTAAGATTTGATCAACCCAAGTTTTAATTTAGCATAAATAATAATAACCAATGATATGAAATAATCATGACGAATATTTATGTTTTATGCATAAGGACTAAAAATATTATAATATGTGAACAATAGAATGCATCATGATATGGAAAAATGATAATCACATTATAGTGTAATACATAAACTAATCTTAACTCAAAAAATGATAAAAAGAAAAAAAAACAAGTGGAAAGAATATGAACACTGAAAAAATAAAAGTTTACACAAATAAAAATGATAAATGTAAGATAAAAAAAGTAAATGATAAGACACATGACAAGAGAATCAAGAGTTAGCAACCTTAGCAAAGATAAGTTAAGCACAATCACAAAAAAGCATAGGTGAAAAAAAAAAACTAAAGCAATCAACACCTAAAAAGGAAGTAAATGACATAACTAACTTCCTAGGTGAGGGTTGAGACTTTTGGTAGCCAACATTTAGGAAAAGATTAAATGACAGTGAGTAAGCCCTCAGATAAATATGGAGTTTTAGATAGAAATGAGAACAAGTGAAATTAATTTTTGGATTAATAGATATGATGGAGATAGTGGCTGAATTGACCCTAGGGACCCTATGCCCCTAAGCACTACCTACATAGTCTAAATGCTCTTACCTTTGAAAATAGTATGAATTCTCATGATAATAGGGTTAGAATTCAGGCCACATGTAGCTCTCATAGAAAGATGAAGAATAAAAATGAATGAGGGAATGGTAATAAGAAATAGACATATGGAGGAGAAGATGAAAATGTACTCACAAAAGGGAGAGAGAATGGAAAATAATAATAATCACAAAAGGGAAAGAGCCTTATGGAGAGAGAAGGAGACTAGTGGGAGAAAATATTAGTTTTCACCTATTTAGTGATTAGATAATCATAGTGTCTACATCATCTAAGGAAAGGGAGATATAATATATGAGTGGGTACCCATATAGTAATGGATACAATCATAGTTTCCACCTCATCTAAGGTAAGAGAAGGATAATAGATGAGTGGGTACTCATATAGTGACATATATAGTCACATTTTCCACTTCATATAATGTAAGAGAGATATAATAGATAAGTAGGCATGCATATAGTGAGTGATGTACAGTCATGGTATCCACTACATATAGGGTCAGAATATGATACACTATGAAAAAGAAGGAATATGGGTATATTAACAGTTGAAGGGTAGACAATACTAACCTAGAGATGGTATGAACTCATAGAAGGAGTATTAGGTTGTATATATCAATATAAAGGCAACCTAAAGCAAACAACATTGGGATGAGGTTGTAAAACTTGTCCTATAGTGGGAAAAGGGGTAGAAAATGTCTATGAGGTGAAGAGAGTAGTTGGAGATGGACAAGGTACATAAAGAGTACCCATGCATAACATGCAGAGACATTGAAGGAAGAAATGGATATTATTTAAGTAATGAACCTAATAATATAGTGTGTATTAAAGCAAGAGAGTGGAAGGCATGAGGAAACATGCATGGAGATGCATGTAGAAGCATTAAAAACTAGTGACCACACTCTAATTAGTGAGGAGATTGAGTGTTAATGGATGAATTTGAGGGAGAAAAAATAATGGATGATGTGAAGGTTGATAAGGAGATGGATGGAGGAGTGATAAGATAGTGAGGTCATAGATATAAATGATGATTAATATGGATAATGGTGTAAGAATCTGAACATAGAGGAGGAAAAATAAGACCAAGAATCATGAATAATGTCACCAAGTGAAATCATGAAGGATGAGAAAAATAAAATGAAATGAAGAAATGAGAAGAAAAAAAGGTGGAATATGGGGCTAAGAGGAATGTTCTAAAAAATAGTAGATTTAGGAGTTGAAGAGGAATGTGAGAGAAGGTTAGAAAACATTAAGGGGAAGGGGATGATGATAAATATGACAAGAAATGAAAGGAGTGAAAAGATGTCTAAAAGAGACAAAGGAGAAAATAGTTTGGTGATGAAAATTAAAAATAAGGAAACACATAGAATAAATGAGAAAGGGAGGAAAGAGGAGTGGAATAAGGACACAAAAGCAAGGATAGGAGAGTGAAGAAGCAATGGTATCCTGACCAAGCAAGCGTGGATATGAGAAACAATGATAGGAAAGGAGATTAACAATGGAGCAAAGAAGATGGTGGTATTGGATATGAGAAAAATATGTCAAAATGGTTAATAAAAATGGGGAGATGTAGAGGATGGGTGGACAAGAAGGTGAAGAAACAATGTAGGTATCAATCGTCTTGTTAGAAGAGATTGACAGACTGAATGGGTGATTATAAGAGATTGACAAGCTGAAATGTGGTGAAGAAATAATGGATATAAAATGGAAAATGGATGATTGGAGAGTTAAAAAGTGAAGTAATATATAAAAATAATCAAGGGGAATGATATGAAAATAAGAGATGAAGATAAGGGATGATAATAAAAAAATAAGAACTAAGTAAGAGGGTTGACAAGGATACAAAGCATGAAAACTCACATAGATGTAAAAGTCAAGTGCCTACAAAGATGAAAAGAGGAAAAGGGTAAATCAAAATGAAAATTCTTGCATATATAAGAAGAAAATGGAAATTATGGAAGGCTTCTCGAAGGATAAAAACCCATCTAGACGCTAGTTGTGGAGGAAAAAATAAGATGAAAAAGGATGAAAATAAACTAAAAATAAAAGAATAAAAAATGGAAAGGTGTGAAGAATGGAAAATAAAAAATGGTGGTACACAAAAGAATAAAATAGGGATGAAAATGACAAGGGGGAACACAAGATAAGAAGAAGAAGATGTGCATAGATGGGGGCTAGAAGAAACATAAGAATAAAAAATAATACAAGATGCAAAAGATGGGAAAGATGAAAACAAGAACTAAAAATTGGAATGAAAATGGCTTAGAAGTAGTGAAAGATAAGTAAGAAGGTAGTAGTGAAGAAGAGAAAGATGATTTTTTTTCCATAATTATCCAAAGGAATAGGATGATGTGGAATTGGTGAGGAAAATAAAGTAATGAAGAGGGTATGAAAAATTGCCAAGGATAAGGGGAAATGATGAGGATGGTGAAATAAGATGAAGGAGTTAGAGGGCAAGGTTGGGAAGAAGTGGAGAGAGGGAAAAAATATTAAGTGGGCGGGGGAGTGAGTAATGAAGTATGTACAAAAAATTCAATGGAAGGTGATGGGGAGACCAATAAAGTGGAGTAGATTATGGATTTATAGGAGATAAGATAAGTGGGGGAGGAAGGATGTGTATCCTATTTTTAAAAGAGATTGACACGATATAAAAATGTTTAACATATATTGACAAGTTTAAGGGAGGAGGTGGTGAAGAGATAGGTAGAGAAATGGAGGAAAATGAATTAGGTAAGAAAAGAAGATAAAATAAGGGGTGTTGTTAAGTTGACCTCAGTAACTGAGCATTGCCTACTTAATCCAAAAAGACCTCAAGCCAATATAGTTCTCCCAAAAATAGAAGGAAAAACAAAAATGAAGTATTAGATGTTTATAAAATATAAGGATGCTAATAAATACTCAAAACTTCCCTAACGTACAATGCCCTAAGTAAGAGGGCACTGTTAGTAATGGAAATTAGTGATAATAATATATGAAGAATGGGGACGTTAATTAGTTGTTAGTGATCGAGCTACCCTTAATCAATTCCTACATAGTTTATGGACATTAGGCCAATGTAGTTCAACACATACAATAAGTGATGAGAAAATGGGTTGATGGATGAAGTGTTAAATGTTTGATGAAAAGGTAAACAATTTACCACCCAATAAAGATGAGTGATTTGAATGATGTCGAGTGGTTTATAAAGTTAGTGAAGTTGGTAGATGTGGATAGGTGAAGTGTGTAATGTTTCATCTTGATGTTTGATGTTCATGATTTTATTTGGTGATATGTTTGACTCATATGCCCTTTATAAAGGTGGATTGAACTAGATATTGATTGTAAAAACTTGACATTAAGTATGATATATACATACATACATATATATATATATATATATATATATATATATTTCAATGACTTATCATTCTTATGTTATAGGTTTAATTTCCATATATATTTTTTAGTTTTTGAACTTTAGATGAGTAGGCATTGAGGATATGCCATGTATCTCTATGTTTTTATGATAATGCTATGGCAAATGCTTATATATGTGAGAAAAAAAATGTATGAAAATGATGTAACATGAAAGATATGAATGAATATTTATGAATGTGATAAAAATTGTTTTTCAAGTGATGAAAATGTTATTTTGTTTACACAACATATGATTTTCAATTTGCAGTAAATGAATGAAAGGATGAGTAGGATAAGTATGAAATGGTGAAGATGAAAACCAAAAATCAAAGTTTTGAATGGAAAAGGAAGGTGACCTAACCCTTATGATAAAAGGGGAAAATGCAATTCTCACTAAAATCATAAAATACTAACTTTATTAGTTGCGTCTAGAGAGAACTAGCCTTGACAGAATCGGTAAATGGGATAAAGTTACCCTTTTTAGCATGTATATACAAATAAGTTGTATTAGGAACTTTTTATTTGGACACATTTTTAATTAATATTTAATACTTTTTTTTGACCCCCTACATGTAGTCTCATGTGACTAGGAAGATACATGGGCTCATCACCAAAGGCTATACATAGGCATATAAGCGCATCTCTCCCCAATGCTAATCCCACACAACTATTGATATGTGAGGGCTCAATACCAAATATTAGAGAATGTAAATAGATGTGGAATTTAAATTTGATATTGCATAAGCTTTGGATAAGGGTGTCTTTTTCTTTGGAAGGATTTTACTCCCTAGTCTTGGCCCCATGAAACTAGTAAGATGCAACGACTCATCATTGAAGACCAAGATAGTTGAGTAAAGTTACCATTTTATTTTTTATTTTTTGAGCATGTTAATGTTTTATACTTAGAGGTAACTATTAGAGGAGACTCCATCATGGAAAATATTCTAGACTAGGATGTGAGATAGTATTTTTTAAGTCTTACAAGAAGATGTAAGGAAAAGAGATGTACTCTGCTTATAAGAACTAAGGAAAGAACCAATGTAATGCTAACTTTGAGAACATTTTATATGGGATAATAAGGTGATATGAAAATTAGAATGATATGATAAGTTACATTTTTAAAGTTTTTGTTATGTGAACTCAAAACTAAATAATCATAAAACATGACATCTGATATGCACGACAAAATGTAAACAATGGAAAATGCAATACAATGAGGGAAATGTGAAATCTAATTGTAAAAGGGATACCCCCAAGTGTCAATGTACTTATATACAAGTTATTTTATTTTTTATTTTTTATTTTATAATTTTTTGGATTTATTAGAATTTGAACCCAATGGAGATTCTTGAGATGCATAATTTTTTTTATTTTTGATGTTTTATGATTTTTTTCTGTTATTTTTTTATTTTTTTGTGGAGTTTTGACAACTAGGATGTACAAAACACCATTAGAATGATTTAGGAATATAATATTTTGAGGTGCATGATGTTCATTATTTCATCAATCTTTTCTCCATTTTTAGTATCCAATCTATAGGCTCCAGAGCCATATTTGGTAATAATAACATATGGACCCAACCAATTTTGTTCAAACTTTCTTTTCTTCTCTCACTCGGTATTTTTATTGCATTGGTTTTCCTTAAGAACAAGACCTCCAATTTCAAACTCCCTGGCTTTTATTCACTTACTATAACTATGATGAAGGCAATTGTGGTATACTTATAAATGGTTTAAAACATTAAGTCTTTTATCATCTAGAAGGTCAATTTCATTGAGGCATGAAGTATGATATGATTATTCATCAATGATTTATTGTAAAGATATACACAATGATGGAACCTCAAATTTTATTTATAGAATAGAATCACCACCATATACAAGGGAATAATGGGTTACCCTTGTGGGTATGTGGATGCTAGTGTGATATGCCTAGAGGGTAGGATGTAAATGTGTATTTTAGTCATGACAAAATTCATTGACAACTCTTTTAAGGATGTGAAAAATGTTTTTATTGGTTGCCTTAGCTTGGTTGTTACCTTGTGGGTAATAAAGAGTTGAACACTTATGCTTGATGTGGTAAGTATGATAAAGATATTTAACTTCCTTATTCTTAAATGATTTTCCATTATCAAAAATGATAGTGGAAAGTAGAAGACAATGTGATTTAAGATAAATTTGGAAATTTGATTTACATGAGTAAGGGGTATTACCTTGATCCACTTGGTGAAATACTCTGTTGCCATTATAATATGTTTATGGCCATCAGAAGAACTATGATTTTATTTTCCAATGAGGTCTATACACCATGTAGATAATGGTCAAGGTGTAGTGATAAGTTATAGATATTACGATGGATTATGGATAAGTTACCGATATTTGTGATAAGGTATACATTTCTCACCATAGGCACATGAATTAGATTCTATTTTAGGCCAATAATATCCTACTCGTAAAATATTCTTTGTAAGAACCATGCCACTCAGATGTACCCCATATATTCCCTCATGGACTTACCTAATTGACAAAGTTGATTGCTCAAAATTTAAACAATGTCAAAGAGTTTTGTCATAGTCTCTATTATGGGATAGGTTATATGGTATGGTATTATTATGAAGATAGGTATAGATGTCAGAGTATGAGGGGTAAGTGGGACCAACCAATTTTCAAGGAATTTATGAATTAGGTGTATCATAAGCTGATATCATTAAGTATTTAACCAAGAACTTGTTATGTCTTATGATTAAATCTAGTAGGGAAACAATGGTAGCCATAGAGTCTACTACTCTATTGTTCATTATCGACACTTGTTTAAATTAGATGTACTTAATAGATAATTTAAAACTATCCACCATTATCTTGTAAGGGATCAAATTATCTTCATGATCTTGGAATTCATTAGTGACTTGATTGATGATAATCTTAGAATCACCAAACATAAGAAGGTGTTTGATTCCAAGTTGATTTCCATTTTGAGGCCTATTATGAGACCTTAATACTCTACTATGTTATTGGTGCAAGGGAATTTGATTTTGAAATCATTGGTAATGTGATCACCATTAGGTGTGACCAATAAGATACCTACCCCTAATCCGTGGTTGGTAAAAGAACCATCAAAAAAGAGCTACCAAATTAGAGACTCATCTATATACATTATTGCTTCATCTGAGAACTCTGTAATAAGAGGTGATTTTTAATTGAGTGGGGCTTCAGATAATACATCTTATAATACCTTTATTTTGATTAATTTTTTATTGACATACTCTAAATCAAACTCACTAAGAGGCACAACCCACTTAACCATTCTATTGGTTAGGGCTGTTTTGGATAAAAGATATTTAAGAGGTTCTATCTTGCCAATAAGCTTGATTTTATTATTGAGCATGTAATGTCATAGTTTTTGAGAAGAAAAATCAACTTCTAGACATGCTTTTTATATTTGAGAGTAGTTGAGCTCATATGATATCAATGTTTTGCTTAGGTAGTACACTGACCATTCTTTCCCACTGTCATCATGCTATGTTGATAATGCCCCTAGTACAAATTGAGTAGTTGAAATGTATAATAAGAAAAGTTTACCAAAAATAGGTGGCATTAGTACTGGTGGGTTAGAAAGACATTGTTTAATATTTTCAATTTTTTTTCACAATTCTCATTCTAAGTAAAATGAGTGTTTTTCTTTAGCAAAAATGTTAAAAGGTGAAAAATGTTCATAAGTTGAGATATTAATCACCTAATTACTTGAATTTTCCTAGTAGAATTCTAAGTTGTTTAAGATTATTAGGTGGAGGCACATCCATGGTAGATGAAACTTTAGAGGGATCAACTTCTATGCTATGTTGTGAAATAATTAACCCTAACAAATTTCTCAATGTCATACCGAACACACATTTCTTAGGATTCAATCTCATGTTATACTCTCTAGATTTAGATTTAAAAATATGGTGAAGCATTTGAGGGTTTTATTCTCTAGATTTAGATTTATAAAGAATATCATCAACATAGTCTTCCATAATGTCATGAAGCATGTCATGGAAATGACAATCATTTCCTGCTACTATGTATCTCCAACATTTTTCAAACCAAAAGGAATTACTTGGTAGTAGAATGTTACCCATTGAGTTGTAAATGTATTAAGGAAATATATAAATATATTATTGACATATGTAAATATGTCATTTTATTATTGAGTAAGTGATATGTCAAGTTTAACAATTTTAGGATATTTTTTGGTGCCAATGTTCATAGAAATAGTTTCTTCAACAACTAGAGTTGATCCATATTTGTAATTTAGGGATGGTGTAAGAAGATGGAAATATTCCTCAAACTCTATTTGATTGGATATATAAGATTAAATAATATTTTTATTTAATTTTTGTTCCCCAAAGTATGTTGAATCATCTAACTAAATTAGAAACACTTTTTTGTGGTCACCTATTAGAATTTGATCCTTTGTTCTCAAGTTGAGGTGTTGCATGTTGGTCCCACTATATGAGGGATGGATATGCAAGATCAAGTGTAATAAAACCATTCTCAAAATAGGTTTTTGAGGTCAAGGTATTCAAATAATCTAAGTATGGAACCTATCTCTCTATCTGAAGAATCATCCTTTGACTCACTAGAAGAGTCACTTTGAAAAAGTGTCAGATGTACATTGAGTTGTTTAAATCCTATACCATGTTTTGTGTCATTTGAATTTATTGTGATAAGATATATAGATCCTTGCTAATGGAGGCCAAGACCTTTACCCTTAAAGTTCATTATATTACACATGATGGATATGGTAACATGATACTTTTTATTGGAGAAGCAAGTAGCTAGTTCATATGAATAAAGGAAATAATGATTATAATATTTAATATGTTCATCTAAAATGAAACCACCTTCTATAAATCTTGTCTTAATAATATTATTAACTATTATATTATCCTTTAGGTGGTGGGGCCTGCCATAGTTACTTGAATTGGCATGGATTGTACTTGTGGAAAAATCTTGAATTATATACTCGTTCGTTCCTCTATCAATGATATTAAAGTGGGAAGAAGCGGATGAGGATACTCTAGATATGGTTTGTGGAGTGAAATCTTGTTTAATAGAAGAGTGATTTGAAGCTTTTTCTACAAAAGGTTGATTTTAAGCTTGCTTAGATGGTTGGTTGGATGCTTTGCTAGTGGAAGCCTTTTCAATAGAGATGGAGGTAATTGGTGTATTAATCTAACCACCAAGGGTATATATTTGAAATAAGTTTTTTGGATGGACATAATTTTTAATCAAAGGATAATCCTCAATGGGAGTAAAGTCATCATCTATAACTAGTAAATAGTTTAATTTTTGCTATTTGCCTTCCAATAGCTTATAATATTGGAAGGGTTAAGGATCACCTTGTATAGTAACTTCCATTCCTGCATGGGATAATTTCAAACATTGATGTATGGTAGATGGGATGGAATTCATGGAATGTATCCATGGATGTCAAATAAGTATGTTGTATGGTAGATCAAGATCAAGGACATGAATGCGAGTTTGTTTAATAATGAACCTCAGGACCAAAGGAAGATATATTATTCCTATAGACTGCCACTCATTATTTTCATATGACTTTATGGTAATAAAGTTGATTCTAATGTTGTTATTGAATATATTATATGTTTTATAAGCCTTAATGTACATATATTGAGTGCCAAACCATTGTCTATAAAAACACTTTTCACTTTGTGTCTATATATGATAACATCTATGTATAATGGGAGGTTATGATCTGATCCTAAATGAGAAACATCGAAATGATCAAGTATTACTTAGTTATTTGTAGATAAATAACCTATTAATGCTTGGAAATTGGTAGGATTGATGTCTTTAGGTACATTTTAATCTTGGAGAACTTTATATAATATGTCTTTATATATAATGAAATTTTAATCTAAACTAACTCAACCTAGGATAGAGATATAAATGAAAGAAACAAAATAAAATATACCTTAGAAAAAAAATAAGCTTCCTCTATTGCGATGTAAATTTGATTTTATCTCTTTGAATTATGGTTTATCACTCTCCTAATAAAAGGGTAAATGGGCACTGTTATGGTATGCAAACTCTTATAATATTATCATGATAAACCTATAATGAATAAACTTAGCTAAATTTGAGGAATAACCTCTAATTTAAATAATTTTTGAAATGGATGTGAATCATTCATCTTGAGATAAGATCAAGGGATGAGAATAAAAGGTAATTTTTAATTCATAATAGGAATTTTGAATAAAAAATTGGAGTGGAGAATATAGGAGACTCACAAATGAATATAAAATTCATTTGGGAGGAAGATATGTTATAAAATTATTAAGTGGATGTGAGGTTGATTATTAAATTGGATCATGGAAGATAATGGGAATAAAGGTCTATTATTAAATTAGATAATGGAAGACAATGGGATTAAAGGTGGATTATTAAATTAGATCATGGAAGACAATGGGAATAAAGGTGGATTATTAATGTGGATCATGAAATATAATAGGAATAAAGATGGATTATTAAATTAGATCATTAAATATAATGGGAATAAATATGGATTATTAAATTAGATCGTGGAGGAAAATATGATTATTAAATTAGATTATGAAAGACAATGGGAATAAATGTGGATTATTAAATTATAACAGTGAGGGACAAGTGGAGTCTTAGGGTATGTGAGGATAATTTTGATTTTTTATATTTATGAAAATTATGAATTTCTAAAATCGATGGAATTTTTAATTAGATAAAGATTATTTAATTAAATTTGGATTAATTTAGGGATAATAAATAGTGAATAGTAAATAGTCAATAATGAATAGTGGATAGTGATGATTAATATTGATTAAGGAAAATTAAGGATGATTAGGGATAATAAGAGATGATTAGGTATCTAGTAAAAAAAAGGTTAAAATCAACACAAAGTGTCCAATTTTAACTGTCCACATTTACCTATTTATTCTGGCTTGAGGATCTGAGTACACACTCTCTCCCTAGTCTAGGTGTTGATCACCATATAGGTCTTTGAATCCTACCAGACAATCAGATGATATCTTTGATTTCCTTATTTTAGTGAAAGATGATGAGTGAAAGAAGAGTTTATATGAGCCTTATTTAAGTGATTAAAATTTGGAATTGGAAAGAATCTAATTAGACACAAGTGAGAATCCACTGCACACACAATCAAGGTATTGGAGGAAGTGATTAGGGATGAAGATGGATGAGGAGGGAGAAGTTATGAATGATGAGGGATGATGAGTAAGTGATTAGGGATGATGAGGGAAAATTAGGATAAATGAGGGAGTGATTAGGGACGAGGAGGGACAAAGAGGGAGTGATTAGGGATGATGAGGGATGAGGAGGGAGTGATTAAGGATGAGGAAGGGTGATGAGTAAGTGAAATCAACAAAAAATGGTGGTTTGGTCTATGTGGGTCATAAATGTAACCTATGTTTCCTAAATCATACCAATTTGTCTTGAATTCAAAGTGAATTAGGGTAATTGTGCATACATGTGCCAAAAATTATTTGCATTTCCATGGTTATAAGTGGATATGGTGTTTTTTGGTCACTTTTGGCAATAATAGAGCTAATCACAAGTAAAAGTAGCATAAATTGGTGTTTGTATGTTTAAGGTTCATAATTGGACTTACTTTTCTGCAATCACACATTTGTTTGTTGAATTTGAAGAGAAATGGGGTGTTCATGCATAAATGTGCCTAAAATTGTTTGTGTTTACCTTGGTCATAAATAAATATGGTGTTTTTTTGTCACTTTTGGTTTATAAAGTGACCTAATTTCAAGTAAAATTGACATAAAGGGGTGGTTAGATATGCATGGGCCACCAATGCAACTTATGTTTCCCTATGCAACCAATTTGTCTTGAATTCAAATTTAATTGGCATGACCATGCTTAAATATGGGCAAATTCTCCTTACCCTAGTTGTAAATTATTATTGTGTTGTTATGTCACCTTTTTGGCTATAATGGACATAATCATAAGTAAAATAAACATAAAAGAGTGGTTGGGTGTGCCTCACTTTAATTTTTACAAACCTAAGACTCCTATAAATGCCATCAAGTAATTTTAAAGGCACCAAAACCAAAAAAATGACCATATGTTCACTCAAAATGGAAAAAAATGAAAAAAATGATTCCCTAAACTCCCTTGATTCATTAGTGAAATCTTGTAAATGACTATGTACTAACTAGATTAGGTATTTTAAATCTATCTACGAAATTGTAAGGTAACAACTATGATACCAACTCTAGAAGATGTAGATTGACCCTAATTTATTATATTTATTAAAATAAATTTAAATTATAAGCTTATACTTAACATTTATTTTAGTAAGCCACACCTTCACCTTATAAGTCATCCACTTTTTGCATTCTATCCCTTCATGCTTTCATTTCTTAGAAACATGTACGTGTTCTTGTTTGTTTCAAAAAAATCACATACAATGCATACACTTTATAGCACATACGAATTCTAGGATCAATGTTTACCAATCCTATAAAACATAATGCATATACATTATGGAAAATGTCCACAAAAATTTCTAAAAAATTTGTGCACTTTCCACTTGAGACATTATCACAAAGGCATAGAAATTTGAATATCCCTCAAAAGAGAAATGCTGGAGGTAAGTCTAAATATAAATATAGTTCCAATTTTCATGGTGTCAAGTTTCAAAATCCATACATTACACTGAATTATAGATTGATCACAATGATGTGAATGTACACACATAGATATAATAACTACATGTGGTTTGATCCCTCTTAGAAGTATTGGAATGTAGATAATGCTCAGTCACTTAGTGGGGAGTGGTGTAGACACCGAAAAAGTGTCTACCCCTTATTCGACTCCCCCTTGGTCCCCTTGGTCCACTTCTACACATTTCTAACCCACACACTTATTAATTTAAAATAATAACTTATTTTAAATTAATAACACCTCCCTTGACACATCACCCATGCCACCTCACCCCACCTTGGATACCTTTCCTTGGATACCTCCCATCACCCCATGACCAATTTATAACCTATTTCATTCCTCCCATTACCCTCTTGTGCTCATTTAATCTGCCTTCGACCATTTTCCCACGACCACTGCACTCGGCAGATGGAGGAATGGGTAAAAGGCTAAAAATAGCCTTTTTCCCATCTTCTAGCTACCGACGTCAATTACCAGTCAGCCGACGCTGATGGGATCACCGACGTCAGTCGCTTAAAATAGCCTGAAGGTGAATTCTCTTCCCCCTGGGACCCTGGGATGCCAAAAATCATAGTGCTAAATCAATCAATCACAGATCCAGACTTTGACCTCTCTCTCTCATCTCTCAGACCTAGACATCAACAGGAACTCTCTGAGATCAATCATCAGGCTTCAACCAAATGCTCTTTTGGCTATAGACATAATAGGGACAAGCGTCCCAAACACTTCTGGCCCTGCACCAAGTAGGAGGTAAGTATATTTTTTGCCCTTTCATTTTAATAGTTTAGTAATTAGTTCTCCTTTTACTAGTTCTAAGCACTGTAGACCAGACCCAGCTATGAACTACACTAGACCTAACCAAACTTCTTCCTGAGAGGCTAAAAATCCTGTCTTCTATCCTGACCCCTCTTGACAACCTATCCCCTGCCTTTTATCCCTCCTAAAGACCCTGTCCACTGTCCTGCATCCCTTGCACAAACCCAAACTCCTTTCAGACCATTCTATCGACCACAAATAGCCCTGAGACTCATCCAAAGCCCCATTTCCCTAATCGACGTCAGCCTCCAGGCCCATTGACCCTACCGACGTCGGCAGACTAACTGACATCGACAACTTTAATCAATTGATGTTGATAGACTAATTGACGTTGGCAACTATGGCAGACTGACTGCAAAGAAATAGGTACACATTATCTAATTTCCTCTTTGCTAGTCATTTATCATTTCTTTATTTCCAACACTTTTACTTATCAACAGTGGACTGTCATCCCATAAAGAAGTCTTTGCACTTCTGGGACCGAGCTTTTGCTTGGCAGTCCACCTTACATCCATCTAACAATCTTTTTGTTTGAGTCTCTTTCTTCTATAGGTGTCATCCTCCACAGCCAAAGAGGAGTCCCTACAATGTCTGGATACGGTGCACAAACTTCATCCGGGTATCATCTAACCCTAGACGATTACTTTAGTTTCTTTCATCGTTTTGAATGTGGAAAAGCAAAAATAGTTAGAAACAAGTGGATTAGGATATCAAACCAACATACTAACTCCCATCGTGTGGTTAAAAAAATTAATATCTCAATTCCAAAAAGATATAAGGATCATTAACCATAATGATAAGTGAAAACAAAGTGCCCCACATGAGACTCCCTTACAAGATCATCCACATGGTATCATTAGTCCATCACAAAGGTGAATACAATAACTAATGACACTCATATATATGTAGATAGGTTTTAAGTAAAAACCTATGCATAACCCAATAAGGCTCTTGGTCCCTTTCATAGACCAAGTATCCTTAAGGTATTTATAACTCTTTTTGGTATACTAATATGAGCCTTTTGGGAAAAGGAAGGATTAAGCAAAACAATTCCTAGAACTACTCATAAGGTAAGAGTCAATAAGTAAGGAAAATGGGATGGATTCATAAAATACATCCTAATTCCTTCCTAAATTCATCATTGAAGGTCATAGAGTCATCAATAAAACCTATAGAACATTTCTCTTGAATTTTGAAGTAATTTTTTCTTATAAGGGGTGTTTATTAAACTTAGAAATGCCCATATCGACCCTGAGTTAGCATGACACTTTAAAGTCTAGCTATGCTCCAACCTTATGGTCTTAAGAGCAAAGATCAATCTATCCCAATAACTTATCTATGAAGTCCCCCAAGGTAAGATGTGTACATTTAAATTAATGGGAAAGACCCAATATCCTAACACATAATAGCTCGCTTGTAAGTTAATGATTACTTGAACCTCATAGCTAACTAACTTCCTAATAGCTTATTGCAATATTTATTCCAAGCCTTCACCAAATGTCATCCATTATACTAGATGGGTGAATGTACCATAGTCTTGGCATGGGCCTATCAATCATATAGACCAAACCAAGAAGATAAACATCTATTATTTAGTAGAAGATTCCATGGTTTAAGGAAATCTTCATGTGTATTATGCTTACATCTTAAACAAGGCATATCACCCAAAAATTACATGCATTGGTTCATTGTGGAATAAATGGTACCAAATAATAATTTACAGATATCCTAGTGTTTAAACTAGGATTTGATACCAAAATGTCATGCCCAAAATTTTTAATGACTGAGACAACACAAATTAATCATTTTTGTAAGAATCTACAATGGACATTATACATAATTACAATGTAAATTGGCTATCTATATTCACAAAATGAGATGTAAAAAGTGTCAAAAATATATTCATATGCATAAACAAAAATTGTGGTAATGTATAAGTGGATGCACAATCACTTTGCAACTTTATAGGCCCCACTTGATCTAATTTGGCTACAAGCTATCAAACAAGTTTTCAACTCTCCAATAGAACATAGTGAGCCAAACAATTCCAAGGTCTAATATGGATACTCGATAATATTTATGTTTTTTAAAATAACCACTAGCTTGAAGGATTTATCTAAAATCTCAATAAGGTTCAAGGAGGACCCTAAATTATTTTGACCAATCATAGGGCTCGATTTGCCCTTGAAGTCATAACTTGAATTTGTTTTCAAATTAGCTTACCTTCTTAGAAACATAGTTTTCAAGGAAGATGCATACTCTTCATATGACCTCAAAATGGGTCTATATTGTCCTTTATTAGCTCCTTGAGGATGGATCACTCCATCTCATCCGTTGAATAATTTATAACTTGACCATCATATTTAATCAAAGAAGAGGAAAACCTAGAAATACATAAGGAGGTCAGTAAAGGATTCAAATAAATTTTTATGATTCAATATAATATTTGGGAAGAGAGAAAGGAGGTTTTAGAGGATGAATTTTATATTGTCAACCCTCTTCTCCTTCCTCATCCTTATATGATTATCATTAATGAAGTCTCTAAATTATTAGTCACTTTCCATCTTATTTTATTTTTCATTTATATTTTCACACATGTATGCTTGGGTTGTTTTTATAGGTATCCATCTTTTAAAAAAGTCTTAAACTTGTACCAAGATCTCATAATTTTTTAGAAGGCCCTTGGGAACTTCAAGCTCCACCAAAACCATTAATCGCTACCAGTAAAGTTAAATAATATAAAAATACTTTTTTATTTTTAATTTCAAGCTTTGATTTTTAGTTCACATAGTATGATGGAGAAAAAAACATCCAAAAGGTCAAAAATGTCATCTCTTGACAAAAGAGACATATATTAAAAAGTATGTAGTTGTTTGTGGAATTATTCATTGAAAAATATAACATAGAGGCCACACCCCAAAAGCCTACATTCATACCATGATAATAAACAATATATAGATGTCTTATGCAACACTGATCATACTTCATGACATCCCATGATAATAGATAGAAATAGATAGACATAAAGGAAATATTCATTTATTGAGGTGTTGGATTCTATTTAGTCTTGGAATTTATTGTAAGGGAAATCATCATGATATAGTGAACACACATACGTACTCTTCTTTTATATATTAATGAAAAGTAAATTATGCATATTTGTCTGTGTTATGAATTATCGATGTTAGATTTAATCAAGCATGATTAATAAAACAAATATTAGTTTAACTTAGACAAATCTCATAGTAATCATCAATAGTATCTAAAATAATGAACTATGAACTCATGGTTAGACATAGAGTTTATGTCAACATTTTGTGTCTGAGCCCAAGTTTTAGATAAGTTGATGTCCAGGGAGAAGTATCCATTGGAGTTTTGGAAGTTGGCCATAATAGAAATAGAAAATTGGTAGGAAATGAGATAAATAATATATTCATCAATACATAAAAATAATTGAAACCATAGTTGATGAGGTAGTGAGCAATTTTTTTTTAGACTACAATATGAAGATTTTTGTGACATTCACAAATTTATTATGGTCATGAATCTTGAGGTTAGAAGAACCAACCAAAGGCTCATGGTTACATACAAAAAAAAATGATTCAATAGACAAAATAAAATATTAAAAAACTTTGAGAGGTGGATGAGCCTTGGAATAGAGTTGTAGACTATTGGTTTTAGACTACCCTAGACTCATTTATAATACCTTGGAAAATTCAAGAGTAGATAAAATTTTACGCAAATAAATTATAATTCTTAGAAACTCCAAAAGTGAGATTTATTGAAAAATTTCCAATGTTAATACACATGTTATTGATTGAAGGAGTACTAATAAAAAGTGGTGAATAGTTCTTGTATGAGACATGCACCCTAGGGATGATAAAAGGCAAAAGGGGGGATTTTAAGAGATATGAATGTTAAAATATAAAATAAGTGATGACTAGAGGGAATAAATGAAGGAAATAAGAATGAAAAAATTAATAAAATATTAGGACAAAAATTAGTGATAAGAAATAAATTAGAGAAGATAAGAGAAAGTATATAGAAAGGGAAATAAAGAAAGAGAGAGGAGAAAATAGAAATAAAAATAAAGTAAAGGACAAAAGAGGGAAAATTAGGACATATAAAGAAGTATTAATGGGATAAGTAGAATAACAGATAAGATTAGTAAAATAAAAAAAGTAATTGGAAAAGAGGATGGAAAAATAAAGAATGGAAAGAGAGGAGAGAATGAGACAATTAAATCTAAAGAAATAAAATTCAAAGACAACATTAGGTGATGTCACAAAAAGGAAAGAAGAAGAGTATTAATAAAAATGTTGGACCAAATTTTTTTTAGTAATATATTTTAAGTGAATTTTAGAGACATCATGGATGATAAAGATGTGAGAGACAAAGGTGCAAAAATAAGCCAAGGTGCAAAAGAGACACGACATAGAAGAACAAGGGCACACAAGACCTTGGCATGGGAGAAGTAAATTGCAATAAAAAAGGATGCAAAAAAACATGAAGGAACCAAGGACACAATACTTGGGCAAGAGCACATGACTTGGATAAGGGTTCATGAAGTGGATATAGATATGAAGTAGTTCATGAGAGCATCATAGGATACAATTCAAGTGTGAATCTTGCACCATTCTATGATAAGATAAGAGCATGCCAATGCATATCTATCATAGAGAGAGTATATAGGGGCCATTAAGCTCTAATGTTAAATGGTTCTAATGTAATGACTCACCATGACTACTTGTTATAAAATGGTCATTGGCAAGCCATGACTAGCATATTAATGTTGTAACTAAATGATCGGGGTTAAATCATGTATAAATACCCCTAGTTTACTTATAAAGATGATATTGATCTTAATCTTGACCTTGAAGTGTATCATGATCTTAATGTGTATTATGATCTGTGTATGAACATGATCTTGTAATGAGATAGAGAATTATTAAGGAAGTATTGTTGAAATACCCATTTTAATCCTTTTTTTGATGAAAGTAATGGAAATACTATATTTTTCTTAAATTTGTGCCTATTTGTTTATGTGATGTTGGTTGAAGTGTGGAATAAGTCAAAATGTTAGAAATAATATGATTTTTGTGGTTAGAACTATATGTACCTACTCAAACCTTAGTCTAAAGAGATACAGGCATACACTATGTGACAGTATCAATGGGATTCAGTATTAATATGTATACTTTGAGTAATAATGAGAGGAAATTTATCACTTGATATGTTAGCACATTAGCTCATTGGCCTTCTTATTTTCTCTAGACACGTGACTATTTTTAGTCATACTAAACTAAGGTAAAAAGACCCAACATTTTTTTCATTTCTAGGACCCATTGTACTTGTCAGTGTGATGGTACAAACATGGTCTAGTAACACTCATTATAAAACATTGAGCATTAGGTTGAGTTAGTAGAAGAGGAGTTTGCATTGAAATACATTGAACTAGGAGTTTCCACATGATAATGGTTAGAGTAACATTTATATGATTCCTTGTATGAAAATTTATTTGTAGAGTTACTCAACCATTTGCATGTTTTGTTTTCAGCTTATGTGCAAGATAAATACCTAAATTTAGTATGGAAATCTCCTTGGTAAGATAGGCAAAAGATGGATTTATCCAAGTTGAGATCTACTTGGACACATGCAATGTATGTCTAGTGTAAAGGAAAGTTGAATAGCTACATTTTGGAGTATATTATTTATACTTATTCCTGCCTAGAGAAATCATAGTTCAAATTCTCTAATGAGTCACACAAAAAGTATTTAAAGAAATTTCCTTTGGATATTAAGAAGTTCATGTTTGATTTTAGACTAGAGAAATTGAATAAAATCTCTTATGCATGAGCATCTTAAATGGTGGGGAGATGAAGGGGTAAGTATTGGTACAAGATTGGTGGTTTAACATGGAAGTCATTCAGTGAGAACTGTAGAAGCATAAGTATGATGAGGCTATGTGAAAGGGTATGATAGGTAGTGGTTCCATAAGAAAAAGGGAATATTTTGGAAGTTCCATGAGGATTTTTAGGGAGGCATAAATTCATAGTGTATACTACCTCATCAAGAATATGTACCCTTCGATGGCATAGGTACATGTAGAAAATACAAATCAAGCATTAGTGATAGTGGAACCTAATCCTTTTAGGCTAAAATGCCCCACCATGACACATGATCATGCATTTGAGTCTGACAAAATCACTATGATAAATTAGGATATAGATAATGTATAATATGATGCTAAATTTTTAAAAGTAAATTTGGGAGAACAAGTTCATAGTTATTTACATCAAGATCAATTATATTTACCATTAGTTCTTACTTTTCTATTACAGTTAGAATCTATGGCCAACATGGGGATTCCTAGTGGACCAAGTATAAGTAGTGGGTAGAACATAGGACCAACTCTAACAAATCAACCTCATTTAACACCTAATGCATTAGGTGCTCTACCTAATCTAGGAGGTATGAGAGGTAATATTAGTGGTGCAGGAGGATTAGGATGTGGCTTGGGAGGAAGTGGATCCTTGTCATATGGATTGGGAATACCAACCCCATAGGGTATATTTACACCATCCATTATACCTATAGTGTAATACAAGATGATGTTTGATCTCCCTGAATATCAAGGTGTGGATAATACAACTGAGCATGTTCACAAATGTGAACTCATTTGGTGAGCATGAGGTATCACTTTTATTGAGTGAAAGACAACCCATTTTACCATTGCTTTATTGGATCATGTTTATAAATGGTACAATAAGTTTGATCCTAATAAATTAGTTGTGATTTTTTGATTGTTTAAGACTGTTTTTCTTCATGAATTTGACATTCTTGAGTTTGAACAATAAATCATTGTTGCCTTGAAGGATATTAAGGAAGAGTTCACTGAGGGTGTGGGTGAGTATGATGCTCAGTTCAAGACCTTCCTCTGCAAGCTATATTTTTAGATAAATATCATGACACATTATTAATGGTTTTTAGGGGTATTAATTCATTTTAAATGAGATTTATCCTACAATACCTTCACTAACCCACATAAGGCACTGAAGGTTTCCCTTCATGTTAAAGATATGGGAATTATAGACATGAGGATCAACCCCTTTATGTAGGAATAAATTAATGCAATGTACTATTATCTAAAAAATATCATGGATAATAATGCACAAGAAACTAAAAATGGGTTATGGTGTGTTGATTGTGTGATAGAGGGACATAACCAAAATAAATTTCTAGGGAGGAATGTTCATTCCTTGATGTAGTCATGTGAAATATGTAAAGGGGACCATGATGTACTAAGTTGTGCCTTAATTTAGTGTGCCACATAAACCAAATCATTATTATATTTTAATATTTTTGATGATTATACTCATGATACCAATAACTATCGAGTCATTGATGAAACTCATGAAGTGTGGGGTACTCACCAAGCCTCTATAGGTTGCACTTAGGAAACTAGTGGGAACCATTTTTTAGAGGCTAGGGGCATGGAAATGGATGTGGTATATTTACACATAAAACTTTATATAAGTGTGTATCTTTAGACCACTATCAACATGATTACCTTGTGTTCCCCATATGTGCATATTGTAAAAATGAACATCGACCGGAGGAACTCCTAGACCTATATGTAATACTTACTAAGGAACAAAATGAAAAGGGTGATGGGATGATTCATGTTTTGAAGACTAAAACTTATCAATAGAGACCATGCCATAACTTTTAAATTTTCCTAAATACCAATATTAATACATGGATTAGTACATGTTCATAACCTATTGATTTACATGTATAGACTAAAAAGGTTCAGCATGAAGAACCTCATGAGCAAAACCACCTAGATGCTTAAAGACAAAATAAAGTGTTGAAATATAATATGGCCTTAGTATAAGATCTAAAAGGATATATTTATTTCTTAAAATATAAATATGTTACCATATGCACCAAATTTAGAAAGCTATGGTAATCATAGACTTGGGACATGATGAATTTCATGAATTATGGAAGAAAATTATTAGTGAAGGCATCATACCTCTCCTAAATATTTGGTTATGATAACAAATGAAAAATCCTTCTGAGGACCATTATTTAAACCATTCACATAGATAATAGACCCATGTTCAATTAGAGGCATAATATGATAAAGAGATCCTTGTGAATATAACCATTATTAGTTATATGATCTAAGATATACTGGTAGATACTGGTGTAGAGGTAAATGTTCTGACCAAAGATGCCTAGAGAGAAATATGGGAAACCCCAATTTATTTCCTTCCCCCATTTCATATTCATGGATAATAAGACCCATGCAATACCTATAGATGTTATTAATAATTCCATAGTTAATATTTTGTTAGTGATTGAGTTGGCTAAAGTTGATGATTTTCTTGGTCTTTTGGGAAGACCTTGATGTTATGTGAATAATGTTGACTTATAGTTCAAGAAGTGTTACATCATATTTAATAATGAAACTCAACATGTGATTATCCTTCTCATTAATGACCAAGGGACTCCATTTGTGGAACATATAATTTAAATAAGGATATCAACACCATTTATAACATCATTGCCTAAGGAAATGAAATTATGGATCCCACCCCTGACAAAATTTTATAATTTAAAGATGCACAATCCATATATGACACTACAAGTGTAGCTTACAACCAATGGTCTGAATCAACATATGAAATTAAAAATCACATTTATTTTGTCCTTAAGATCTACATAAATTATTTGTCTATGTCTACTAAGCACCACTATCACATTCACCTCATTAGTCCACCACCTTTGAGGTTGGGACACTCACATCAGTTTTATGGACATCTGAAGGTCTAAGAATATTTAGAGTGGATATAAGATTATTATGTTAATAAGGAATTGAATTTGTGAGTGATAAAATTTATACGTCAAGTAATAACAACTTGATGGTGGTCCACCCAGTGGTATAACTTACATACATGGGAACAAGTACACACTACTATGCACTCTTGCTTCTACCATGATAACCATGTGTTGGATGGTAGAGCCTGATCTTACTAGAATACCTAGTTCCTGATGGGGGGGTTTATAGGGGATTTCATCCCATTATGGTACTTGAGGACATTATAAAATATTTTAATTTCATATTAATTCTGAACCATTCACTACTAGGTCACAAATCTAATGATAAAATTCATGTTGGTGCATTTCCCCCCTAATATGTAGTCATCCTTTGATATGAGTGTATTGTAATCATAATGACACACTTTATGCGAGTGAAAAAGAGATTATAGTGGATGTATTTCAAGTTTATCCCTTCATTTTTTAGACTGAATAAGAGAAGAAATGCCTATTTCTATGTGAATGTAACCCATATTGGGTGAACCATGTTAAATCTGTGTCTCTATTGTATTGTGTTTTCTACATTTTTTTTGTCTTTATTTAATTAATATTGCTTTACATTATATATTCCTAAAAAATAGTATTAGAGACAAAGGTTTATTTTTTAGATAAACTCACAAGAAAAGAGGGTTCTTAGTATAAGTGGGAACAATGGTTAAAGAAGTCAAGTTTAAGTTTGAGAAGTTCAATGAGTAAAATTACTAGCTATGGAAGATGCAAATGGAGGCCTATCTATATCAAAAGGATATTTTCCTACCATAGGGTGGAATAAAAAAGAATTCAATGAATATGAAGGATGAATAATGGGAGGTTATTGATAAAAAGGCACTAGGAACAATACAACTATGTCTGGTATCAGCGGTGGCCTTTAATATTTCAAAAGAAAAGATAATAAAAGATGTGATAAAGGTAGTGGATAGAGTGTATGAAAAACCCTCAGCTTTCAACAAGGTATTTCTTATGAAGCATTTATTTAATATGGAGATGTTAGAAGGTGGCTATGTTGCTTATCATTTAAATGTATTTAGCATGATAAAAAATTAGTTAAGCTCTATAAGATTAAAATTTGATGATGAGGTTAGGGCTCTTTTGATTTTGTGATCATTGCCAAAAATATATAATGGATTGGTCATGGACGTGAGTAATTATTTCTATAGTTAAAACACTTTAAAGTTTGATGATGTTATTAGTGTTATTCTTAGTGAGGAAATGAAACATAAAAGCATAGGTGAGACATCAGGTAATGCTTTGACTATGGAGAATAGTGGAATAAAAAAGTATGGAAGAAAAGACCCAGGGAGTTGTGGGAAGTCTAAGAAGGGTAGATCTAAATATAAAGGAACATTGGTGTGCTATATTTATTGGAATAAAGGACACCTAAAAAAATATTGTTGGTTTTGAAAAGGAAAACAAGGAGATAGACAAAAAGATAACAATCAAGATGCAAATATCGCAGATGATGTGTTGTAAGATGATTTAATATTTTCATTAGATAATATTAATGATTTTTGGGTGTGAGATTCAGGGGATCCATTTCATGCTACACCCCATAGAAAACATTTTCAAGACTATGTTCAAGGTGATTTTGGATAGGTTTATTTGGGTGATAGTGAACCTTGTAAAGTTGTTGGAAAGGGTAATAAATAGATAAAATTATAGAATAGAAATAAATGGCTGATGAAATAGGTGAGGCATGTTCTTGAGTTGATAAGAAATATAATTTAATTAGGGTAGTTGTGAAGTGAGGGTTGCATGGTTACATTTATAGAAAATTTATGGAAGGTCACTAAAGGATCACTGGTAATAGAAAAAGGAGATAAGGTAGGTACATTATATTTATCTAATGGGAATGTTGAATCTTCTATTACTTGAGATTATACAAAAGCACATACAAAATTAAGGCACCATATAATTGGGCACATGAGTGAGAAGGGGATGTAAGTTATCCACTCAAAGAATTTATTCCCAGATTTGAGGAAGGTGGATTTGGATTTTTGTGAGCACTGTGTGTATGAAAAATAGAAGAGAATTAGATTTATCAGAGTTGGAAAGGAAAAGAAGGATGAAAAATTAGAGCTTGTACATATATATGTATAGGAACCAACTTAGGTATCATCCCTTGGTGGCTCCTCTTATTATGTTATTTTTAATGATGATACAACAAGAAAAACTTAGGTTTATTGCATATGAAAAAATATATTTTTGATACTTTTAAGAAATGGAAAGATTTGATTGAGAATGAGATAGGAAATAAGTTGAAGTGTGTCAGATCAGATTATGGAGGTGAATATTTCATCAAGGATTTTGATAATTATTATTCATCCCATGGGATTCGTAGAGAAAAAATGGTTCCAAGAACACCACAACAAAATGGTGTGTCAGAAAGGATTAACAAGACAATGATGGAGCATGAGATTGTGTGCAGGATTTCCCTTATAGTTTTGGTTAGATGCTATTGATACTAATGTTTACTTAAGAAATAAAGGGCCTTTAATTCCTTTGGATGGTGGCATTACATAGGAAGCATGGGTAGGTAAAAAGGTAGACTATTCATTTTTCCATATTGAAAAATAAAATAGAACTAAACTTGAAGCAAAATCCAATAAATATAATTTTATTGGATATTGAGTTAATGATTTTGGTTACTTTTTATGGGATTTTAAAAATCATAAAATCATTAAGAGTAGAGATGTGATCTTTAATGAAAAGGTCATATACAAAGATTAGTTGCAGGAAAAGAAACAAGAAAAGATAAATACAAAATATGTAGTACTTGATGAAATCACTAGAAATGAAATTCCAAAGTGTTAGAAAATTAGAATGTGTGACAAAAAAAATAACAAAAATTACCTCAAAATCCTAAAAGTGTAGTTAGAAGATATACCAAAGTAAGTAGACTCATTAAATGATACTCTCCTTTACTTTATTATTTATTATTGAGTGATGGTGGTGAGCCAAAAAGCTATGAAGAAGCAATGTAGGTAGAAACCAAAAAGAAGTGGAAGAAAGGCATGAAAGAGGAGATGGAATCCTTGGTACATAACCAAACTTGGGATTTTTTTCAATTACCTACAAGTAAAAGAACATTTCAAAATACATGAGTTTATAGTTAAAGGAAGAAGATGGAGCCAAAAAGAGCTACAAGGCTAGACTTGTTGTAAAGGGGTTTGCATAGAAAAAAATATAGATTTTGATGAAATATTTTCTCTAATTATTAAAATTTATTCCATAAGAATTGTTTTAAGTTTGGTAGCAGTAGAAGATTTGCACCTTGAATAGTTAGATGTGAATACTTTTTTCTTTTATGGTGACTTGGAGGAGGAAATATATATGGAGTAGCTATAGGGATACAAAGTCAAAGGTAAGGAAAATATGGTGTACAGGTTGAAGAAGATTTTATATGGCCTAAATCAAGCTCCAAGGTATATTATTTGAAATTTGACATGTTTATGATAGAACAAGGTTATAATAGATGTCATTCTAACTACTGTGTTTATTTTAAGAGATTAGATAATGCAATCTATATTATCTTGTTATTATATGTAGATGACATGCTTGTTGAAGGGTCTAATATGCAAGATATAAATGATTTCAAAATAAAAATAAAAAAATCATTTCCAATTAAATATTTGGGTGCTATAAAGTAAATCCTTGGTATGAGAATAAAAATAAATAGAAAATTGACACTATCTCAAGAAGGTGTTAGTTAGGATCAATATGCAAGATCCAAAACTAGTGAGTGCACCTTTGGGAGGGCACTTCAAATTAAGTAGGGAATAATGTTATAAAATGCAAGAAGAAATAAATTGTATGTCCAAAGTGACCTATGCTTTAGGAGTTAGAAATTTAATGTATGATATGGTGTGCATGAGACCAGACATTGCTCATGTAGTTGGAGTTGTTAGTAAGTTTATGAATAATCCAAGAAAGGAGAACTAAGATGAAATCATTTGGATTCTTAGGTACTTGAGAGGGACCACTAATAGATACTTATGATATGAAGGTTTATATGTTACCTTACAAGGATATGTTGATGAAGACATGGATAGAGATTTAGATGGTAGGAGCACCATAAGTTATCTATTAATTTTTGGTGATACAACAATTAGTTGGATTTTAAAATTGTAGAAGATAGTTGATTTGTCAACTATAAAGGTAGAGTATGTTGTAGCTATAAAAGTAAGAAAGGAGATGATATAGATGCAATGGTTCATATAAGATTTGAGGTAGAAATATGAATATTTTAGGTTTTATAATGATATCTAGAGTGAAATTAATTTAGTAAATAACTCATCATTCCAGTTAAAAAACAAACATATAAAAATCATGTATCACTTCATTCTTTCAATTTCGAAATATGGTCAATTGAAGTTGGAAAAGATCCATAAAATTTAGAATCTTATAGATATGCTAACAAAGGTAGTCACAAAGGAGAAGATGGATAATTATTTAGATTCAATAGGTCTTTAGGGATAAAAAATAAGATGAGAAAAATGTCAAGCTAAAATCTCAAAGAAAAGACCAAGGAAGAGTTGTAGTGGTGGAGTTGCATCAATTATTCTCCAAGTGGGAGATTGTTGGATGGTGGATCCTGATCTTATTAGAATGCCCAATTCACAAGGGGGGTGTGGGGGGTCTTGACCCCCCCACTATGGTCACCATGCACTCTAAAATATTAGAATTTTGTAGTAAATCTAGACCATTCACTATTAGGTCATAGATCTAATGGTAGAAATTATGTTGGTGTATTTTTTCCCTAATATGTAACCCTCCTTTGTTATGAGGGCATTATAATCATGAAGACATACTATGTGTGAGTGAAGAAGAGATTGTATTGGATGTATTTTAGGTTTATCCTTTCATTTATTGGATTGAATAAGACAAGAATTGGTTATTTCTATGTGGATGTAGCCCATATTGGGTGAACTATATTAAATTTGTGTCTCTCTTATGTTGTGATTTTTACATTTTATTTCCATATTTATTTCATTAATACTTCTCTACATTTTATAATCCTAAAACCATGTCCGTGCCACCTTAAGTTATGATAGTTTTGCTTCCCCAGGAGACCATATATCTAATTCTCAATGCCTTTGGAGTGATAAAGACACATTTATACTATAATCCTTATGGGTTTATGCATTTTATGGCACTCTTCACACTTAGGCTAGGGTATGGTATATCAATCAAGAGACCCATTGAAGAAAAAAATACTTGACATCATGTCACATGGGGTTTTGTTACTATATTCTCCTTTGAATATCTCCAAATTGATTTATAGTTGTCCCTGTCCCTATAAATAATCTGTCAGGTGATGGTAGGATATCCTACACTAGTTGAAGGCTGAATATGTCAAATACATGGTGTATTTGAGGATACCTTGACCATATTTTAGGAAAATACTCCTTCCTTGTCCCCATTGAACTTTGACTCATGATATGATTATTCACATCAATAAAAAATACACAAAGGAAAATAAAAGATCATGTACTAGGTTGATGAAGGTACTAGCCACAAAAACCAACCTTTAACCACTAAAACTTGTATATAGACTATATATAACACCAGAGATACCATTTATCATGAGCAAAAACTATATTATAAACCACTAAAAATGATTTAGCATGATATTGGGATGGAAGACATAAACAAAATGGCCAATATGGGAGATTATTGGTATGTTATTGAGGTAACTAAAATATTTTAACTATTATAGGAATATCAAGATGTCTTCCCACATAACTACACTAAAATGAAGGAAGTGCGTCCATATTTGGGAAAGATTCATATTAAGCTAGTGGAAGGCATTAAAATAGTAAGGACATGACCATATTAGATGAACCCTAATATGTTCTTAAGTCAAAGAATATATTTATAGTATGTTGCATGTTGGAGTCATCACTCCTATAGATGAATTTGAGTGGGTGATAACTATGCTCATCATCATTAATAAATACAATCATACTTGCATTTGTGTGGATTATAGGTAGCTTAATGTTTTATGCATCACTAATCCTTTCCTAATGACATTAATGGAGGATGTTTTGGAATGTGTTATTGGATGTGAAATTTACATGTTGACTGATGGATTCTCAACATATCATCAAGTGAAGATTTCTGAGGAAGACAAGGCTAAGGCCACTTTGGAAACTTAATGGGGTTCCTTTACCTATAATTTTATATCATTTGGATTGAAAATTTCACCATCAATATTATCACACATTATGGTCAAATATTTTATCCACAAGTTCCTTCGAGTGTAACTTGATAATTAGATGGTGTATGTCTTGGTACATGACCATTATATAATTTATGCCTCATGATCAAGCATTGTTCCTATATTTAAATCTCTTTAAATCTTAAAAATTTCGTATTTTTTATGACATTTGGCATATTTTTGGGGCACACCATTTACAAGGATGGACTACTAGTGGATCTAGATAATATCACCATCATTCTCCAACTTCTAGCTCCAATCACTCAATGTGAGGTCCATGCATTTTTGGGTCATTATGGATACTATCATAAATTCATCTGAGGATATGATATGATTATTGATCTATTGGAAGAGTTACTTAAATAATATGATATATTCTTATGGATGGTTATGTGCCAACAAGCATTTGAGACTGTAAAGGAAAAATTGGTGACTACACCCATCCTCTAGTTCCCTGACTGGACTAATCCTTTACATATTCATTTTGATGCCTCAATCATGGCCATCAACACCATCTTTACACAACCTAGTGAGGGAAACATTGATCCTCAAATTTTCTTTGCTAGTTGGAAGCTCACACCAACTTAGAGGAACTACTCTACTATTGATCGTGAAGCCCATTCCATGGTCTATTCACTCCAAAAGTTTTGTTTATACTTATTATCTACCCCATTTATCTTATATAAAGATCATGAGGTACTCATGTACTTGGTCAATAAGCATGTGCTACATGGATGCATCTGCTAATGGATTTTCCTTTTTTAGGAGTTCCAATTCTTAATGGTTGTTAAATTAGGTAAAACAAATGTTGGCCCTAACCACCTCTTGTGTGTACACTTTGGAGAACTGACTACAATATAAAAGATGATCTCTCTAATGTTTAAATGTTTCAATTTACGTGCATACCTAAATATTTAAAGGAAATTATTGTGTTTCTTGCCATAGGATCATCCCCAAACTACCTTAACACTTAAGAAAAGAAATAATTGGTTGTTTAAACTACCCCCTTCAAACTTATTATTCATAACTTATACAAATTGGACCATGATGAGGTGTTATGAATATGTGTGATCCAACATGATCATGTTAAAGCACTTCAAGAGGTCCATGAGGGTATTTTAGGAGGATAATATGCTAGAGACACAACAACATGAAAGGTTATGCTAGTTGGGTTATGGTAGCCCAAAACATTCAAGGATGCCAAAGCATAAGTGCACTAATGTGATATCTATCAAAATTTCAAAAAACCTAACCATTGAGATGCCATGATCCTCTATTTGGTACTTACCCATGATCTATTTAAAAAATTGACTATTGATATTTTTGGTCCCATTCAAATAGTGACAAGCCATACTAACACACACTACATTATTAATTCTACTGACTATCTCACCTGATGGGCTAAATCCATGCGCATGTAGGATTTTACTACTGGTATCATTACTCAATTTATTTGGGAACATATAATCACAAGATATGGGTGTCTTTTGAGTCTAAATAGTGACCATGGCACCCATTTCATCAACAAAACCATGCACATTCTCTTGGCTGAGTTCATGATTGGACACCATATGACCACATCTATCACCTTTAGTCTAATGGTATAGCTAAATAATTCAATGAGGTCCTGGGTAATATACTTACCAATATTTGTAATTCTAGTTTCATGAATTGGAATGATCGAGTTTTAGTGATATTATTGGCTTACATGACTACATATAAAGGACTGAACAAGAGTACTCCATTTAACCTTGGATTTGGCACTGAAGTAGTCTTACCCATGGAGTATCATCCTTGTGTATTGCATGCTTTTCTAGGTTAGATAAAGAATATTCTTTGAGGGCCTATATATAAATTCTAATTCAACTAAATAAGACACACATTCTCATATATTAGAATCAATGAGTTGAGAAGTAGAAACATAAATCCTAGCATGACCAACATATCAAATCAAAAGTTGTCTACCCTAGTATGTAATTCTTGGTCTATGATTTATAGTTTGTGCACCACCTAAGTAAATTATGGATATAGGGTAATGGTCCATTCAACATCTATGATATCTACCCCATGGGTGCATGCAAGTTATAGAGGTATGATGGCCACTTCAATGGTAGTCAACTTTAGCGCTACCATTCTATGCAATACTCTTGAGATCAATAAATAAGGTGTATGCCACTAGATTAGTTTGGGACTTAGTTTTTTAAAAATAAATCATGGCATTGGTTGTGTGAATTTTTGTTAAGTTTCCTTCAAATTTTTTTGGTTCTCTTTTATTTTTGGAACAATCATTTATCATGATTTCAATAGGTCATGTTTTGGAGGACCACAAACATATTTTAGTGTGGGGTAAGATTCAAGATTAATAAATGAGTGAATAGTAGCCTACCCTTGAGGATGCATAAGTGAACATGGAGAATCCAACTCATTATAAGGAGGGAGAATACTGAGGCACAACCCCAAACATAAATGACCAAGATGTTGATAGTAGTAGATAATAACAAATGAACTTATAAATTATAAATCTAGATCATGACCCTACCATGGGAAATGAACCTATTAGGGAAGATAAATAATATAATCAATAATAAAATGGTGGAAATGACATACTTATTTGTGCCTAGATTTAACACGATGTCCCTATAGATAAACTATACATGTATAAATATTTACTCGAGAATGAATCCATTGAACAGACTCAATGTGAATTATCTTTTCACATGGATGTATACAATAAAGGGAGGCCACTTTAAGATTCCTACATTGAGCATTGATTTAAGCCTAAAAGGGATGAATATTCTAGAGGTAATTTGGGTACATCCCCATAAATGTTCCTCACCTCAAGCAAGAATGACCCTCATCAAATTTTTTGTTGAGGTCACAAATCATAATGTTCTAAATAACAATTCTGATGACCAGATTTGATGAAAACATTACAAGGTCATCACCCTATACCAATAAGTACATGACACGGGGTTGAGACTTGAAGAGGAACTATAATATCTCAAGTACCACCTAGAAGCTACATAAGTAACTTGAGTGAGGACTCTAGGCCTTTGTCAATCAAATTTTCACAATGAGCCAACACTTACTGATGGGATCCCCCCTACCAATGAGGTCATTGACAAGTTGGAGACCTCGATAGATATTTTATTAAAAAATTGAAAAAAATAGGTGAACTACTAACATGAGTAGATTTGGTCCACAAAGTAATTTATCAAGGCTATTAAAGTTTTCAAGATCTTTTTATACAGAGTGAGTGCCACAATTCCCATCATTGATGGGTTTTTTATAAACTTGGTACAATCCAATAAAATTTTGGAAGCACAACTTCAACAGGAAGAAAAATAGTGACATCATATGGATGAAGGCACACTAAAAATTAAAGATAGGACTTAATGCATGAAGGTATTATAGGATGTAGAGGAACTAGAGAATACGATAAGTTCTCATAGTTATAAAATTAATTACAATTTTACATCTCTCTAATGATACATTTTGGTAGAAGTTAGGTTAGTGGAAGACACCCATAAGGATGCCACTTCAAAGATTAAACTTCTGTCAACACAAGCGGCTGATTTACTAGAATAAATTGAAGATATGAATCACCTCAATGGAGAGGTATATGAAATCACTTCCAAACTTTAGATTACCCTTAACTACTGGGAGGAGGTCAACATCAGGTTCAACAAGTGAGATATGAATTTTTTCCATCTGAGGAACTTGAGAATGGAGTATAGTTTGAGATAGAATATTGGGTTACATTATGGTGATATTGGACCCCAAATTTCATAGTAATATATTTTAATTTATTTTTGGAGATAGTGCGAATGAGAAATATGCAAAAGATAGAGGTGTATATGTGAAGGCATGAAAGAGACATGGTGTGGAAGAACAAGGGTGCAAAAGAATTTGGCATGGGAGAATAAAGTTTAGAGAAACAAGGATACAATAAAAATTTAGTAACTAAGGACACAAAAATCAAACAAGAGTGCATGACTTGGATAAGGGTGCATGAAGTAGAGGTGGTTAGGAAGTAGTTCGTGAGAGAATCAAAGGAGACTAATCAAGTGTGAATCTATCACAAGTTTGTGAGAATATAAGAGTACAAAAACACATATATATATATATCATAGAGAGAGTATATAGGAGTCATTAATATTGAATGTTAAATGGTTATAATTTAACAGCTCACCATAACTACTTATTCAAAAATAGTCATTAACAAGCCATCACTAGCATATTAATGTTGTAACTGAATTATCAGAGTTGAATTATATATAAATACACCCTAGTTTTACTTAGAAAGGTGATATTGATATTGATCTTAAACTTGAGGTCTATCGTGACCTTAATGTGTATCATGATATGTGTATGAGCTTGATCTTGTAATGAGACAAATAATTCTTGAGGAAGTACTATTGAAATACCCATTGTAATCCTTTTGTTAATGAAAGTAATGGAAATACTATATTCTTCTTAAATTTATGCTTATATATTCTATGATGTTGGTTAAAGTTTGGAATAAGTCATAAGGTTATATATAATATGATGTTTGTGGTTATAACTATATGTGCCTACTCAAGTACTTGAGTCTAGAGAGTTATGAGCATATACTGCATGATAGAATTGACAGGAACCACTCTTAAGTTATGTGTTTTGGGTGTGTGAGGAAATTTATTTCATGATATATTGGTGCATTTGCTCATTGTTTTTGTCATTTTATTTAGGTACGTGACTATTTCAATTCATTCTAAACTAAGGGATAAAGACCCAATAAAAAATATAATCCCAAACAATCTGAAATAACATGAAATTTGGAATTAGTTATGACGACACCCAAACCAATGATAAAAATGGGAGGAGTATGGGAGATAGATAGAAAATGGATGCAAGAAGTTATTAATAAGCATAAAAATTTATTATAAATAACAAATGAATAAATAATATCATTAGAGCCAATAATATAAATGATAGATGGAAAATGAAGGGAATATTTTGAAGTGGAAGGACAAATTGAACCTTTACCAAACATAATAAGATTTAATTAGATGAGAAAGAATAAAGTAAGAAAAGTAGTGATGAAAATAATAAAGGAGAAGATAAGAAATAAATAAGGTAATGATAAGGAAAAAATAGAAAAAGAGAGAAAGATTTAGAGAAATTAGTTTAAAAATTAGTAGAAAAAGCAACTAAGGAGAATAGGAGTGAAACAAGATTAGAAAAGAAAAATAGTAGATTGAAAGAAGTAGAAGGAGAAGGAGATATCAAGGAAAAATAAGAAGTAATGAGGAAGAATTAGATAGTATAAAATATGAGGATGAAGAGAAATTAGTTAAGGAATCTAGAGAGGAAAATTATGAAAAAATAAAATATGAAAAATAAAGTAAAAATTAGATCTAATAAGATGTGACCCCCAAATCATAAGAGGATTTTTGAGGAGATGAATCCATTGAACCAACCATTTCCCCCCTATGCCACTTCAAAATTTGAGAGAGACACCACCCGAACAATATGTATATATATGATAAGACTTGAGAGATAGAAACACAAAACATAAAATTGAGAATTTAAGGAGAAAATTAGTGAGAAGTTTTGAAGAGATATTAGTAAAGAAATATTTTGAATTAGAGATACCATGTGACATAGGAAGAAATAAAGTTACGGGTAAATAACATTACCATAGAGAAAAAGAAAAGGAGAAGAAAGATAATAAAAATAAAATCCAAAAGCAGGGTTAAAACATGAAAAATAAATACACTAAAAATTATAATGACACACAAAATCAAATTACATATCTTTGGAAAGGAACAAAATATGTGTAAGCCCATTTATTTTCACTAGATTCATATTGGTGTATTCAATATATAACAAATAATCTGGTCAAATTATTTAATTTTGTGTGCACGTTAAAGGATGATATATTGAAATGGTACGTGAAAATCATTCCCACACATAGCAAGACATGAGTTGATATTAAACTAATTTTAAAATTGATCTATATTATCTAGAAAAAATAAAAGAAAGTGTGAGTAAGATGAGAGAACTGATTCAAGGAGATAAACAAACTATGAAAGAATTTGATAGAAGGTGTAAAGAAGTTTAAAAACAAAAGATTGAATGGTTTATTTATAGATTGTTAACACATATTTGAGCAACCACTGATGATAAAGAGTTTTTCAAACCCTAAAATATAGAATAAGGAATCTAGAGTTAAAAAATATTAGGTTAGATTAAGTATAAAACATGGAAGGATAAACTAATTAAAATTAGGCTAATTATGGAAAAATTAGACAACAATTCCTCTAAGTTTATACATATTTATAATGATTGATAAATATAGAAAGCACAATTATTATAAATATTGCAATAAATTAAACAAATTGATACTTAGTTGGTCTCTGATGTTAATACATTTTTGAAGATGGAGAAAGCAGAAAGTGGAATGGAACATAGTACTATCATAGTCATTAAATTTTAGAAATATTATTTTTTAGGCTCTGGACACTACCATTCAATCTGATATTGTTATGTCAATGTAGGTGTTAGGTATGATTAGAGGTATCCAATATGGAATAATAACTCTTTTATAGTACAACCACCTTTGATGTTTTGGGTTTTCTATCACCTTATTTCTAGTGTACTTAGATTGTGCACACAAATATTCTCTCTTTGTTGTTTGATCAAACCCTAAATATGCACCCTTCAAATAATATGTGGTAAAAATGGTTTAATGGGCTCACAATGTTGAGTTGAACTCAATGACCCCCTATCATTAAGCATTGTCTACATATCCAATACTCCAATGAGGGCTTAAGACATATGTAGTTCTCCTCTATGTGTGGGAAATGTGTGAATCAATTAATGAAATATACTATATGATAATAGAGGCAATGGTCTCACATATAATTTGTAAAATATAGCTTAAGGGCTGATATTGGTGTGATTTATACCTTCTATATGATTGCTCCTATATTTGATTTGAAAATAGGGAACAATATGGTAAGTTTTCTCACTTTAACGCTAGATTGGATGGTTATGGTAAGTTTCCTTATGAGTCCTAGGTGATGAATAAGGGATAATATTATATATATTTATTAATCCCTAGAAAAATATATCTTATAATAATACACTTAGGTCAACCTTTGTGTTAAGTTAATTTTTCAAATTAGATGACTTTTGGGCATTGGACATTTGGTAGAAATAGGGACACTTGCATTGACATAGGTGTCTAGGTTTGCTTGGAAGTGCCCAAAGAGATACAAAATGAGTTTAGGTCAAGAAATGGTAGTGACAGATAAATAGTAGGTTTAGAACACTTTACACAATATAGTAATCTTAGGCCATTATAATAACTGAGGTTGGACTAAAAGATAAGTAATTTAGGCATAAGGAGATAGTGTATATGAACTGGGTAGTGGGAAGGTCTAGGATAAAAGGATACAGCCTTCAAGATATGTTTTTCAAATGTATAATATTGAGATTATATATATATATATATATATATATATATATATATATATATATATATATATATATATATATATATATATATATATATATATATAAATTTTTAGTGTTTACACTTTCCCCCCATTTAATCTAGTAATGCATGAAAATGAAATAAATAGTTAAAGGAGAACGAAGCATACCTAGGTGTGTAGACACACTTTGGATTTGTGTGAGCCCATATTGAGTGATTTTTTGGTTATTAACCTATAACCAAGAGCATTTTACAGTATATAACTAGTGTATGAAATCTAAAATTGATATAATTAAAATGCTTCAAATTGAAGAGAACAAGGTCAAGAGTACACATGTGTGTTGATGCATCTATCTTTCCTTTTGGAAATTGGATTTGAAAATATGATTTTTTTATGAATAATTGAAGCTAAGGTTAGGAAAAATATGAACCTACAAGGACATATATATAGATATTGGAAAAAAACATGCCCCCAACCATAACAATCCATATTAGTATTTTAAATATGAAAATTGATCTGATTTTGTAATTTTAGGTGCCCTTTGCATGGCATATACACCTCATGTATGTCTCAAGCTAAAAATTGGGTACAATACTAGTACCAATGTGTATAATAATAATACCAATGTATGTAGTAATAGTACCAGTGTATATAATGCTTCCACAAGCCTGTATGTAAATCATATAATTGATAAATCTAGTGAATTCAAAAAATTAGTGCAAGTGTGTAGGACAAGTTTATATATATGCCCCCATTGAATCTAAGAAATCTAAGAACTAGTGTAATTATGGAGGACATCTTTATATACCATTAATCCACTTATATTCCCCCCATTTTGAGGTGAGGGGATGCAATCTAGTAGTCAATTTAACTAAAAAGGATAATATGACCAAATAATTTGGGTTTGTATCATATATCATATAGTAGGAGTATGTTAAAATAGATAAAACATTGAAGCACATAGAAATGTGATCATATCAAGTCCTAATATTCATGATGTGAGTCATGGCAATGTTAAGAGAGTAACATCAAAATCTCAAGACACAACCAAGCACATACACAAGATCACTCAAAAGTAATGTAAAGAATAATGGTCCAAGGGACCTCATACAAGGGGCACATTGAAATGTTGCACAATCAAAGGGACCAGACTTAGTCAAATGTCCAAAAACATAAAAATGATCAAATTTAAAAATAGGAAAATAAAGGCACATGGGACACAAATAATGGAGCATATTTGAATGTTCAATAACTCATAAAATTCAATACACTATCAAGTAAGGAAGACACACTTAAGTAAGTGTTAAAAATGAAAATTAGGACAAACAATAAGCAACCAATATGAACCTAGCATACTAATCTCTAAAAATATGTGTTGGCAAAAAAAAAAATATAAATAACATATAAAGTACACTATGAATGATAAGATCATGTATATAGACATGTATTAGCATTATAAGCTCAAACATGATAATGTAAAGTGATAAAATAGTATATAAAACTTGGATAATAATTTTCATCAAAGAATCAAATGCCCCCAACATCCTTATGATGTGAGAGATGAGAGGTCCAATAATCTACATATGTACATATCATGTGTTTGGTGTATGTGTGTATCACACTCAAAGATATATTTGAAACATGTGTATATATTGAAATTATATGTTATCTACTAACATAAAGAAAACAAATTATGTATAGGAAACAATAAAACTAGGAACATGTTAAAAAATTTAGGTATTTTTTGGGTTATTTGACTTTTCTTTGATATTTTTGAATTATTTGGTGTCATCCAACCTTATGCTAAATCAAGTTGGGTATCTGCATCATGAATGGAGAGGATAAAATGGTGCATGGCATACTCTTCATCATGATGTACATGTGAAGTATAAGAGAAAATACAAACATGCATGATATGGATCAATTTGACTTCATGTGTAGAAGATATACCTTGTTGATTTTTATCACTTTTGGCTCCTATTTTATGTAACCAAAGAGTTCCCAATGTAAATGAATATTTTAAAGTATGTGGCATAACCAAAACCCTTATTTGAGTTACTTTAGGACCATAAGAAATTGTTATTGTAATATTTACCAAGGAGTCTTTATAAACTCCTTGATGTTTTAAATATTTTACGTCCAAACCAATTTGTTTCAAACATCTTATACTGTAAGTGGTTTTTGTTTCATTAGGATCCACATGGTTATGCCAATAATAAGCACCACACATGAATAATGTGATCATTAAATCTAGTTGGCATGGGTGATTTTTTATTTGGTCCATTTCAATATCTTTTTTATCTTTGGAATCATTGGCATTATGGCGATCTGTAAATGGTGAAGTAGGTGGTTTTAGATTTGAATTTGTTAATGAACATGCATATATATACACATCCCAATATAGAAAATTGAAATTGGTAAAAATATTTTATAGGGATCTTTTTCTAAGTTGAGTAAGAATGACCTTACTAAATATAAATTGAGTTTCCCAATCCGAGGCGACATTGGTAAAGGAATGTAACATATCCTTGAATTGAATATCATAGTCTTAAATAGGTTCATCCTAGTTTTGAGTTAATTTTTTCAAATGGTCCAATGATAGTCTAGGAAACTTGTATTTATGAATATGTGACAAAAAAACATCCTAATTTTTTTTTAAATCATTGATAGACCCATCTAGATGGCTATAGAACCATTCAAGATATTTGTTAGTTAAGCTCCTATAGAAAGCTTTTAATAGTAAATGTCCATCCTTTGCTCAATGAAAAAAGGAGTGTATATATTTTTTCAAATGAGTTGAAGCATCTCATTTTCCATAAAAGGTAGAAAATGTAGGCATCACAAAATTATAAGGATAAAGATATTGAAATACATATTTATCAAGTAGTTGTGTTTTTAAAACATTATATTTTAATATAGCCTCATGAGAGTAAGTTTTCAATCTTATAGTAAGAATTTGTTTTTGAATCTCTATTATAGTAGTCATAATAGATAAACCATCATTTGGAGAAGTTGGTAAAGAGGTTGAAAATTTTCTTATAGGTTCCAAACTTCCATCCACATGAAACATAGGCATATTAACATTGGTATCTTCATGAGGGAAAATTGCACATTTAATATCATTGAATTTGGGAACCTTTGGTATTTATTTTGAAAATTTTGGAACATTGGAATCTTGCATACCATTTGAAGGATCATCCACCTTTTGTAATGATATGGCTTTTAGAACTTGAGGTATATTTGATAAAGATACATCCTTTTGTATTTGAGGATATTTTTGCATAGATGAAGGTTTTGAAATATAAAGTACCTTAGGTTTATATAACTTAGCTAGTATTGGAACATTAATAAAATTTTCCACTTTTGGTTTGTAATGTTCCTTTTTTCTTGGCACCATATTTTCTTTTGGATAGATTCAAGAATACCTTTATGAACCTTATTAAAATTTTCAATATTAAATGAAGGAATAGGATCCTCCCCACTCTTAATGATGGATATTTTATTTGGATATGTTGGAATGGTCAAGGTTTGAATTAAATTTCTATGAGAAACATCCCTCATATCATGAGGTTTTAAATCAGACATGATTTCTTTATGCATTTGATGAAACTTTTGACAATCATACAAAGGAATATCTTGCTCATATGTAATAATTTTGGTAATAGAAGATATAGGTGCATTATTATATTGCCTACCTTGTTGATGGATTATATCATGGATTGAAGACTCCCATTTAAGTCATGGGCTAATATTGGGTTTGGGATGGTAACTATAATGAAAGTAAGACATAGGTTTTGTAACAAAAGGTTTGACATTTTTCAATTTGTGTCCAATTGGTAATGTTTGGAATTTTTAGGAATCAAGATATATGACTTGATAAAGATATTTATCTTATTTCTCATAAGTGATAGTTGATTTTAAAAAAAATCCATAAGGGAATCATTTATTTTATTTTTTAAAATGAGGGAAGACATAAATGAGGAATAAGATAAGAAACCCTAGGAAAAAACACCCTAGAATTTTTTTATATTCAAATAGATCAGGTTCAAAATAATGGCACAATCATCAAATTTTGGAAATATTATTTCTTGGGATTTGGAAACTACCATTCAATCTAGGAAGATTGAATCAACATAGGTGTCAAGCATGACTGCAGTTGTCTAGTAAAAAATAATAACTATTTTTTGGTGCAAACACCTTCTCTATTTTGGGGTTTTTATTGCTTTAATTTTCATGTACTTAGATCATATGCATAATAATTAATTATTTATTATTTAATAAAACCTTATCTCTTTACCCTTAATCACCCTTCAAATGTTTTATGGTAAAAATAGGTTAGTGAGCACGGTGTCAAACTAACTTCAATGACACCCTATCACTGAGCACTACCTATATAACCAATACTTCAAATAGGGATTCATACACATGTAGTTCTCCCCTACATGTGGGAAGTGTGTAAATCAATTAGAAAAATATACTATATGACAATGTAGGCAATGATCTCACATATAATTTGTAAAATATAGCTCGGTGGATACTCTTGGGGTGATTTAGAACTTTTGTATGATTGCTCCTATGTTTGATTTGAAAATAGGGAAGAATAGGGAATATTTTATCACTTGAATTATAGATTGAATGCTTCTTTTTAATTTTCCTTATGAGTCATGGGTGATGAATGAATGAGGAATAGTATTGTATATATACCAATCCTTATCTAAAGACATCTCACAATAAGATAGTTAGTGCTACCTTTAGGTTAAAATAATTTTTAAAATTGGATGAGTTTTGGGAACTGGACACTTGGTATAAATATGGAGACCTACATCAATGCAGGTGCCTAGATTTGGTTGGAGCTGTCTAGGGAGATATAAAATGATTACATGTCCATAACTGGTAGTGAAGGATATGTTGAGTGTGGAGCCCTTTGGAGCTATCACATGACCATGATGGTACATTTTGGGGGCTTAAAGAGATCCAAAGATGTGGGAAACACATTTTTCATGTACTCCACTTGTGAGTGGAATATTATTAAATGTTTATTTAATAATTTCCATGTTATTGGAAGTGGGATTGATTTCCTTATTTTTAGGGAATTAATTGTTATCTTTATTTATTTCCATGTTGACTTTCATGTTTATTGGAAGTTGGATTGACTTCCTTGTTTTTAGGGAGTTAGTTGTTTATTGGAAGAGGGATCAACTTCCTTGTTTCAAGGAGTTGGTTGTTATCACATTACATTGTAAGTTGTGACCTTTGGAGGAGGAAAGATAAGGATGGCATTTTCCTTCTTGATGGAGCTTGTGGATAAGCTTGAATAGGTGGAATATGGTGTGTTACCTTATGGATAGAGCCTATCTTGGATAAGGATGGCAAGTTTTCTCCTTGTTAGGTGGATTTATTTATTATTTGATATATACAGGTGGAGATGAAACTTAATAGAATAGGTTTTGCATATGACAAAGATAGTGTGTAGATGTGATTATTTACAAGGTGTGGTATAACAACTTGTGGTATGTTATTATATAGGTGCAGGTGCAACATAACATATGTGAATGATTGTTGATAGATTTGGATCATCAATTCAATGAATTCATTTGTGAATTCAAGAGGGGATATTCTATCTCTGTGAGAGGTTTTTCATAATCTTATTTTGTTATAGATTTTATTGAGGACTTTCTTGGTGGATGTAACCCACATTGGGTGAACCATGGTAGATCTGTGTCATGTTTTATTACTGATCTTATTTTCTCCATTATTGCTTTCATTTACTATGATTTGAGGAATTATTTCCATGATGCATGTAGTGCATAACTAAATCTGATTTTAAACATTTAAAATATAGTTTAAATTCTTTTAATTCTTAACATCTGGTATCAAAGCTTTGGTGGTGTTTTTTTTTCTGAAATGGTAAATCACAGGAAGAGTTATTAGCTTGAGTGGGAGATATGGGAGAAGAGATCAGATTCAGAGTTGAGAAATTTGATGGAAAAAATTTTGGTTTGTGGAAAATGCAAATAGAAGATTACTTATATCAAAAGGAACTTCATCTCCCTTTGGAGGGGAAAGGAGGACACTAAAGCCATGAGTGATGCAGATTGGTCATTACTTGATAGGAAGGCATTGGGAGCCATAGGGTTATGTCTTGCATCTTGTATTGAATTTAACATTTCAAATGAGAAAAATACAAAGGATCTCATGGATAAACTTGGAAAATTGTATGAGAGACCCTCTACTTCAAATAATTTTTTTCTTATGAAAACATTGTTTAATATGGAAATGTCTAAGAATGGTTTTATTGTTAGTCATTTAAATGATTTTAATATGGTTGTAAGTATTCTCACATATATTAGAATTAAGCTTGATGATGAAGTTAGAGCTTCGATTATTTTATGTTCTTTTCCTAATAGTTGGGATAGTTTGGTTATGGCTATGAGTAATGTAGTCCCTACCAAGGGAAGCTTAAATTTTGAGGATGTTGTAGGTGTGATTCTTAGTAAGGAAATGTGAAGGAAGAACACTAGTGAATCATCTTTAGGTAATGATTTGTCTATTAAAACTAGAGGGAGGAAAATATACAAGAGCAAAGGAAATTTTGGAAAGTCAAAAGGTATATCTAAATCTAGATCTATAGCCAAGATGATATGCTAGCATTGTGGGAAGAGTAGACACTCAAATAAGGATTGCTGGTCACTTTAGGATAAAAATGACAATAAGGAGGAAACAAATGAGGTAAATGTGACATTAAGTAAATCTTGTTAGGATACCTTAATTCTTTATTTGGATAATCTTTTTGAGTCTTGGGTATTAGATTCAGGTGCCTCTTTTCATGCCACCTCACATAACCTCTATTTTATTAATTATGTTTAAGAAAAATTGGGACATGTTTATCTTGGTGATGATGAACCATGTGAAATAGTAGGGAAAGGTTGTGTTTAGGTAAAAATGTAGAATAGGAACACATATCTTCTTAAGGATGTCAAACATGTGCCTATGTTGAGATGGGATTTGGTTTCAGTGGGGCAATTAGGCAATAAAGGATGTTCAGTAATGTTTACTTTAGATTCTTGGAAAGTTATCAAAGGAGCTATTTTGGTTGCAAGAGGTAAGAAAGTTGGTACTTTATATTTGACTAGTAGTGTTGATTCTTATGATTTAGTTGCTGCAAATAGAAATACAACTATGTGGCACTACAAGATCGGTCATATGATCTATAAGGGCATGGAGATCTTAAAAGAGAAGTTACCTAGATTAAAAAAAATTGATTTAGACTTACATGAGGATTGTGTGTATGGGAAATAGTAGTGAGTTAAGTTACTAAAAGTTAAACCCACAAAGAAAGACCACAAGTTAAGAGTTTGTAAATTCATATATATGGGGACCAACTCAAGTATCTTCTATTGGTGGTTCCAATTATTATATCAATTTTATTGATGATACAACTAGGAAAGTTTGGGTTTATTTCATTAAAAATAAATCTAATGTATTTGACACTTTTAATAAGTTGAAAGCCTTGATTGAGAATGAAATAGGTCTCAATTTGAAATGTCTTAGATCAGATAATAGAGGTGAGTATTATAGTAATGATTTATTTGATTATTGTTTGAACAATGGAATTTTTAGGCAAAGGATGGTTCCAAGAAATCCATAAGAGAATGGGGTATCTAAAATGATGAACAAGAAAATAATGGAACATGTTAGGAGTATGAGGTTACATGCAGGGTTGCCTTCACAGTTTTGGGCAGAAGCAATTAGTAGGGCAGTTTATCTAATTAACATAGGACCTTCTATGCCTTTGGATGGAGGCATTCCTGAACAAGCTTGGTTTGGTAAGAATGTTGATTATTCTTTTATTAGAGTCTTTGGATGTGAGGATTTTTATCTTATTAATAAAGAGGATAAGACCAAGTTAGAGGTAAAATCATAAAAATGTACATTTATTGGATATGGTGAACATAACTTTGATTTCCATTTATGGAGCATTAAAGATAAGAATATATTTTAGTCTATAGATGTAGTATTTAATGAAAAATTCATGCATAAGAATTAGTTGTAGGAACAAGAATAGGAACATAAAGAGTACACAGTATTGGATAACATTGTGGATGGCAAAGTATCTAATGAATTAGTTTAAAAATATTCTACACAAGGACCTTAAATTCCTATGGTAAGAAGGTCTTCTAGGGTAAGAAGAGTGCCTAAAAGTTTTTCTCCTTATTTGAATTATTTGTTACTCATTGACAATGGAGAATCAAAGTGTTATGAGGAAGCAATGCAAGTAGATTCTAAGATGAAGTGGGATCAAGCCATGGATGAGGAACATAGATCTCTCATGGAGAACCAAACATGGGATTTGCTAAGGATACCTAAGGGCAAGAGTAGATTAACAAAAAAGTGGATATTCAAAATAAAATAAGAGGATGAAGGGAGAAAAGGGTATACGTCCATGATGGTGGTCAAGGGGTTTGCACAATAATCAGGTATTAATTTTGATGAGGTTTTTATCCTATTATAAAAATGACTTGTATTAGGACTATTCTTGGTTTAGTTGTAGTTGAGGATTTGTACTTAAAATAGTTAGATGTGAAAACTACTTTTCTTCATGGTGATTTAGATGAAGAGTTGTATATGAAGCAACCACAGGGATATGAGGTGAAAGGGAAGGAGAACTTTGTGTGCAGACTAAAGAAGATCTTACATGGCCTGAAATAAGATCCACAATAATGGTATAATAAATTTGATTATTTTATGTTGGAAAAAGGTTATCAAAGGTGTAATTATGACCATTGCATGTACATCAAACATTTTGATGGTGGTTATTTTATTATATTATGCTTGTATGTGGATGACATGTTAGTTGTAGGAAAGAACATATAAAATATTCATATACTCAATAAATAGCTTAGTGAATCCTTTTCTATGAAGGATTTGGGAGCTGCAAAACAAATCCTTGGTATAAGGATTACTTGTGAAATGAAGGAGAGGAATTTGATTTTATCCCAATCAAAGTATGTAAAGAAAGTCTTGGAAAGGTTGAGCATGTTGGATGCTAAATCTATTGGTACTCCTTTGGTAGGCCACTTTCACTAGTACAAAAATAACAATATATGATTTAAAAACTATTAAAAACTAAATATAAATGACCAAACATGATCACGTGACCATTAGTAGTTTATTACTAGTCATTTATAACATGACCAAATTGATGACTAAACCATTTCTAGTCATTTATTGGTTATTTTGATTGATCAATTTGGTAGTATTTTTAGTCATTGATTGATGTAATTTGATCACTTATTTAGTCATTTTTTATTCACTGATATATTTAGTCATTGATTGTTGTTAATTGGTCATTTATTTATTTTTATTCAGTGATTCATGTCCATTGGTAGTGTATTTAGTCATTAATTTTAATCATCATTTTGATCAATTTGGTAGTATATTTAGTCATTTTTATTCACTAATTTCACTGGTCATCTTTGTGTGTTGGTCACATTTGTTATGAGTATTTCCACATAAAAAAATCAATATCACATGAGGAAGCCTCAATCCTTTAAGGCACGTTCTTGCACAATAAGTTTTGGTAAGCTCTTTCACATGTGTAATCATTATAGGATCAACCTGCATTTTACTAAAGATTGGGTGTGGGATTTGAAATATTCTAGATTTTTTGATTCAATTTTTGTTAATCTTAATTGGTGGTGGTTCACTTTGGTTTGGGTCCCTTTTCAACCATGCAAAAATTTGATGAAGATTTCAGTCACGGGAGTAGAACGAGTCAGAACTGAGCCATTATCATGTGATAAAACTAAATTGGATGCTATTCTCTAGAGTATATGTTATGAAGGTGGAATTTCTCATTTTATTGAATGTTTTAATGGATATGATGAGAACATCTCCATTTAGTTTGCTTTGAGCTAGGATTCTAATTGTAAAGTTTAGGTTGGAGGTATAGAGATTATTGTTAGTGAGGAGTCAATTACTAAGGCCACAGGTTTATGCTACAAGTGTAGAATATTAAAAAGATTGACCAAATTTCAAGACCCTGAGGGGTTGAAAAAATTATTCATTGAAGGAGAAGCACTAGTGAATTTACAAGGAGGATTTGATAGAGAGATCTTGTTTAAACCTTGGGATAAGGTATGCTTCACTATCATGAAATATTTTACCCTTAAAGGTCATTTTAAGTACTTTTATCATTATCATTTCACTCTTTTGAATCACTTTCATCACAAGGTATTATTTAACTTCCCCTTATTCCTCCTATCATCCTTGGAGATGTCTATCAAGTCTCTTAAAAATTCCCTTGAAAAAAACCCAATTGCCTCTAGCATTCTACTCCATCAAGGTCTTCTCTTTATGATTTATCACTTTCACCTTATGTTGTGTCCCTCTAAGCCTTTAAAAGCATAGGTGTTAGATAGTTCCCATGATAGTGACCTTGATGATCACATTCTCCTGAGAGTTAGATTTGGTTCCCTGGGTCCCGGTGGTTCCCTACCCTTTTCTAAGAACCTTGTTCTCCCCTCTTTAAACCTATCCCCTAAGTTTGAAAGATTTTCCCCTCTTTGGCTAGGATCTAGTTTTCCCTCCCCGATAGCTGAGACTTATAAATCCCTTGACCCTTCTCACTCTCTAGCTGTCAAAGGGATATGGGAGCTAAAACATAACCCTTCCTTTTCCAAAATAAAAAGAGGAAATTGATTATTTATATAAATTTTGAGAATATCACTCAAGAAAAGAGTAAGAACAAGAAAATGGTGGGGGTGGAGCCTCAAAATTTGGCCAGTGACAAAGAACACCTAGAGGCCTAGGTGCAAGGTGAGGAGGCTATGGAGGAAGGGTCTGGTTTTAAGTTTTAGAACTATATGGAAAGAAAGATGAATATCAAGAGATCTAGGAGATTGGCATGGGGGAATATTTTCATTGGTAAGGACTATGGATGATCTCTCTACCTTATATCTGGGGGAAGAAACAAGTAAATTAAAATATAAACCTAATCTTGATTAGTAATTAGAGAAGGAGAGAACCAGTTATTTTGAGGAGCTAAATGACACTTATGATTCTAACAAGGAGGATTTCATGGATACCAGTGAAAAGGAGAGCCAGATTGAAAGGGATTTAAAGGAAGTGAATAAGGGTTTGTAGTCCCTTCAAAATAAAATGAAGGTGTTGACCACTATTTTCTTGAAATTTGTCCACCATGTAGCTTCTTCCTTATTTATTTTGCAAGACCTTCTAGAAGAAGATAAAGATATAAAATGAAAAATTGCTAGCATGGAAGACCTACTCAAGTTCATCAAAGAAGATTGGAAAGATTTGATAAAAAACTAGTGTTTTTGTTATGGTTAATCCCTAGTCTATTTGTTGTTTCCTATTTTGCTTGTCTATCCATTGTGTTTTGTTTGTTAGTAGACTTTATCCCATTTTTCTACCCCTTAAGCTTTATGTACTTGGGCTCTGCAACCTCTTTGTAGCCTTATAATATCAAAAACATATAATCGATGTAATTGTAAATGCTCACTTCTTTAAATAAGAATTTAGAAAACCTTCAATATGGATTACAAATGATGATTAAAGACACCCATTACACTATTTTACTTGTTACATTCTATAGTCAGGGGTATCTTTTCGGCTTCCATTGGACTCATAAGAAGTAGTATAGATATTTTAAATATATCTATCTAAAAAATGTGGAGAGGTGTCAAATTTTAGATTCCTATATTAGATTTGTCACATACCATGTTGATTAAGACTCCATTAACTTCATTAATTTATAGCTAACAAGATTATGAAAAAAAATAAGTCATAATATTAAGTACAAGAAAGGTAATTCAAATTAGGCTACAAATTGCTTAAGTCACCTCCAATTAAGTAATAAGAGTACCTTAATATTAGGCACAATAAAAGTAGCTCCAATTATGCTAGAAACTAATTATGTCACTTTTAATTACAACACTAACAACAATCCTAGAATCATGTGGCCATGAGACTTTTCAAAGGCCTATGTTGTATGGTAGTGATCCTTAATTTTATTCACAGACCACATAAAATACATAAATATTATTTTTCTCAATATGTAGAGCATGACTATGATGAATCTATGAATATTTATCATGAATCAACATTTACAACATTAGGGAATATAGCTTACTCTAATTTGAAACTCAGGATGAATTAATAAATATTTGGGTATTAGATACAGGTGTCACTAAACATATGACATAATGATGAGACTTTATAACATATGACATGAAACATAGAAAAACGTAATCAATCATTAATTTTCACATAATGAAACAACTATTAAGAAGGTGAAATACTAAAATTTTATTGAGAAAAGGTGTTCTTATAGTAGATACAAGATAGAAATATGTGTCTTTGCTTTGAAAAATGTGTTAATACAGAGTGTGTTTCTCAGTGCTGTGACTAAGAAAACTGAGTTATAATGCCTTTTTTGCTTATATAGCTCCAAAATAGACAAAAAAAACTAAGAATATCCTTGAACAACACATTCAACTATTGCATACAGTAGTGGGCCAAGTTGTCTAACAGCTAGTACATGACAAACATCAACTATGTCATTTTTTTCAAATATTTTAGTGGCCACCATATGCAGGTCCCTTATTTATCTTTTAGTTAGACAAATCCATCTATTTTGACTTTATAAGCAAGGGGTATGTTACTTGTGACCTTTAAAATATTTACATTTGCATCTCCTATTCCTTTCAATTTAACTCCACGTATAATAGATAGTGAGTGAATCTACCCAATGCCCACAATAACACCATAAAATAGATCCAGCACATGGAATTTATTCCCTTCTCAGATTTTATCAATAGATGTCTATAAAAAAAAAAAATACACATTATATTGAGATATAAAAACGTATTATATTTTTAAAATGGAGTGGGATAATGGTTACATACAAAGTTGTAGAGGAAATTCAAACCGATTATGGGTTCTTCAGGAAGAAAATGGTGACCTAAGGAAAGGGGATTCATAAGGTGTTGATGGAAATTTAGGATATGGTAGAGTTTAAGTGAGTCAAATGTATAAGATTTTAGCTATCAATTCTCTTTTGAATGCTAGAGGTGGTTATGCATTAAGCTAGGATGGAAGACTGCCCTTCCCAATGATATAATGACTTTGTTTCAATATTGGCCCAATATCAAAAGACATTCTACTTATCACTATTTATGGTTGATAAGTCCCACAATTCTAATCTAGGAAATCTGGAAGGGATGGAATAGAAGATTGTTCCAAGATAAGGAAATGAGTCTCAAATCCCTCCAAAACAAGATTGAAGAAAGTATTGTGAAAATAGTTAATAGAAAATTAAACTATATTAAGTTAAAATAACATTTTAATAATGAATAATGACAAACCATTGAGACATATAACTGACAACTATTATATTACCTCAACTAATTCAACACAACTATGATGATTGTGCTACACATTCTTGTCCAATTCATCATGATCACTATAAATATCGACAACTCTATTGACATCATGAAGGCATTTTTATTTTCTTGTTGCTTTGATAAAATTGCTTTGTATGTGGTTTAACCATCATGCAAATTTTTTTACAAAGCATTCAATAGTCAAGTAAAGAATGCAAGCTATAAATTTTTCTAGAAGAACATTTTTTAGATCATGTAGACATCCAATTCCTAATATCATTTGTGTTGAAATTGTCAATCTTACTCAAATTGCACTCAAATGCATATTTTAGGTCAAAACTATAAAATTACCTAAATGGTTCGAACTTGTCACTTACAAGTGCCAGTTTAGGTCAAAGTATCCCTAAATAGGGTAATGCATTTTATGGGCTAGCTAACTTTGATCAAATTATTTCAATTCAAAATGACAAATTCACCATTTAGTGCTCTGGATCACTGTTTTCTTCTAATTCATTGGTACACATCATGTACCTTTGTTATTTGTTGTTAGAAACATCTTAAATGGAAATACGGTTCTGACACATCTAACGTCACCTTCTAATTATTCTCGAGTCAAATTACAACTCAGTAATATGATTTTATGACCATTTTTTATTAATTAAGGGCCAATTTTCAAATAATTGCACAAATGTTGATTAACCTTATTTAAGGATAATTAATCCAAATCAAGACCTTAAGTTGATTTTCCATGAGAGTTGTTGAATTTTTTTTTGAAAATTGATTCTTATTAAATGCATCATCAGGTGACATTATTTCTTGGGAAGATATCCCGAGGCCATAAATGCCACAAATATCAGGATTATGGGTCACCCATGCCTAGTTAATGCCTCCCATGCCTCTTTAATGATTATTTATCTTAAGGATATTTATGAGTTTAATTCTAAATATTAGGATTTTCCATGGCCACACATCTCAATCTTAAGATGGATGGTCATGGTTGATCTTGATAAATCTCAAAAATATATAAATAGAGAGGCCATGGACATGAATTTTAAGCTTGAATATTGCAAAGTTATAATGTTAAATTGTTTCCACAATCCTTTGCATTTGATCATTGATTTTGTTTGTAAGCTTCATTGATAGGCTAGTTTAGTGATTTGGAATCATGATCCTAGGTTTTATGGAGTGTTCTTGAGACATTGGAGGATTTTTACACCTTTGTTGACAAAGACAAGGATGCTTGATCAAGGGAGAACATGCTTTTGGGACACATTTGTATGGTGAGTCCATTTGGGAAGGTAATATGATGTTTGCTTTCTTTCATTTATTTCCTACTATCCTTTGTAATTCCCATAGGAATAGATAGGATTAGTTAGTTAGTTATTTATGCATTTTTCATGATTTATGGATTAATGTTTGACTAACTTGCTTTATAATCCTCTCTACATCTTGGCACACCCAGTGGGACTAGATGCATCCCACACATGAAGAAGATCATTTTGCACCTTTAAAATATTCATTTGGATCATTAAAACTCTTACAAATTGATTTTATAACTTTGTTTTGCCATTTTTTGTTTGTCACAGGTTTACACATTAACTGATGTCAGTTGGTAAAATTGACATCAGTTATATAGTTGTTGTTGGTCATATTAGTATAACTGATGCTGGTTTGATAACCATCATCGGTTAGCAAATGTAACCATCATCAGTTATATAATTGACGTCAGTCATTATGTTTTTATTAAAATATAGACTTGAGAGCTTTTTTTTTAAAGTTCATTATTTCAAACTTAAAAGAGCTTCAAGGCTAAATGACATGCTAATGTTTTTGTTGCATGACCAAGCTTGAAATTTGCTAAAAACATGTTTTAGATGACCTTTCACATGCTTGAAAATCAATTAGGAACATTTTTTTGGTGTTTAACAAAAATTTTAGATGTTTATGGTGAATGTTTTCGAGGTTTGAAACTAAGACCAAGGGGTCAAATGAACACCTTATTTTCCATTTGGGCTTAAAAATAAACTCACCTTTTCAATATTTTTGTATTCGCTTAGTTTTTTAGATTAAATTTTTATTTGGCAAAAAGAGGGATGTTGCATGTATGCTATTTCACTTTTCCCCTTTAGGGCACCCTTGGAATCAAAAGCACCATTCCTATTGCAAATAGCCTAGTCTAAGGCTTAGAAACAAAGGCATCTAAAGCACTCCCCAAAAACTTGTCAAAGTTTGGGTGATCTTGAAAATGAACCTAAAGTCTTTTTACTTTCATGTTTTCTTTATTTTTATGTAAACTTGGCTTGTGAGGGGGACCTCATTACCTCTCACAAGTTCTTTACATAAGCTTTGATCTGAGGTTTCATCTCCCAACATTGACTTCATTTGGCTCATAATTGGAGTTGCACATGGGATGTATCTGCATTTGGACATCACACTACACTGAGTGAATAATAAGATGTGGTCATTGTAAAAAGTACTAGACCTTTTTACAACAAGCCAATGCCACAGTCACCCAATTTATATGCTTATTTTTTGTATCATTTTATGTGAAAGTCATTGTGCAATTGATTCCCCTAGAACGATTGAAAACTTGCTAGTTTAGTAGACCCCACTTTGTCATACCTTGTCAGTTTAGACTTAAGACATTTATTTTTTGTCATTAGCTTACTTGGTCATGATTTGTGTCTAAAACTGATTGTTAACTCATATAACTTAACCAAAACACATTGTCCTCAATTTTATTGAGCAAGGGAGGTGTTACACTGTCTAATTGAAAAATTCATCTTTTCCTTATTCAAATTATTATAAAAAATTGTCATGTCATCCACTTTGGCATAGTCATGCTACCCAATTGAGTCTAGATATTTCACCCAATTTGTTTAAATCTTTCATTTATAATCCACATTCAAAATTGAACCTTTCTAAATTCTAAGGGCTGGTGTGTCAAAGCGGGTTTGCCATTTATGCAAGCGGGTTCACCATTTGTGCACTAAGCTTTTTCTAACTTGGGTTTAATTTTCTATTTAGATTGAAGGTCATTTATTAAGACTCAAAATCACATTATCATCTTGGTCGACTCAAGTCATATTGTGTATCTCTCATGTTTTGAGTCTTATAAAATATTTTATCCTACTAGAATCATGTGGTGATGTTGTGCTACCTATTTGGTCCTAGCTTTATACTTAGTGATTCATGTATGTTTTTACATCTTGAGTTGCTTAGTCCATTTTGTGTTCTTCATAATCCAGAGAGATTTCCTCTAAACCTCTAGGGTCAACTTGTCAAAATTGAATCTAGCTTTTACAATACAGGTGTATCACAAAGATCTAGGTTTTGGTGTACTAGTTTTCACCTTGGGTCCTTGAGTTACCTTACCCTCTTTTGATCTATATGATTTCAACCTTACCAAAGGTTGAGTAAACTTGTGAACCAAATATTCTAAATTGTGCATGGTTTCAAACCACCCTCCCTTATAGTCTCATTGGTACCTTGGTTATTTGTTTAAAAGAGAGCTAAAACATACTTTGTTTGGTTTCCAAGCATTGGTCAAAATTTAGTCAAACACATAGAACAACTCTTTTAGACATGACTCAAAGGTTCACTCATAGTGGGGCCTCTTATGGCCTTAGTTATGAAGATGATAAATTTTATGATGGTAAAGATAACCCCCCTTTTTTATGATATCCCTACAACAGTAGGATCTGAAGATGATTACAATGAATATTAACCCCAAGAAGATCAAGATGAAGCCCTTGTTAGATTGATAGAATCAAGTTTTAGACTAACTTTTGACTTTCATACAAAACAATTTCATACCTTATTTATAGAAAGAGAATAATGATAGAAAGAGCAAGATTTTGCACAAATAGACATACCTTCTTCCTCTAACAAAGGAAAAGAAATATAAACAGAGTCAAAACCCATGAATCTAGATCTTCTAGCTAAGATTAAGATAATAAGTCAATGATATGCAGATCAACTTATTGTAGACTTAACTGACTCCCTAATTGCCACTTCAATTCACAATGATTCTTTGAAAGAATAAAGAAATGTGGTTGAAAGTATGCACCAAATATTAAATGAGAACATTACCATAGTGGATCAAGGTAATCTAAATGAATAGTTAAAGTCACAAGAGACCTTACAAAGTATTAAATTTTACACAAAACATACATTATTCAATAATCAATAACCTCTTAATTTATAAACTCAAAAACCCAAAAATTTAGTTTCAATTGAGGAAATCCCTTAAGATAATTTGGCTAGTTCTTTTCAACCAACACAAAAACTGGTAAATAAACATAGAAATTTCCAAAATCAACAAAGTATGAAACAACCAAATTTAGGGAATGTTTTACAATCCAAGAATAAAAAACCTATATTCTCAACTCAAGGGACAAATTAGAACTAATTCATGGATCAAAAGGTATACACTCCCTATAGATCCACACAAAACTAGGGGCACATTCCACCCCAACAACAAAAAAAACTAAGGGCACATTCCAACCCAACAATAATGAACCAGGGGCACATTCCATCCTGAAAACATCTTACTCAATCTAAAAATTCACCAAACATGCAAGAATGGAATTCTATGAAGGAAAATGTTCAAATATTGGAGACGAATAATAAAGTTAAAAAGTACAAATTTGAGGAGATATGCCCATATCCATTTGATTTATCTATTCTACAAAACCCCTTTCCACCTCATTTTTATGTACCCAAATTTGACAAGTACAAAGGAAAAGGAGATCCACATGAACACATATATGCATTTTTCATCTTATGTCAAGAGGTTGCTTATAGTAGTGAGTACTTACTATGACTATTTTCACAATGTTTAGTGGGAAAAGCTCTTGATTGGATAATTAAACTACCCAAGGGATCAGTTGTGGATTGGAACAACTTATCAAAAAAGTTCATTAACCATTTCTCATATACCATAGAACATGAATTAACTATTGTTGACTTATGAAAATCCAAGCAACGTGATGGTGAAAGTTTCACCACATATCTACAAAGGTGGAGATTATTGGTAGGCCACTTTCAACATAATTTTCTAGACAAATAGTTGGCTGATATCTTTGCATAGAATTTGCATCTTGAAGTTATGCATAATCTATGATTAGCTTGTGCTAATTCATTTGAAGAAATTAGTGATAAAGGAATGTGGATTGCTAAGGTCCTTGTTAAGATTTTTGTGCAAGGTCAATCGTCTATCAAACTAAATAACTAGTTCAAATAGTTATGTAGGGTAAGCCTAAAGGCTTTAGCAAAAATAAGAACATGGTTGGAAATGGGGTGACTAAAACAAGACATTTACAAATGGTACAGGCTATGCCTCCTCTAAATGTATAATTAACTCCCCCAAATCCACTACCTACTTTGTAGAGATAACCTCCACGAAGGAAATTTCATAAATTTTTTGGAGTCTTTAGCAAGTTAGGAGAATCGGTTGAAATAGTGTTACAAAAGCTCATTGTAGCTAATTTAATTATATGGCCAGTATCAAGGCCATTTCCTCAAGATCAAGCAAAACCATAATGAATGGTGTAACTTTCATCATGTTTCTGGTCATGATGCATTTAATTAAGAGATATTATTGAGGACTTTATTGAAAATGGTGAACTAGAGATTAAGTTGGCCCCTAATAAGGACACAAATTAGGATGTGGGAATCTACAAAGACCCCTTTCCTTGAAATGATCCACCACCACAAATAAATAATCAAAATGGTCATAATCAAGGACAGAGGTGGAATCAAAACCAACAACAAGGTCAGAATCATAATGAGCATAATCAAGATCATAATTTCTATACTAATAATGCGGCTTATAATAACATACCTTACGACTATAATAATACTGTGGGACATATTTTTGTAACCCACATTACCACTATTACTATAAAATCACGTGGCCAATATTATGTTCTTTGCAATATGGGACCCATTATTATAGGGTCAACAACCTCTCCCCCTAGTAATGCCATGTTAGGTTGGCATCATCATGTTGCTACTCCATTTACATGGGTTACTAATCCTGATCAATGGCACCTTTCTTCTAATTATAAAGGATCCTTATTGACCCAAAATTTTAGTAATATAGTTAGTCACCCATGAGTCACCATCCAAGGCCCTTTTCCTTCCTCTTTTAATTATAATAACTCCTTGGCACCTCTAGGTTGTGCAGTCATAACTAGGTACCCATGAGTTACCATCCAGGGCCCTTCACCCACTTCTTCCATAAAACCCAATGAGAACATTGTGACAATGGTTCCAAAGCTAAATACTATCCCAACAAAGACTAAAATAGTTCAATCCATAATTCAAAGGCCTTATAGTCTAATGGATCAATTAGATAAAACCCCTACACAAATTTCCATATTAGAATTCTTGCAGACATTTGATATCCATAGAATCATCTTCAACAAAATTTTGCAAGAGTCTATTATGCCTAATGATATAAACCTTGATCAGTTCTAGAACCTAGTTGGACACTTGTCTTCATTTTGGTAAATCACATTTGATCAAAAAGACATGTCCACCCTTGGCCCAAACCATAATAACCCACTATACATTGAGATAATCATTCCAGATCAAAAAATCAAGTGGGTTCTTATAGATAATGGTTCAGGGCTAAGCATCATATCTCTTAAATTGGTATGATGACTGGGCTACATGGATAAATACATTCAACCAAAAACTATTACCATCAAGGCTTCTAATAATACTGAGAGGGAGTCATCTGGTATAATTTGGTTGCCAGTCATGGTTGGGTCTATTTCTCATCACACATTATTTCATATTGTAGATATTGAGCTTCCTTACAACATACTTCTTGGTCATCCTTACATCCATGAAGTATAGGTAGTTCCATCTACTCTTCACCAATGCTTTAAGTTTCCCATAATGGGATCAAGGTTACTATTCCCACTGATCAGCAACCATATCACTATTGAAAACATCTTGAAGTAGAGCTTCATAATTATAAATATTGACCAAGTTCTAAATTCATTATGAAGAAGAACAAATCCATCATTTCTCATCCATCTATATCTAATTATATAAACCCTAGTGATCTATCCTCCAATTTAGATGATCCATTTCCTACAACTCTGGCCAAGCAAGTTATTATTAAAGATGTAGGCATTTTCATGTGCCATATGAAGGATGTCCTCCATATTTAAAAATTACCAAAATCCCCTAAAACATTTGGTAATTCTAAAACTTCCTAGACTCCTAACAAACTTGATTAGATTTGGCAACCAAATAAGAAATAAACAAAACCTCCAGTTGTTTTTGTACCTACAATTGCACCAAAGAAAGATCGAGAGGCTTTTATCGAGGGAGATTGGTTATGTTCTGAAGGCCTTGCTGATTGTTTTCAAAATCCAAAGTATATTATCCCTAAAAAGATAATGGATCATCTTGACTATATAGGGAAAGGCCTTGGCCCATAGGCACAAGGAATTTTAGAACCCTTATTAGCTGGAGTTATCAATTGGAATCATGGTCTCAGATTTAAACCACTAAAGGATGACCTCATGACATTAGATAGTGACTCTTCTGAAGTGACTAGTAATAAGACTCTTAGCAGTGACACAACATCCCATTATAGCCTTTTCAATGAGGTTACTGACTCAAATTTGTTTGATTCAAATGCCATATTGACCGTAACACCTATTAGAGCTTCCCATCTTGAAGTAAAAAACTATCCTAGTGGTGCTTCCCTTTTTGAAGTAGGACATTATATATTTACCATTGGTGCTTCCCATCTTGAAGCAAACCCTCACTGTAACCTATGCCTTTTCCATCTTGAACTCATAGATTGGGATCAAAAAAAATTGATCATATGCCTCGATGAGTTCCAAAATGAAGAATCGATTGCAGAATACATGAGCCTATGAGATGCATTCCCCATTGGTGATAATAAGCAGGGTTTTGATTTTTCATTATATCCTTCTACCTAATTTGGAGAGTAGGAAAAATTTCTTGGTCATAATAAAGAATAAACATCAAGATCTTTAAGTGAAAACTCTTTGAGGCTCTTGTCAATTAGGGAAAAAGTAAAGAAAAAGATAATTCTTTAATTGAAAACCTATTGCAAGTGTTCCTAAGTGGGAAATTTTGCTCATCCCTTCAGGATGTAGAAAACCCATCTAGCCCAAGTTCCATAGATAGTACAAGCATCTCTTTAGAACAACATCAAATATTTGAGCATCTTGCTCTTGAGTTTCCAGAGGTTTTTACCAATTGGCCTTTACTTGAGAAAGTAGATTCTAATTCTTTATATTATCTGGATCTTTGGGAGGAACAAAAAGAAGATAGAATAAATGAAAATGGTCATGACCATACATTTCCTACAATTATAGAAGATGGATCCACACTCCTTATGGAGAGCACAACAAAAGTGAATTTGATAACCCATGAGGATCACAAAATTGTTTATCTTGGAGCTTCCCTTACTGAAGCAGAATGTGAACATATTATATCCATTCTTATGGATTATATAGACATCTTTGCATGGGCATACACCAACATGCCAGGCTTGAACCTAGATTTAGTTGTGCATCATCTTGTTATTCACCCTGGTGATAAACCAATCAAGAAAATATTAAGAAATATGCATCCACGCATCACCCTTTTGGTTAAGGCCAAGTTGTAAAAATTATTAGGATCCAATTTTATCAGGCCACTAGACTACTCTAAATGGGTTTCTAACATATCCAGTGAGTAAAAAGACCCCAGATATACGTATTTGTACTAATTTTCATGATATCAATAAAGCATGCCCCAAAGATGATTTTCCTCTACCCAACATCGACATGATCATTGAATCAACTTCTAGATACGAGATTTTATCCTTAATGGATGGATTTTTTGGTTACAATCAGATCAAGATATCCCCTAAAGATCAACATAAGACCAATTTCATCACTCTATGGGGGACATTCTATTACCAATTTATTCCATTTGGTTTGAAGAATGATGGAGCCACATATTAGCATGAAATGACTATCATTTTCCATGATATGATGCATGACATTATCAAGGACCATGTTGATGATATACTAGCAAAATCAAGAATAAAAGCTAGATATCATAACATTATATGAAGAATATTTTAGAGGCTTCATGCATATAAAGTATACTTAAATCTTAAAAATGTGTCTTTGGAGTCACATCAATAAAATTGATAGGGTTCATTGTATCAAAATAAGGGATCAAATATAACCCTACAAAGTTCAACACTATTATGGAAATGCCTCCAGCAAACAATCTTAAACAGTTATGAGGTCTACAAGGAAAGATGCATTCTATATGTAAGTTCATTTCTCAATTGGTAGATAAGTGCCACCCATTTACCCATATATTAGATAAAGGGGTAACATTTTAGTGGGATGAAGAGTGTCAGATAGCATTTTCAAAACTTAAAACATACTTAGCCAATCAACCAGTCTTACGACCTCCAACACAAGGAAAGCCATTACTTATTTATACATCAACCATAGAATATACATTGGGTGCACTTTTGGATTAACATGATGATCATGGTAAGGAACACACTATTTATTATTTAAGCCACACATTGTTAGCCTATGAACACAATTATATGCCTATTGAGAAGGCATGTTTAGTTATGGTGTTCGCCACTCAAAAATTATGACATTATATAGTAAATAACAAAACTATTGTTATCACCAAGGTAGATCCTCTCAAGTTCCTCTTATCTAAAGCATCTCTTCAAGGATGCATGGATAAATGGATTATGCTCCTTAGTGAATTTGATATTGAGTACTAGGATCAAAAGACAATCAAAGGACAAGTTCTTGCTGACCAACTTGAAGAAGCTCCTATTATGACCACTCAACCTCTCAACTTTGACCTTCTAGATATTTTATCATGATGATAGAACAAGCATCATAAGAACCTGAATAGTGGATGATCTATTTTAATGGATCCTTCACATCTTTAGGGTCTGGAGTTAGCATATTATTGATCACACCATAGGGGGATTTGATCCCCAAAGCATTCCATATACAATTTCATTGTACAAATAATATGGCTAAATATGAGACATTAGTTGTAGGGATCTATCTTACTATATAATGGGATATTAAAAGCTTAGAGGTCTATGGAGATTCATAGCTAATCATAAATTAGACAAATGACCAGTATCAAACAAGGGATGATAAGCTTATTCCTTACAAGCAAATTATGGATAACCTCAAAACACATTTGAAATCTCTATAGTTTGAGCAAGTTTTTCAAGTCAATAATAGATCGACTAATGCCATGACAAAAATTGGTTACATGATTCAAATGCTAAAGAGTATCAATTCCTAATTGAAAAAATTCTTTAGTCAGCACATATTGTATCAGATTTAGAGAGGATATGCATCATTGTTGATCCTAATCCCTCCCCTGAGCTACCAGGGTACCAAGATTTTTATAACTTTATATAGTCATGTATTTCTCATCAACCTTTCCAATAACCAATGAAGACTATTCCTTCATTTCTTAACATGTTATATCCTCCTTAGAAACATGCTTTATCATAAAGGCTATGATGGAATGCTCCTTCATTGTTTATCTTTGGGAGAATCCAAGCTGGCACTAAAGGAGATTCATGAAGAAATGTATGGGGTCCATACCAATGGTGTATTCCTAGAAAATAAACTCCTCATAATAGGCTATTATTGACCCAAAATGGAGATAGATGATTGTAATTATGTAAATAAGTGTGTTCCTTATTAGCAACATGGAAACTTGATATATGCACCTTCCTTACCATTGTAGCTGATTACAACACCATGGCCATTCTCAACATGGGGTCTTGATCTCATTGGGACAATTAACCTGACATCTTTAGATGGTCATAAACACATTTTGACTACAAATGAGTACTTTACCAAGTGGATTGAGGCCATTCCTCTCACTTATGTTATCAGGAAACAAATGGCCAAATTCATTCATTACCATATCATCTATTGATATGTCATCCCAGCCTGTATTATATCTGATATTGGTAGATATTTTGTAAACCAAGATGTGAAATATCTGTGTAAAATTCAAGATCAAGCATAATAAATCCACTCCATATAACCCACAAGGAAATATATGAGCTAAGGCATCAAATAAAACCATTCTAGCCATCTTAAAGAATATTGTCAATGATGCTGGCCATAATTGGCACTTGTAAATCTTGCCTACATTTGGGCTTATAGAACCAATCATCACATCTTAAATGGAGCTACTCCATACTCCCTTATTTTTGGCATTGAAGCTATCATCTTGGTAAAGATTGAGATCCCATCATTAAATATATCACTGGAGCATATCGAAGATATTAAAGACTATAGAGCCTCATGACTGCACAAACTAGAGCTTCTTGATGGTAAGCATTTGGCTACCCTAGAAAACTTACAGGCCTATAAAAAAATTATGAAGAAGATACAATAAATTCATTCTCCCTAGAGAATTTGAGATTGGTGACTTAATCTTGAAAGAGAATCAAAATAATATAAATGTTGAACCCAAAAAGAAAGGCAAGTTTTAGCCTAATTGGTTAGGACCATATATTGTCACAATAAACAATGGATCAAGAGCATATTGATTGGCTAAACCTAATGGTGAATAAATTTTAGATCCCATGAACATTATACACCTTAAGAGGTTATACATATGAACATCTTTAAACTATTGTCTACAAGACCCCTGACTTGGGGGCAACTTGTGCTATCATAATTTTATCCCACCATTTTATCTTACCTTACACACATTTTATACTACCCTAGTCCAATTTTCATGATTCTCGGTAGTGAAGGATTTGAGTCCTTGGCACTCTAAACATATTCTTCATCCCATTTTGGAGTCCTCTCTTTGAGAAGCATATTCTTTTTTATGTCTAAGGCATGTTATAAGCTTGAACATTTTTTATTCCTTAACCAATTATGATCTTAATTATGTCTCATGAACATTATGAACATCTTCAGCAACAGTTCTATAAAGTAGTTCAGTCAAGACAATATTGTGTAGCTTTAGACAAGTGAACCAAAACATCTTCTCACTTCTAGACCATTGATACACTACTACAAATGGGTGAATGCTGATACTTATTTTTTACTTTAGGTTGCACATTATTCTATATCACATCTATTGCTCTTTACTTTTTTATCAAGATCCTCACTCTCACTAATTTGTGAACATGGGCCATTGTAGCCATCTTAGATATCTTATTGGAACCTCTACTATTAGGACGTGCATCTCCTCAACTAGATGGTCCCACATTGTGCATATTTTATCTCAAAAACACCAAAAACATTAGAAATACTTTGAAAATACCAAAAACATCAGAACATGATCCACAAAAGAATAAAAACATTATCTCATGATTCTATACATTTATACATTCCCATTATACTATGTTATGCTCTTACCCATTTTCAAGCACAAAAACACCCGTTCATTTCATCTTGTCCCATGAACTTGCCATTTTGCAAGATCATTCTTTCTTATCTCATTAGATTCTTATTTTCTAGACCATTCTCTTTTGTTGTATCCTCCATTTCTTATATAACATTAATCATGTTGGTTTAATCATCATTTTTCTTCTATCCTATTTCATGGGAGAACTATGTTTGACCTAAAGTTCATGTTGGAACATGCATCCATGGAACTATGTAGGCACCATCCACTTGTCTTATACATCTAGAGTTAGCTCAGCCAACCCCTTCCTTTTTTTCTATCATTGTTCCTCTTTAATTAGGGAACAATTATCATGTCATTTTTATTTGTTATGACGTGGTGGAAAGTAATGCTTCTACCACACATGCATGAACATTTGTCTTTAAACCAAACTAACTTGGTTTTTGTTTGTGTGTGTTTATTTGAGTTTATTTGGTGTTTTATTGTGCTTTCACACCTCTCCTTTTATTTCTTCTCCTTTTCTCTTTTTATTACTTCTTGTCTCATCTTGGTCTTGTGTTTCCTTGATTACTTTTTGCTTATCTCTTTTGTGTTTCAGAACATCTTGATGATTCACATGGATCTTGATTGTTTATATCTTGATCCTATGTTATTATGTTGTTTTTGGACCATTTTATTTATTTGATTGTTGTTGGTGTCTTTTTTTTATGTTTTATTTTATTTTTCTCTTTTGTGCTCAAGCATGCCTTGATGGTCCATATGGATCTTGATTATTCATATCTTGGTCTCATATCATTAAGACGTTCTTGCATTTTATTTTTAAACATTTTTGTTCCTAATTAAAATCATTTCTTGATTTTAATTTAGGTTCATTTATGTTTATCTTTTTCTTTGTCTTTGCTTTTTTGTTTAAATGTAAATCACTGTAACTGTGGTTTTGGTCATTGTTTTACCATTATCCTTAGTTATAGATATTCACATTTATACTGGCTCAGTGTAATTGGAATCTTATGTCATTCTAAGTTAGATATACTTATGATGTCTAATTTATTTTTCTATAGTGAGAACTTTGTGCTCAAGTTTCAAAGTCTTAATGTCAACATGAGCTCTGATGAATGATTCTCAAGAACACTTTACAAAACCTAGGCTCATGATATGGAATTAGGTTTCTAGGTAGCATGTATTTTAGGCTTCTTTGTCTATGCTTAGATGTGCATCTATTTGCATACATTTTGAGTCTATTCAATTCTTTGTCATTTTTCATCATTCCTCATTCCATTCTCTCCCAAAATTAGGTGAAATACATTAGCCTAAAGTTTATGTTAGAACATGAGTCCATGGAACTATTTAAGCAGTGCTCAATTTCTATTAAGGTTAGCTCAAGTATATTCATTCTTATTTTCATCTCTCTCATCACTTTGTACATTCTCATTTTCTTGGTTTTATATTTATTTCTAAGCCATTATACCATCACATGTATGTTTACACTCACTCGCTTAACCTATCTTGTTGGTTATATCTTTGAGCTATTTTTCTTGCCAATTGCCCATGCTAGGGAAAACATCTAAACATCTAAATAAAATCAGTTATATAGGGGAAAATAATTATTTATTATTTATCAATGATCAAGATTCATCATACTAGGGTAAAACTATCTTATCATGATCAAATTTGCTCTACTAGAGTACTTATTATATTCTCTTTGGAGACCCCGTTCTAGTGGTGCTTCCTTTCCTGAAGCAGAACATTCTATCTTTTCCTCTAATTATAATCTCTCCACTCTAATTCCCATGATGTCAATATTTTCATGTGCAACTTGTCTCAATATTTATCAATTATCTAAGCGTGCAACTTATACTCTCAAATTGGGTACGTTTAAAGTGTGTCTTTTAAATTTATGGATTGTATCTTTCCCATTCCCCCTATTTGGGGCCTATTATACCTATAATTATATTTTTATCATTGATAGTAATCACGTGTACAATAATTATCTCATCTAGATGTGATCTATTCCATGGGTTAATCTCTCACTTTTTCTCTATTTTCAAGAGTCCATCTTTTTCTTCCATCCTAGTATGTCCTCTCAAGGGGGCATCATGGGTATATTCCAATTTCTTCTTGAAAACTCTTTTTTTTAAAAGACTTTTATTCACATAAATGTCTCACTACGCCTTCTTAAATAGGGGCAAAATATAGACATCCAATTCCTAACATTATTTGTGTTGAAATTGTCAATCTTACTCGAATTGTACTCAAATGCATATTTTAGGTCAAAATCCATAAAATGCCCTAAATGGTTCAAACTTGTCACTTACAAGTGCCATTTTAGGTCAAATTATCTCTAAATAGGGTAATGCATTTTATGGTCTAGCTAACTTTGATCAGATCATTTCGAGTCAAAATGATAAATTCACCATTTAGTGCTCTAGATCACTCTTTTATTCTAATTTATTGGTACACATCATGTACCTTTGTTATTTTATGTTGGAAACATCTTAAATATAAATATGGTTTCAATAGATTTAATGTCACCTTCTAATTCTTCTCGAGTCAAATTACAACTCAGTAATATGATTTTTTGACCATTTTTGATTAATTAAGGGCCAATTTTCAAATAATTGCACGAATGTTGATTAACCTTGTTTAATGCTAATTAATCCAAATTAAGAGATTAAGTGGATTTTCCATGAGATTTGTTGAATATTTATTTTTAAAAATTGATTCCTATTAACTACATCATCAGGTGACATCATTTCTTGGGAAGACATCCCTAGGCCATAAATTTCACAAATATCAAGATTATGGGTCACCCATGCCTAGTTAATGCCTCCCATGCCTCTTTAATGCTTATTTATCTTAAGTTATTTTATGAGTTTAATTCCAAATAATAGGATTATCCATGGCCACACATATCAATATTGAGATGGATGGTCATGGTTGATCCTAACCAATCTCAAATATCTATAAATAGGGAGGACACGGACATGAATTTTAAGCTTGAATATTACAAAGTTATAATGTTAAATTTTTTCCACAATATTTTGCATTTGATCATTAATTTTTTTTTTGCCAGATTCATTGATAGGCTAGTTAAGTGATTTGAAATCATGATCCTAGGTTTTATGGAGTGTTCTTGAGACATTAGAGGAGTTTGCCACCTTTGTTGACAAAGACAAGGATGTTTGATCAAGGGAGAACATGATTTTGAGCCACATGGGTATGGTGAATCTATTTGGGAAGGTAATATGATGTTTGCTTTCTTTCATTTGTTTTTTTCTATCCTTTGTAATTCCCATAGGAATAGATAGGCTTATTTAGTTAGTTCTTTATGCATTTTCCATGGTTTATGGAGTAATGTTTAACTACCTTGCTTTGTAATCCTCTCTACAGATCACTCCAACAATAAATAAACTGGGTTGGATTTTCTTATGCTCAAATTTCAATAATCTACATATTAAGAGGCATTTGTATACATAATTTCCAAACAAGAATAAATGAGATCAATAGAGCCTCTTACCTCACTTAAATCCATGGATTTATGCTCATTCCATGCAAAAATTATAGGGTTAATGGAGGTAACCAACTATAAAACTTACTGAGTGAGACCAAATATGCAACTCATTACCTATTGGTACCCTTCATTTGATTTGACATGATCTAGAGAGGCTCTTACTAGGCATTTAATAGATGACTATGAAATCTTTGTTGATGAACTAGATTTCCACTTCATCCCACTCTTAGATTTACTAGGTTAATCTAGTGCTACCATATAATTGATAATATCTTTTGCACCTGCTTCTCTATTACTATTTTCCACCTAAAATACATTGTCAATTTCAACATATAGTTAGTTCAAAAAAAATTTAAATAAATAACACAATGTAAATTGAACCAAAAATCCATACACTTACTGTAAATTTTTCCATTTTGGCATGAAACCCACCTTAACCAAATGTATATCCAGCCCTCACATTATCTCTTGCTCTCTTGTCTCAGCTACTCTTTGTAAAATATTCTTCAAAATGTATTCTTTCTTTCAATGCCTCCCACTATTTGGGAGATAGAATGGAGTCTAACTTCTCTTTTCCTTCCATGATTATTTTTTTGCAATTGTGTCTAAAATTGTTCATCCAAATTCTCATCTATTTATTGTAATATTTTCTATAGATTTGTCCACCAATAGTCTCAAAAGCATTTTCCATTTTTTGTATAAAATTTTCCATAGTTCATGGATCTTGCTCTACAAAAATTGATTTTCAAATATCCAAATGGGTCCTACATCTTACATCCAACTCAGAGGCCCACTTTATAGCATTTGGCCTAATAGGCTCACCATCTCTCAATACCTCAACCAAGAATGGATTCTTGCCTTCTAATTGTATTTCTTTTGCATTCCTCTCTATAGATATATACAAATCTTGACTCAATCTTTGTCTTTTGACAAAAGTAGACACATCTTCTATTAAACCACTATTAGTCTTTCTTGTTGATCCACTATTTCCATCAAAATTTCTAGATGCAACAAGTGCACTCTGAGGCACAACAAATGCAAGTGGTCTCTCTTCATGACTTTCATTAACTAGAAATTTATGCTCCTTAGCCACATCAGGTGTGGCATGAGTAGGTAGATCAGTACCAGTCTCTATAGATTTCACTTCAAACACATCCTTTAATGTTAAATAAATCATCTACAAACCTACTGTTCCTTTGATCTAATTTTTTTCAATAATCTCTCTTATACTTTGTGCTAAGAGATCATCACAATGTTGCACATCACCATGTGTTATATCGGGATACACATTACCATGTACTATATCAAGTTACACATCATGATATGCTATATTAGGCTGCACATCATCACAACTATTGTTTTCAACAACTACATTTATTGAATCACAAATGTGTTGGCTTCTATGAGATGGCATCACTGTATCTTTTCTTTCCTTTCATTTTTTCTCTACATTTTTTTGCACTCTTTTGTTGCCTATAAAACAAAAAAATATCATATTATGTCTTATATACATAAATATCTTGCCTATAAAATTTCATTAAACATTATTAAAAAAATTATATACTACTTAGTGGATTTATAACTTGCCTGCTTGTCGAACCAAGACATGATAAATATTCATTATTCTTGGCCACTTTTTCTCTAAAAAAGCACTCATAATTTGTTAATGAAATTTCAACATTATGATCACTATCATCAACTAATTTTCACCTTACAGTCTTTTTCCTCATTTCTTGAAGTCCAAATAAACAATAATGTATAAATCAATAACTTGAATCAGTAAAAATTTATTGAGTTCATAAGTTAAAATGGAAACTTAAAATAAAATTTATTTTATAGATTAAAAATAATTTGCAGTCAAAAACCAAGAAGATGTTTACAATTACAGGTATTAGACTATCAATATGACTATCCCTTGTTTCAACTAGATATTGAAACTTATAAATCTTGATCACTCCTATTTGCATCTACTTGATTTTCTTCCTCATCCTCTTCTATGACATGAAATTAACTCTCTCTCCCAATATTTTCTTTGGTAATGGAAATCTATTCTTCAAACACTCCATCATCGTTTTCATCCACTTCTTTGAATGTTTCTTGTAAATTAACATATTGCCCATCTTGCATTATATCGATAACTTCCATGAATTTTAATTTAGAATGAGACTCTATTTGAATGACATACGACCATCCCGGTATTCTTACATCATCAATTATAAATGATTGGTTCATTGAAATAGGGGAAACATACAACTCATCCATCTTTGATAAAAATTGTTCTATATTTGTGCATACAAATCCATACTCATCAAATTATACTACAGATGGTTAGATCCACTTACATTTTAATATTAGAGGACTATTTTCACCAAAATACACTTGAATAATTTTTGGGATGAATCCAATATAAAATTTCTTCTCAGTTTTGTGAAGAAATTCAACACTAAAAGCACAATCACAATTTTTCTTTCCTTTGTCTTTTTCTTCCACTCTTAAATGATTACCCTAGTCCCATATTCCACTAAAATGCATAGCCCATAAATGTGGATATTTTGAAATCTCACTTTTCTCCATTTTTATATCTTTACCTTCTTCTTTTGCATCAATGACTATATTAGCAATCATTTATTCAAATTTTGGAAAAGAATCACCTCCAATCAAATCATGATGTCTGCACTTTTGAGGTTGATGTTGCATCCAAGATTGATTCTCTTCTTCATATTTTCTACATAGAATATTAATGTACAAATAGTAAGATTAATAATATAAATGTGTAAATGTAATTGAGTAAATAAATTATTATGTAAAACTTTTTTTACCTATGCCACTTATCAAATGAACATGTGTTTTGAAGAATATAGGCATGTATCACACTTCTTTCTTGATGTGATAACTTGAATTAACATCCATTACCTTCTAATACTTCACCTATATCTCTCTCATCTTAATCATCATCCCATACATGTTGATTGAGATTTTTAAAATCCTTCATATATTTTTTGCAAAATCCCATGGCCTCTTACATTGAATATCCCTCAGACATGTTGTCTTCCAATTTTGCCCTAGTATGAACAATTTTTTTCAAAACCTTCATATATCATTTTATAGGATACATCCATCTCATTCTTACTGGGCCACAATGCTCTAGTTCATATTCTAGATGTATCAAAAGATGCATATAAATTTTAAATATTGTTGGTGGAAATTCTTGTTCCAATAGACAAAGGATTTTAACAACCTCCTCCCTCAAACTATCAAAGTTCCAAAGATATAATACATGTAAACTCATTATCTTTAATATTAGGCCCAACCTTATAATTTACAATATTGGCCCCTTTACTAAACTTGATATATTTACCATAATAGGTAATATATTATTGATTATGACATGATAGTCATGGGTCTTGAGGCTTCTTAATCCATTAATGTCAGTTTGGCTTCTAATAATATTACTTACATATCTAGTGGGAAAGTGAGTCTAAGACATCAATTTTAAGAATTGTGCACATTGTTCCTTTGTCCAGACATAAGGAGCACTAGGTTTTCTATATTTTTCATCATCACATTTTTCAACCCAAATATTTTGATGAATCTTTAGTTGTCAAAAATCTTTGCATGATGAAATAGTATCGAAAGCACCAAAAAAAGTTCCTATAATAGCATAGTCTATATTTTTCTTAGTATGCATAAAGTCAATAGTATGCCTAATGGATACATACTTAAAGTAGGGAAACTTATAGAATATGCACAACCATTTTACACCACTTTCATTACATGGATCATATCTACTACCAACAGTCACATTATTTAAAATAAATGACATTCTTTTTTCTCCATTATCAACAATGTAATCACCCGTTATTAACAATGGTTCTTCATGATTCTCATCTTGACCATTGAAACATGTTTTTTGTTGATGATATGGATGATCCATTTTAAGGTAAGCATGATATCCATAATAAATACACTTAATAAAAAATCTAGAGTGCCTCACAAAATCCTTAAAGTTGTAAGTAGGACATCCATGGTATCCATGAAAACTGAGACCAAACAATGTGCCATATGTAGGAAGATCATGAATCATAAATAATATGGAAGTTATTAAAGTGAATTTGATTAAATTACCATCCCTTAAATATTGAATTTCTTCAATTCCTTTCCATAATTCCATTAGATTATCATATAATGGCTCTAGATAAGCATCAATTGTATCTAAAGTCACACTTTTCTTCCCTGGTATAATCGATGATATAATTAAGAAAAATGGTTTAGTTGCTAACCATGGAGGCAAGTTATAATTTATTAACAATACTGGCCAAGTTAACCATTTATTACTTTGATTTGAGAATGGGTTCACCCCATCTAGAGCTAAACCCAACCTTATATTACAAGGATATTGAGAAAAATTAGGCTATTTGTTATCAAAGTCCATCCATGTCTTAGAATCAGGCACATGTCATTATTTTCCATTAGTGCTCTTATTTTGGGCATGCCATTGCATAATTTTAGCAATGTCTCTATACCTATACATTTGGAGTAATCATGGGATTATCAGAAAGTGGAAAAAAACCTTTATAGGAACCACAATTGATTTCAACTCTTCTCTATACCTCACTTCATGACATTTTGGACATTCACTCTCACTTTCAATATTATTGCAAAATAATACACAACCATTCACACATGTGTGGATGTTTTCATACCCTAAGACTAGCTTAGTGATTTTCATTTTACATTGACTTCATTTTATTGGAAATGTGGAGTTAGGTGTTAATAATGAACTTAATAATGACAATAACTAGTCTACACTCTCATTTGTCTAACCAAACACTACTCCCAAGTTAAGAATTTGAAGGATTTTTGTCAAATGACTTAACTTGTAATTAGCATACCCAAGCTTTAAAAAATCCTTCATAAACTTGGTCCAATCACATTTATACCCTCATTCAACATTCTATCAACTTTAAACCCTTCATCTAACATTGTTGCCTCTTCATCTATGTTTGGTGCCACTTCATCTATGTTTGTTGCCTCTTCATCTCTCACACTCTACAATTCTATCATATCTTCATAATAATTTTAATCCTAAGGGTTTATACCAATATGACCATATCTTATCATATGTCGATAAATCATATTTATTTTTCTCACCTTTCCACCAAGATAGTCATTACATGGACATGGATATTTGTCCATGTCCCTCTCATCGGCTACTCTTTCATCAAATGCATGGTATTGATCTACAGTTAACCTTCAATGTTGATCCATCTATAATATTTTACACATAGCAACAAAAATCTTTTGGGGAAAAAATTGGTAAACCAAAATTTTAAGATTTTTTGAAAATATCAAGAAAAAATCATATTTTTAAAAAAATGTAAAAAAAATGTAGACTAAGAGACAAAAAATATTTTTTTAATTGAAAGGCATTTCCATATCAATAGATTTATAGAGATCAAATAAAATAGAGAGTTTAACTAATGAATTGTAAAAAATAGATTTTTGTAGTTTATATTCAAATTGCTAATTACACTGCATTGCACATCTTTAAAACTCAAAGCATTACTTCACATTGCATAACTAATAACTAGATGATGATAGATGATAAAATTTCAATCAAAATATAGTTTTTACAAAGTCAACCTAAGTAGTTATGTAATTACTTCACATTTCATAACTAATAACTAGGAGAAGCTGCCAATTGCATTTGCTTATCATGGCATTCTATGAGACCACATTTCTTTTAGACATTTTTTCAAATAGTTCACTACATTGTCTATGATACCAAATTTTTCATACATGTCTACCAAAGAATTTTATCACACAGTTCATTGCCTTGTTTCTATGGCTAAAAGCCTAAAACAAGTGCTTTTGAACAAGTTATAGATGCTTGGAAAAAATCTATCAAATCATAATAGTAATAAATAACATAGACAAGGTAGTGAACTCATTAAAAAAATGCCTCAAATAAATGTGGTCTCATGGTGATAAAATTCCATGACAATCCATAACAGTTCACTTGTCATGGTATTTTTTGTGGCATTCCATCACCATGAGACCACATTTCTTTGAGGCATTTTTTTCAAAATTCATAAAATTCATCCTAGGTGTCCATATTCCTTTTACAATTATTCTATGAGTCATTTATAAGCATCCCATATCATGCCTTTGTGAAAGAAATTTGTATGTTGATTATTGATGTGTATTTTGTCTCTTATCACAGCCCCATAGTACATTCAAATAGCTTTGGTAGGTTTGAGAGAACAAAAGGAAGTGAAAAGATCGTTACTGATTCCCATAGCATATGGAAACTTCACTTGTAGTGTCACGGTATATATAAACTAGTTACTGTGGCCCCTCAGAGGTCTCAAAAGTAATTGGTGGGCTAGAAACAAGAGTTTGAGTAGCATATAATATTTCATCATTACCCCATAACAAATGAAATACTGACATGCAATGATGTGGTAAGAGCAAATAATACTAAATACATCCCATTTAGGAGTGTCATGTTGTGTCCACCTAATTATTTTCATCATTCCAAATATCTAATGAGCATACAAGACAAGGTTGACCTTGGTGGTCCCTCAAGATTCCTCCAGCACCTACTATTATTATATTTACCTTATTTGATACAATTCTATTTTTTAGCTGATACATGATCTTTTTTTCCTTAAGAATAAATCATAATTTCATATTTAAAAATAGGAAATTAGATAATATCAGATACATTTAAAAGCATACCATAGGGATGAAATACATGGATATAACCATCTGAAAAACCCAAGTATAAAAAGAGTTGAAGTGTAAAACACTCAAAGAAAAACAAACCAATATAAAAAAATGTTTGTCAAGTAGACAATAAAGATGTTAATAGTAAAGAAATAGCCTTACCACATTAGTCTCATCTAACTAAATGTTATAGTTAGCATTCACATTTATTCATAAAGTTAAGTTTGATTTGGAGTGTTTTGTTATAATCATTGGATTGTTTTCTTTGTGCACACGAACAATATTTTGTTGTTTATTTATTTAGATAATCCATCTATAATCTGATTGATCACACAAATCAAATGGTTGTTGTGAAACCAACTCATTAGCCTCTTTATTAGTATTTCCTTATTTTTCAACATGTCAAATCCAATGCTTGCGGTGATATGATAAATAGTGAAGGGATGACAAAGGATATCATGATCCTACAATGGTTAGATCAAATGTTGGTGGTAACATGATATGAATTATAAGGGGTAACATTTATTCTACCATCTTATGATGATGTGTATCAAGGCTTGTGGGGTAGTAATAAGTGGTGAAAGATGTGGTATAACCATCCAAAAGCTCCTGTAATCCCATGATAGATCCCAATAGGTCTTGCGATGATGTGGTAAAGTATTAAATGTTGAAATGACTATATCACCACCCCACAATGGTTATAATTAATGCTTGAAATTGAAGTGCCCACCTAGCCATTATATTGGACCAAATCAATGGTCTATGTTTGAAAGGCTTGAATGCTGAGATTTGTCAATTTTGTGGCATGAATTAGAGTAATGGTGAAATAACCAACTCCATAGTAAAATAAAATTTAGAATTTATTTATATTTTATCATTCAAGCAAATTCAATGGTGATTGTAGATGGTGAATTCAAGCTTTGTGTGTGCACTTTGGCCATGTTCTAACCGGGTAAGTCTATCTCATTAATCTCTTCATAAGAGTTGGTATTTAGTTTGTGTTTTATTTTCAACTGGTTTGGTAGAGCAAGTGACTATTAAAACCCTAGTTCATAAAAGCATCAAACTATGACACCTAATAAATCTAAGTCTACAAGTAAGAGCACTAAACCCCCTATTCCCAAGAAGCAGTCCCTTCAATGGTCACTATTGGAAATTTTACCAAATTCAATTGACAAAAGGTATAAAAAACTATTCAAGGATGTAGCTGAGGGGTGTTATGATGATAGTGTCCCTATCTCAAGATGGAACCTTTTTTGGTATTTTTATGAAAAGTGAGATGGATAGGGACTAGTTACAAACCCATGGAATTTGAATTTGACTAAGCTTATGATGCCAAATATATTCATTAATGTGGATTTGATCAGGATATTGGCACATCACTATGATCTAGCCACCAAAACTATCAGGTTGCCAAATGGGTCACCATTAGTGGCTGTGGATAAAAATGCAATCATTGATTTCCTCATGATCAATAAGCAAGCCACCACAAAAGTTGACTTGAATAAGAGTGAAAAAAATATACCAATTTGAGAAATACACACAAGAGTGATGAATTACCCATGTACATGAGGAAAGAGGCCAATAATAGAAGGATTTCAATCTCAACCATTGCACTTGAGCCTTTTCTAGTTGATGACTTTGTTGTGTATTTCAAAATGACATATTTTTATTTGTGTCAAGTGCTAGGAATTGATTCCCAAGATAGAATGCCATTTGGCATGATGATGGCCATGAGAATACAAAACATTGAGGTTAATGTTAAGTATGATTTTGCATTATTTATTGAGAAGAAATTGCATGATGGATTTTTTCAAATAAGGGAGAACAAGATACCTATCGAGTTCAAATATTATTCTTTGTTGTTTTATTTAATTTTGTATCAGAACAGAAGGAATTGGCCCAACATGATGGACTTGAGCATGATTTATCAAAATAGACATAGATTGCTTACATAGTGCTGGTTTTACAAATGGGACACTTATTATCACAACTTTAACTATGTTATGTTCCATGATGATTTCTCAGTCATAATAATGAATTCCCTTGGTATCCTTTTTCCTAGATTGACCAAAGATGTCAAAGAAATGTTGAGGCCTCTTGGTCATAGTCCATAATAGGGTCACAAACATAACTTTTTTGATTGGTATTTCTTGCCTAACCATACTATAATCAGAGTATATGGGTGTACTCAGCCACCCCATGTGTTGCCAAAATTTGTGCCAAATAGAATTGCTTTTATTGAATTCATGTGGTAGATGCTCTAGATGGAGAAAGATGTGATGAAAAAACAAAAGGGCACATTTCTTATATATTCCACTGCATTTGCTGAATGGTACATTGGTGTAGATGCCTTAGAGGAGTTGTAAGCCTATTTAAAGGCTAAATATTCTTTGAAATCAGGGACATAAAGGGTTTATGATCTAGAGGGTCACATGGACTTTGTGAGACAAGTCATCCTTACAAGGATGGAGATATCCCATCAAGTCAATTTTGATGAGGATGTGATAAAAAATTGTGTCACTTTTTAAGAGGTATATAATAGGAAAATAAAATGGAAAATTTTGAAGAAGATTGAGGATGACAAAAGAAAAAAAAACCCTAATTTTTTAGGAATTTTTGTTTAAGAGAAAGACACTTTGAAAATAATAGATTCTATAATTGATCATTTTGAAAAAATATATGGTAAGTCTGAGAAGAAACCTACAAAGGTTACCAACCTCCCTATCAAAAAGCCAATAGGATTTATGATTCAAGAACCTAGTCTAGATGTAATGTTAGTGTAAGATCTAGTTGTTCCTAATTCACCACCTACTAAAAGGCAAAAGACTGATGATGTTTCTCCACTAGTTCCATATGAAATGACTGAAGGATTTGGTGACTCTAAGGAGGTGGCCAGTATTTTGAGGCATATGGGAGAGGAAGAGGAATTTGATCAACCCCTTATTGGTCAAGAAATAAAAGCACACAAACCAAAAGCAAGAATGGATGAATAGGTACAAGGTGAGCTTGAACTACAAGAAGATGAAAGGGTTGTGGCTTCTATGAGTTTCATCAAGGATGATGATTTCATCAATACCCTAGAATTCAAAGATTTTTGGCTCAAAATGAAGATGAAAGAATTTAAATAAAACTTGGAAATGAATAAAATAGGTGCTGATGAATCTCATCACGATCAAATTATGACATAGACTTTCAAGGATTTAAAAATTGATGAAATAAATGTCAGCCCTGATGAGGCTAGACAAATGGTTTTTAAGAGTAATATGTTGATCATCCCTAGGCTTGAATTAAAGAAAATGTTTTTGTTAGACCAAGTGATAAATCAAGATGACCCCATGATGGTTTCTGAGTTTGATTATGAGGATGGTGTCAATGGTTTTGGGTTTAACCCAAAGACAGAGACTCTAGCAATATGGGCCACACAGAAAAACACCAACAAGCCAAGATTGCTTGATATAGTCTAGGAGTTGAGAAAAAAAACTATGGTAAAATTATTTTAGGATACATCATTTCTTGAAGCTACCATCCTTACTGTGAACTTTGCAATGTTCACATAAGCTTCTATCAATAAAATGAAGCAAAGATTACTCAACTATGAAAAAACTCAAATTGAGATGAATGATGAAGTGAATACGCTATATCTAGAAAATGTCAAACTAAAATAGTAATTGAAGGGTGTTGATTCTCAAATCCAAGAAATTATTCCATACCAAGCCCCTTTGCGACAAATAACTAGTGATAATACAGTCCTAGTTGATCAGTTGAATGTATTGAAGTTGAAGTTGGAGAAAGAAATTGAAGATTTGAAAAATCTATATGAGAAGACAAAAGATGAGGCCAAATTAAAAATCCTTGAGGCATTTGAGAATATTTTGGAATATAGAGTAAAATTGGTTGTTGACAAGTTGGGAGATGTGCATGAATGTTATTCTTCCTTATCTTAGGCCATTGATCCATTAAAGGTCAATCTTTTTATTTTGGATCCAATATATAAGAAATGATAACCTGAAAAGTTATACAAAGAGATCTAGGTGATCCAGCCTCACTCAAGCCAATAGAGAAGATAGTGAAAATGATCTTAGATGAATTTTAATATGTGAATGGTGAGAGCCATAAAATGCAGACAAAGATTGATTCTTTTGCTACCTTCAAACACCGGTTTATTCCTTCCATTTTGATAGAGGATAAAAAGATCAAAGGTTTTGATGCATGGAAAAGTGAATATGGTCAAATAGTTTCTCAAGTCATTGATTTCTTGAAAAAATATAAAAACATAAATATTCTCAGTTTCAATGTCATTTTGGATAGAGTAATTGCTTTAGATGCTAGATATACAAAGTTCATCATTGATCTCAAAGTGTTGCTAGATAAAAGATGGAAAGATCACCAGACCAACCTGCTCTAGATCCAAGAATATAAGTGGCCTAATGATTTCATAGTGTACCAATGGGAGATCAGTATTTGACAATTGAAGAATAAGTAGGCCACGTATGTAAAGGAGCAATGCAAATTAAGATGGCATCAACATGGCACTAACAAATATTAAATGTCCTCTTGTTTTGTCTTTTTCTTGTTTTTATGCTTTCCAATATGTATTTAAAAAATATTTGGTAGTATTTTAAAGACTTGTCAAAAAGTGTATATTTTAATAGGTCATATTAAAAGGGTGGGTATATGAAAACTCATTTTTTGGAATGTGAAAAGCCTAAAGCTTGTGGCTTCCTTCACCCCTATAAGAAGGAAACCAAGACCTTGGGAAAGCTCTCTGGGAATTTGATTTTGGAAAAAGACATTGTAAGGCCTTCTCTTCAAATATATATAAAAAAAGCAAACCATATTTCTCTGGTGCCATATATCTAGTTTTCAATTTCTTGTTGAATATTCATGTTATACTTTATCTGGTTGTCTCCATTTTTATTTCTCCTTGTTATTTGAATTAATATATCAATTATATGTTTATTTATTCAAAACACATTTGTTGTTTTTGGGTGGTTTATCTAATTAGGTTTCCCCAAGTAGGGATTAAATTCCATTGAATAGATTATTATAACTTGGAGGATTCAATTTGGATAATTAAGAAGAGCTAGGTAATAATAATCTTACATGTCCATTTCAGTCATAGACAATCCCATGCCAAGTAATTCGAGTTGTGGTTAGATAGAAATCACAAATATTTATATGAATAGACTCCGTTACCCAATTTTTGAGAAAGACATTGATTAATTCTTTTCTAAAATCATTTCCTTGTATCATAATCTAAAATTCCAATTTTATTTTTTTATTGTGTAGGAGTAGGAGTAATAGTATAATAGAAATTTAAAAAAAAAAAATTCTAAATCATATGTTATTTTGAATTAGGTTCAATTAGATGATTCAATTTTAAAAATTACATAAATACCTTAATCTACTCTAAAGTCACCAACAAATTTGAAGATTAATTAATTATTGGTGAATATAAGGTAACACCCACCTAGGCAAAGCAGAGCCTAAAGTGTAGAGAATCCTAACCACTTGGGTTGATTTGATCAGTTGGCCAAATTGGTTATATAACCTAATAATAAAGCTTGGCATCCTTTTGAGGTTTTTCATACTGAAAATTTGAGAACCATTAAAAGGCTTTAAAATTTTTAAGAAAGGCAACTCACATAGATTCATGTGATGCCCATGCATTTATCAAGATGGGTGAGTTATAAATATCATCAGACCCCAGTGCAGCCTTAGATTCTCTTAAGAGAACAAAGTCTCTTATAAATAAGAGTAGAGAAGAAGTACCCATTGAATTTCTAAATAACATTGGGGTTCTTCATGTTGAGCATGATGAACTAGAGTTGGCTCAAATTTTTTTTATGGAGGCATTATGAAATGGCATTTGGGTTGAATTCATAAATAAAATCCCCAGTGCAAATTCTACAATTTTTTATATGTGCTTTAAGGATATGGAATTCTTCCAACAAATATAATAAGGTGGTGTTTCACTTGAGTTACAAGTTCAATTCCCATATGCTCCAAAATGTGTAGAGGAAAATAATGAAAAAATAGTCCCCTAAGCCCTAAACTACTTGTATGGTTTTGGTACTCAGTTGCCTATGTAACTATTGTAAGTTTCCAATAAAAAATCTATAGATTTTGTGTATAATGTAATGAGGGTTTTGAATTACCTTTGAATTCACTATAGAGGGCATCCTTAAATCTAACTTCACTATAGAGGGCCTTGTTGACTTCAAATTCTTTACAACAAACTCTGAATTTCTTGCTTACCTTTTCAAAAGTCTCTAGGTCGTCTCCAAACAAGATTTATCACCCATGTAAGTAGATGTTATAACCCAAAACACCTCAGTGATAGGATAATTACCAACTAATGAAATGAGGAAATATTTAATAAATAATGAATCACATGCAATACACTCCCGTTAGAAATATTTTTTAAAAATTTCATCTAATTTATATTTATATGAGTAAATATTTAGTCATTTTATTTATATGACCAAATAATTCCTTAGTCGATGACCAAATTAGTCATTTATTTAATCATTTATAGCTTATTTACAAAAAATTAGTAGAATTTAGACATTTTTAGTTGTTATGACTAAAAGTTGTAGTCATGTAGTCATTTATTTGCCAAATTTTACTGGTGTTTAGATTATCAAAGGAGTAGTGTCCCAAGATGGAGGTTGAAAAGTTTAAGATGTCCAAGGTACCTTACTCATCGATAGTTGGTAGTTTGATGTATGCCATGGTTTATACTAGGTCAGATATTGCCCATGCCATGTGATTTATGAGCAGGTATATGAGTGATCTTAGTTATGAGCATTAGTAAGTAGTGAAATGGATTCTTTAGTATTTGAGAGGAACCATGGATGTTGAATTATGTTATGTTGGATCATATACCACTTTTCATGGTTACGTGGACTTGAATATGGTAGGGGATATTGATAGTAAGAGGATTATGATAGGTTATATATTTACTGTTGGTGATACAGTGGTTAGTTAGATTTATAGGATACATAAGGTTGTGGCTTTGTCAACCACAAAGGTAGAGTATGTTACTACCATAGAGGCTAGTAAGGAAATGCTTTGGTTACAATAGTTTTTTCAAGAGTTAGGGCATGAGAAGGAATTTAGGAGACTACACAGTGATAGTCAGAGTGTCATTCATTTGGCAAATAACTTCGCTTTACACTCAAGGATGAAACACATTTAATTATGTTATCACTTCATCAGGGCAATTTAAGAGAACTTGGTGAAGTTAGAGAAGATTCATACTAGCCAGAATCCTATGGATATGATGACCAAGGTGGTCACATTGGATAAGTTGACTATTTTTAGATTTGGTTGGCCTTAGTGGTCATGGAGTAATGATAGATTCTGTTTGGGAGAAACAGTCTCTAAGTGAGAGGTTATTGAGTGTGGAGCCCTTTGGGGCTATTACATGACCATTATGGTATGTTTTGGGGGCTTAGAGAGCTCTAAAAATGTGTGGAGCACATTTTTCATGTATTCCACATGTGAGTGGAATATTATTAAATATTTATGTAATAATTTCCATGTTAACTTCTATGTTATTGAAAGTGGGATTGATTTCCTTATTTTTAGGAAATTAATTGTTATCTTTATTTATTTCTATGTTGAATTCCATGTTTATTGGAAGTGGGATCAAATTCCTTGTTGTTATGGATTTAGTTGTTTATTGGAAGTGGGATTGACTTCCTTGTTTCAAGGAGTTGGTTGTTATCACATTACTTTGTAAGTTGTGCCCTTTAGAGGAGGAAAGATAAGGATGGTGTGTTCCTTCTTAATGTAACTTGTGAATAAGCTTGAATAGGTGTAATATGGTGTGTTAACTTATGGATAGAGATTATCTTAGATAAGTATGGTAGGTTTTCTCCTTGTTAGGTGGATTTATTCATTATTTGATATATATAGGTGGAGATGATACTTAATAGAACAAGTTTTGCATATGAAAAAGACAGTGTGCAGATGTGAAAATTTATAGGGTGTGATATAATATATTGTGGTATGTTATTATATAGGTTTAGGTGCATAATATCATGTTTGGATGATTATTGACAAATTTAGATCAACAATTTAGTGAACTCATTTGTGAATTCAGGAGGAGATATTCTATCTCTGTGAGAGGTTCTTTGTAATCTTATTTTGTTAAAATTTTATTGAAGAATTTATTGGTGGATGTATCCCACGTTGGGTGAACCATGATATATATGTGTCATGTATTATTGCTTATTTTATTTTCTCCATTATTTATTTTATTTACTATGATTTGAGGAATTGTTTCTGTGATGCATGCAGTGCATAATTAAATCTGATTTTACACATTTAAAATCTAGTTTGAATTTTTGTAATTCCTAATAGGATAAATAAAAAATTTAGATCACTTTTCATAGTATAGTAAGCCTAGGTCATCATAATGGTTGAGGTTGGACTACGAGATAAGTAATTTAGGCAGAAGGAGATAGTGTACATGAGAGTTTTGGAAAATGAGAAGGTCTAGGAAATAAGGATAGAACCTTTGAGATATGTTATCCAAATGAATAGTATTTAGATGTTAGATTTTCATTTTTAGTGTTTGCAAGTTCCAAATAATTTCTAAAGCATTTGAGATGTTAGATAGACTTGAGGCATAAAAATGGAAAATGGAGAAAGATATAAAAATGCAAATTAAGTTTGAGGAAATGGAAGAGGAAATATCACAACTACGATTAAGATGTAAAATCTAAATGAAACCAAAAATAGTGAAAAATCCATCCGTAAGTTCAGCTAAGCAACCTGAAATTTGGTGTACTGCATAATCTGAGGAAGGGCATAGTAAGCTAGAATGTCCCTATGCTAAAAAAATGAAAAGATCAACATTAGCTTAGGCCAACCCAATTGGGATGACACCTCTAGTCTAACAATAAATTATAAATGATAGAATTTGGTGTGACATTTGTAGGCTATATGATAAACATCCTCAAAACCTATGTTGATTAATGGAAGTAGCTCATCCAACCAACCAATTGAGATATTTTACAATGTGTGGAATGTTTGGACACTAACAAAAAAATTTCTTAGGAGTAGAGGATTTAAAGGAATTAAAATAAATACAAAAAAGATGATACATGGTGGAAAAATAACCCAAATTACCCATTCCCCCCTTAGTGACAACAAATACAGATCCTGCATAACATGTACAAACCCCATATCAACCACCTCTAGCACCAAAAAATATAACTGGTCCCCAAGATAATTTTTTTAATAATTATCAAGGTGGCTACCAAGGTGGGTATAATGGAGGAGGTTTTAATGGATTTTATAGGGGAGGATACCATAATGGATATCAAAGTAACAACTATATACTGAGATATCATGGGGGCTACTAATGTGGCTATCAAGGGTATACTTATCATATAGGATATGTTTAAACTTAAATTAGATATGCATCTTATTTGGTAGATAGGGTTAAGGTTAAAAAAATGAAAATGAATAAGTGTAAAAATTAGATCTATAATAGGCCAATTAATTGCTAAAATCAAGCATAACATATACTAAATTTATTAAATTGAGATATGCCAAAAATAGTAAGTATAACTATGCTAGATATGGAAATGACAAATAAACAATATACTTAGTTAGCTCTGATGTTAACATAATTTTGGATTTAAAATAGGAAGGAAGTAAGATGGAATATAATTATAGAACAATCACCAAATTATGTATTTTGTATCAATGTAGCTGTGGACACTATTGTTAGCCTCAGATGATTATGTTGATGCTACTCTATGTGTTAGATACATGTGTCATGTATGGAATACTTATTAAAATGACTACATGAATGCTTCTATGTTTGTTATTACCTTCACTCTATTGTATTCAGATTTGGTTCATGGATTATCGCTCCTCATGAAATGATCAAACCCTTGTTACTAATATTCATAATGTCCATGGGAAATATGGGTTAGTGATCTCATGGTGTTGAGCTAACCCTATATACCCCTCTATCAATGGGTGTTGCCTACATATCCAATACTCTAAAGAGGGCCTCAAATTGATATATTTCAGCCGTAATGTGTTGGCCTGTGTGTACATAAGGGTGAAATATGTGGAAAGTAAGTACAAAAATCACCTATATTATAACTTGGAAAATCAAGCTCTTACACTCCTTCAATACTTTAGACATGTAACTAGTTTATTACTATGATTGATATGATAATAAGAGAGAATAAGAAAGTTTTGTTCACTTGAGTTCTTATTAAGTGGTCTTTGGAATGAATTATAGGTAGGTTTAGAATCAGGAGTGATTGTGTTTATATACCACTCCTATCGAGAGAATATCTCACAAAATATCACTTAGGTTGACCATTATGATAAATTTAATTTTCAAATTAAATGACTTTTGGGTACATAACACTTGTGTTAGGGTAGGAAATTATCATTGATGTAGGGGTCTAGAATTGATATTTATGTCTTAGTAGTTAGAGAAAACATACATGCTCAAAACTTTCTAAGGCATAAGATAAGAAGGTTTTAAGCATTCTAGGAAAGATATAAGTCTTGGGTCATCAACATAAGACTGGTCAAACTAAGAGATAGGATAAAGGGCAAAAGATAGAGAATATGTAAGACTTATAAAAGTGGGAAAGGTATAGAACTGAGAGGAATAACCAAGGTCTAAGTTTAACAAGTTTACAATACTGAGGTGCATATAATTCATAAATAAAATATACATTTACCCCCCCTTTAATCTAGTATGAAATTACTAGTTTAAAGTAAATAAATGAGTACTTGGGTGTGTATAACACACCTTTCCTTTGTGTGAGCCCAACTTGAGTGGTTTGATAGTGACTAATCTAAAACCAAGAGCATGTTATAGTATATAATCAATGCATATAATCTTAAATTTAAAGTATTTACAATTGTTTTAAATTTAAAGAGTAAGGTTTAGGAGTACACATGTGTATCAATTTAACCACCTTACTTATTGGCAAGTCAACTTGAAAATATGTCTCATTATGACATAAAAATATTTTTCCCAAAATCAGTCACTTGTTTTTGTCAACATGTTGACCATTTTGGTCCTGCAGGCTAAAACGCTCTCTTTTCTTTCTCAAAATATTTTGAGCAGTTAAGTTTTTCTAATAGTCAAGCCTTTTCAGCTAAGGAAATCACAGGTTCAATAGGCAAGTTTTCTCAAGGGGAAATTCAAAACACTTTAGGAATTTCCTAAAAATCATAGGTATGGTTCAATGCTGAAGTTCAATCAAAAGGATCAATGGCGGGGTTCAAAGAATTGGAATGAACCATTGAACCCTGACTTCGAAAGGTTCAAAGGTTCAATGAATTCAAAGGTTCAACAAGTTCAAAGGACTTAAATAATAAAAGGATTCAAAGAGTTAGAATGAACCATTGAACAATTAAACTCCAAAAGGTTCAAAGGTTTAAAGAGTTCAAAGTTCGAGCAGAAGCTTTGAGTGAATGGTTCAAACAATTGGTTCAATGACACCTTGAATGCATAAAAGAAAAATAAGTAAACATGGCTCTTTACAAAACATTGAATCACTAAACTACTAAACCATTAAACCAAAAGATTTCAAGTTTCAAGGTTCAAAGTGGTTCAAACAACCGATGATGTTCCCATGGATGTCAAATTTAGGGTGATGGAATAACTATTGATTTTCAAAAGACCTGAGAACAAACTTAGTGACTAGCCAAGAAAGGAGTCGAAGGAGCCAACAAAAAGTAAGAAGATAGCTCCAAGAGCTTAGATCACTAGGAAGAGATAAAATGTAGCAAGGAAAGAGGGAATGATGTATAGAACCAAGAAATATTTGTAGATGAGTTATTCCAGTAGGTGGAGCAGTCCACCAGGTAGACCTCAGAGAGTGCAAACATTCAATGGCATGGCCTATTTTTCTTCATTGATTAAAGGTGAATAAATAGCTGTGTAAGCATCATAAAGAAGACCATGCAACCCATGCTTTAGAGGAGACATTTGAGATGATTTATAATGCCAAAGTCAAGGATGATAACCTATTCTAGCATGGCCCCTTCATAGAATTTCCAATAAATTCAATGCAGCATGGGCCATTTCATGAAAACAAGTGCCCAAGTCTTTCTTTGGATGCTATATATTATAATCTCTCATTTTGAATTAGAGAATATCTCTCTGTTATTAGAAGCAAAGCTCTACCCAAATTAAAAGGCATTCTTGAGACTTTGAGCTTAGACTGTTAATCATATTTTATCAAGTGAATGAGAGAGTAAGTGACCTTTCAGACTTTGTGTTGAAATATCTTGTGTTATCTAGGAAATCATTCTTATGTATTTTTCCTAAATACAGTCTTGTCCATTTAATCAAATAAGCAGAACAAATGGAAATAATCTAGAAGATGTCCTGAAGCCGACTGTGGGAGACTTTGTGCTACCATAATTGTCTTTAGTCTATGTTTTGTGTAAAGGATACTGGAGAGACTTTGAGTTCCCCTTATCTTTCGTAATCTTTCAATCTATTGTAGTTTTCAGTGGAGACTTTTTGCTGAAATTCAAACTACTGTGTTATTTCATTCTAAATTAGTAGGAGAAATAATGAAAGACTTTGTGCTTTCATGAGTTTATTGTGAATCCAATTACTACCCAGGAAGGATGCCTGCTATTTTTTGAACATCATTTCTGAAAGAAGAGAAATGTATTCAGTAATTACACCAAAATTCTCCTTTGTTTTTTGAACATCATCTCTAAAAAAAGAGAGATGGATGGTATGATTTCACCCTTGAGTCTATTTTCAATTTATATTAGTATATTATAGTTTATAGGGAACCTCCCCTTGCTGAGAGGAGAGATTTATCTCATTATAGCTGTGGTCACCACATCCATTTTGTCACATAAATATCCTTATGTTGTGGTTGATATACCCATTTTTCTATTATTTAATTGATGACAAAATATTCACCCAACAGTTTTTGGTGACTCTGCTGGGGAAGAATGCACAGTTTGAAGCCTTAAGCTTCAAATTGAAGTATTTTTAGTTATTTTCCATTTCTATTTCACACTCTGATAGATCTATGATACACACGAAGCCAGAGAGCTCAAGGTATTGTTGACCCTATATTTGAGTTGGTGCAGCTAAGTAACTTTTATCTTTTTCCTCCACCATCTCACCTTCAGTGAACCAGGAGTTTTCCTCTTACAAATATTAGATCTCTAATACCAGGAAAAGCTTCTCTTTTCTCTACTAGTAGAGCTTTGTCTATACATATCCCACAGAGATTTTTCATCCCTTCTTTCAACAGTGATATCATGGCAGCTCAAGGCCCCTGGGGTAATACTTTTGGTCCTTTGAATCTAACCCCACCTTTACATGAACTACCCCATAGTTCAAGGAAGATTTTTCCCAAGTTCTATGGTGATGGGAAAGTTTATTCTGATGAACATATTTCAGCCTTTTGCATAGACTGTGGTGTGATAGGCATTGAATATGAAGACATATCAGTCAGACTGTTTGTAGAAACATTACAAGGCACTACCACATATTAGTTTTATCATCTACAAGCACAAACAATGATTGACTAGAACACTCTCAAGGCCAAGTTCAAGGCTAGGTTCAAACTTTTAGAACATGCACATGCCCTATTAGCTCAAATTGCACAAATGAAGGAGCCTCATGAGCCTATGCAAGAATTCATTGCTAAATTTGATAAGCTAAGGAACAGGATTCCTACAATTGCTCAGTCGACACCTAAAAATCTTATATGCTTCTTCATCAATTCTCAGCTTCCTAAAGTGAGTTTCTTATTGAGGCAGGCTAGCCACATAGATCTTGCTATAGCTTAGATTTTGGCTACTAAGGTTGAAGATGATATTATCTTGGTAGGAAAGATAAGAAGATATCATAATAGAAATAAATCTTCTTCATCTTCTAAATTTTTTTTTACATGCACCACTGATCTTATGGTGCAAAAGCTAGCAAATGAACTGCTAGATCTAAAAAAGCAAATGGCACAAGGGATGTCTGCCCCTCCTTCTTATTGAGATATAAAAAGGAGGATGTTTCTCAACCAATCGTATTAAGGCAATGCTGCCAGGAATTAAGGGTAACCAAATTGTCTTCCTCCCCCATAGGGGAAGCTTGCCATTGAAGCAACACCAACTAATTTAGTAGTTGGTTATCATGAAGCTAAACATGATTTCTCTTTCCAGCCTGAGTTAGACTAATAAGATGACACTGATCTCTTTGAATAAGGTGAAGAATAATTAGCTAGTGACTCCAACATTGGTTTCCTGAATTACTAGGATGAAGCTAGAAGTAAGGGAGAAGTGTTTGAATGATCATATGTTGTATTTACCAGGTCCCAAAACCAGTCAACTCATCAAGCTGATAAGGTAAAAATAGGGGAAGAATCTCGATCAACAATTTCAATTGCTAAATAGGGGACTTCTCTACCTTTCCAATCAAAGGACTAGGTAATCAATAAAAAAGTAAGTACCTCAAGCAATCCTGCACCTTCTACTTCAATTTCTCAGACTAGTACCACACCCAATAAAACCTAGAATGATGGAATTCCTTCCTCTATTTCTAGTTAATTTTAGTTATTTGACATAATTGACCATACTAAGAAGACTAAGATCCAAATGTCTGAGTTTGAATACTTATAAGCCAACCCAGAGTAGTTAGATAGGATAGTTGAATGCATTAAAAATAAAACCATCCCTACAAGACAAGATGTTTCAAAGATAAATCATGATCTCCCAAAGAACACATCTGCCCAAAACAATCTTGTCATTACTCCTCTTGTTTCCCTTGGGAAGATAAAACCTTTCTATGTTTCCCTATTGATAAATGGTCATCAGCTGAACAACTGCATTATAGATTATAGCACCTCTGACAATGTGATGCCTGCCAAGGTGGCAGACTCTCTTAGCCTCACTCTGACTAAAACCTTTGGGAGATGTTTTTCCATGGAAAAAAAATAAGTGCCACTTTTGATTCAAATCAAAGATGCCCAATTTGCATTTGCAGCCTTCCTAGATAAGAGGATTAAAATGACAGTCTTGGTGGCTGGCGTTCCAGCCTCCTACGATATTATGCTTGGGAAATTTTTTTACAAGGATGTTGGTGGAGAATTGAGCATGGACCTATTTGAAGTGAGGATACTTGTCAAGGGTGTCATGCAAAGTCTGCTTCCTGAGAAGGAATCAAAATACATTGTCACCCAAACATCAGCCCCTAAAACTCAAATTCTCTTTGAATCTTCAAGAATGGGTAATTACTTTCTGTCTATAGAAGATGTTTCTATTTCATCAGATGAAAGTTTACTAGGTGACAATCCAAAAAAATTTGACAAGATGTCACAAAAATTGGAGTGCAGTATAGATGAAAAGGATCTTTCCTTCCTAATGAAGAAAAATATGAAAGAAGATCAAATTCTAATGATGTCTAGATTCTTGAATTTGATGGCATCTATTCTTCTACCAGTTCTAGAGCTGGGATTGTTTTGATATCTCCTCAATGAGATATTTTTCCCTACTCATACAATCTGTAGTTCATCAACACTAAAAACACCATTGAGTATGAATCTTTGTTGCTCAAATTGAAAGTTGCTCAAGATAAAGGCGTCAAACTTCTTCACGCCCAGGGAGATGTTGAACTGGTGGTTTGTTAGGTGAGGAACCTGTATCAAACCAAGAATGAAATATTGTGGCATTATCGCAATCTAGTGTGGGACTACCTTGAAAGTTTTGAGGATTTTAGCATTTTTACAATTCCCAGAGAATTCAATAATCGAGCAAATTCCTTGGCCATCTTTGCAACTCTCATGGTTCCTCACTAAAATTTCAAAGAGCACAAGTACACTATTGAGTTGATCTTTCGACCAAGTGTACCTAATAATGCCAACCATTGGTAGGTGTTTAATGGTGACAACCAAATCATCATTTTTTTGGAATAGATGGATAGCTTTGAGGAGCTTTATTTTGAAGGCAGTGAATCTCTGCCTTGGGAATCAGTGCCTAAAACAAATTTAAAAATTGGTAAAGAGTTCCTTCAGCTCAAAGGGAATAAAACTCCCAAAGGATTAGTTTCTCCTTAGAAGCTATTCGATAATCATAATAGGTTTATCAAGAATCCAAAAATGGAGTCAAGATCCTCCAAAGATTTTGATCAAATAAATTTGAGTACATAAGATAATCCCAAAATGGTCAACATTAAGAATTATTGCACTCCTAATGAAAAACTCAAATTCATTACTCTGCTTTGCCATTACATTGATGTTTTGGCATACTCTTATGATGATTTGAAATCTCTCAAGCCTAAAAAAATACAACATGAAATTCCTCTCAAGGTTGGGTCATTGCCTCACAAGCAGAAACAAAGGTAGTACAACCCCAGGATATCAAGCACTATTCTTTCTGAGATACATAAAATGTTGAATGCAAGAATTATTTCCCAATCCATCATTCCACTTGGATTGAGAAAATAGTCCTTATGAGAAAGAAGAATGGGGAAGTTTGCCTCTATGTTGATTTTAGAAATCTAAATCAATCCTCTTTAAAATACAACTATCCCCTGCCCATCATGGATCAACTGATACAGACAGTGACTGGCACAGAGATGTTATCAATTTTAGATGGTTTTTTAGGATATAATTAAGTGGAAGTTGGTGAAGCAGACCAACATAAGACCAATTTCAGTACACCTTGGGGCACTTTTGCATATCATATAATGCCTTTTAGCTTGATCAATGTTGGTGCCGCCTTCTAGAGAGTGATGGATCTTGCCTTCAGGAATGAAATGGAAAAGTTCATTTTGGTATATATTGATGACCTAACCATATTTGATAAACATCATCCTAATCATGTGCATCATTTAAAACAAGTGCTAGATTGATGTCGATAAAATGGTATTTCTCTTAATCCCAAGAAGTCAATTTTTAGGGTTATAGAAGGGAAAGTTCTTGATCACACTGTATCTCGAGAAGGCATAAAGATCAACCTAGAAAGAGTCAAATCCATCCAAGAGCTTGATCTTATTGCTAGTAAGAATTCAGTTCATTCTTTCTTTGGAAAGGTGAATTTTCTACAAAGGTTCATTCCTGAATTCGTAGAGAAGACTCGCCACATTGTCAACATGATGAAGGGTAAAGCTGCTTTCCACTGGACTGAAGAATGCAAGTCAACATTTCAAGATATCAAGGAGGCTATCACCCATGCCCCAATCTTGGTTTGTCTATATTATACTAAAGACTTCGTAATATATAGCTATGCTTCTAAACACATGCTTTCAACCATTTTAGTTCAGCAGAACAAAGAAGGTGTGGAGTCCCCTATATCTTTCATGAGTTGTCCTCTCAAAGCTCATGAGCTAAAATATTCAAACATGGAGAAGCATGATTATGTTGTGGTTAAGGTAGTAAAACACTTCCATTTTTACATCTTGAACTCACACACTATTGCTATGGTTTCTGATACAACAGTAAAGTCCATTCTAACTCAACAAGAGTTTGGAACTAAAAGGGGAAATTAGATTACTAAAATCTAGGAGTTTGATCTTGTTATCAAACCTATGAAACTTGTGTGGGGAAGAGGTCTCTGCTAATTAATTGCTAATAACATACCAAAGGAAATAGGGCATGAAGAAACAAAAGTTGAAGACATGCCCACAATTCTCTTTGTCACCACTACGAATGAGTGCTATTCCAATATTGCTCATTTCCTTATCTATGGTGAGTGTCTTGCTCACCTGTCTCATAAAGAAAAGAGGACTGTTAAGTTGAAAGTTGCTAACTTTGTCCTGTGGTACAATGGTTTGTACAAGAGGAGCCTTGATGGGGTATTTCTTCATTGCGTGGATAAAGTGCAATAGAGCAAACTTTTGGAGTCTTTCCACAACTTGGCTTGTGGAGGACATTTTTTTGCACCTATGACTACCCATAAGATTCTATGAGTTAGGTACTATTGGCATACTCTTTTTCAAGATTCATATACTTGGGTGCGTAGATGTGAGTTGTGTCAATAGTTCATTGGGAAACCCAAGTTGGCCATGTTACCTCTCAAGCTTGTGGTGATCGAAGAGCCTTTTTAGTAATGGGGTATTGATTTCATTGGCACTGTAAACCTATCCTTGAGTGCTGGACATGACTATGTTCTCACAACCACATACTACTTTACCAAATGGGTGGAAGCCATTCCATTCAAGCGTGCTACTTCAAAAGTGGTATGTAATTTTCTTAAAGTATCATCTAAATCACTTCAATCCTTGAAGTATCAGATAAGTCTAGTTGTAAATTTGTATAGTCTTTATTTGTTTTGTGTTGTTCATTTGTTTTTGGCACCTTTATTTTTTGGGTAGCATGAATCTATAGCCCAATGGTATAGATGAAGGCACTTAGAGTCTGGATTCTACTCCCTTTGATTGCTTCAAATCCAATCGATGGAAGTTCCCCAACTGGAGCCAGCAGTTATTTTTAAAAATCTGTCACTTATTTTTATGGACAATATGTCGACCATTTTGGTCCTACAGGCCAAAACACTCTCTTTTCTTTCTCAAAATGTTTTGAGTAGTTAAGTTTTTATAATACTCAAGCCTTTTCAGCTAAGGAAATCATAGGTTTAATAGGCGAGCTTTCTCAAGGGGAAGTTCAAAACACTTAAGGCATTTCTTAAAAATCATAAGGATAGTTCAACACCGAAGTTCAATCAAAAGGCTCAATGGTGGGGTTTAAAGAATTAGAATGAATGATTGAATCGTTGAACCATTGAACCCCGACTCTGAAAGGTTCAAAGGTTCAATGAGTTCAAAGGACTCAAAGAATAAAAGGATTCAAAGAGTTAGAATGAACCGTTAAACCATTGAACCATTAAACTCTGAAAGGTTCAAAGGGTTCAAAGGTTCAAAGAGTTCAAAGTTCAAGAAGAAGATTTGAGTGAATAGTTGAAATAATTGGTTTAATGACACCTTGAATGCATAAAATAAAACTAAGTGAATGCAGCTCTTTATAAAACATTGAATCAATGAACTACCGAACCATTGAACCGTTAAACCATTGAACTAAAAGATTTCAAGGTTTAAGGTTCAAAGTGGTTCAAGCAACCGATGACATCCCTACAGATGTCAAATTTAGGGTGATGGAATAACCATTGATTTTCAAAAGCCCTGAGAACAAACTCAGCAACCAGCCAAGAAAAGAGCTAAAGGAGCCAGCAGAAAGTGAGAAGATAGCCCCGAGAGCTCATATCACTAAGAAGAGACAAAATGTAGCAAGGAAAGAGGGAACAATGTAGAGAACCCAAAAATATCTAAAGAAGAGTTATTCTAGTAGGTGGAGCAGTCCACTAGGTGGAACTCAGCCAAAGTAGGAAGATTAGTCATCCAAATGTGTAGGTTTACCACATCAAAAGGGGACTGATCTCTCCTCTCATCAAGGGGAGGTTCCCTATATATATATATAAATAGAAAATAATACTCAAGGGTAGGACAAACCATCCATCTATCTTTCTTCAAAGATGATGTGTGCAAATCAAAGGAAAAACTCAAGGGAAATAACTGACTGCACTCCTCTTCTTTCAGAAGTAATATTCAACAAACCACAAGAATACTCTTGGTAGTAATAACAAAATGTAGCAAAGATGTAGTAACCAGCAAATCAAGATGTAGCACAAAGTCTCCACCTGAATTGCTCAAGAGTAAGATATGAAGGATAATGAGGGCACAAAGTCATCCCAAGGTCCTTTACATAGAAATGAAAAAAAAATACACTAAAGGCAATTATGGGGGCACAAAGTCTCTCCACAATTGACTCTTTAGGACACCTTCCTACTACTGTCACTAATTTTGCTTGTTGAATTAAAGGAATAGAAGATATATTAATGAAAAAGACATAAGAATAGATTCCTCAACAAAAAAGATATTACCTTCATTGTACTTGTTCCTAAAAAATCTCAACCTTTACACCTTGCTGATTTCAGACCCATTAGCTTATGCAACACTGTGTATAAGATATGTACTAAACTACTGGTTTTGAGAATTCAACCCTTGCTTGACAAAATTATTTCTCTTGCTCAAAAAGGTTTCATCCTGAGCAGATAGATTCTTGATGCTGTGATCACCACACATGAGAATATCCACTTCATGGATAAGAGCAAAATCCCTGGGATGGCCCTCAAGCTTGATATATCCAAAGCTTATGATAGAGTCTCATGGACTTTTCTATTCCAAGTGATTAAAAAATTTGGGTTTAATGATAAATTGTCTTGCTTATTATGGAATGCGGTCTCTTCTACTAAATTCTTAGTGCTGGTTAATGGTGTTCCTAGAGGGGTTTTCTCCTCGAGAGGAATTTGTCAGGGAGACCCCCTCTCCCCATACCTATTCATCATTATGGCTGAGGCACTGGGAAGATACATACAAGCTGATATAGTTTCAAAAAAGCTAGTAGGCATCAAACCTGCCTCTTCCCTTCATCCTATGGTTATATAGCAGTTTGTGGATGATACCATCTTATTTGGTATCTCATCGGTGATCAAAGATAGAAGATGGAATAATATACTTAATGATTATGCCAAAGACTCGAGACAAAGAATAAATTTCCAAAAAAGTAATGTGTACTTCTTCAACACTCCCAATGAACTTAGGCATATAATCATTGATATCTTAGATTGTGCTATGGCTAGCCTACCAGCTACCTACCTAGGTCTCCCACTCTCAGTCAAAGAGGTATCTTCAAGTTTTTGTAATGGTATTGTGGAACGTACACAGAAGAAACTTCTTGGGTGGAAGGGGAAACTACTCAGTAGTGCGGGTAAGATGCAACTTCTTCAGACATCCTTGCAAGGTATTCCTACTTACTTCATGTCTCTTTTTAAAATTCCTACGTATTTTTCTAAAAAGCTGGAATAGATCCAAAGGAAATTTTTATGGATAGGAGTGGAAGACAAATAGAGAATGTCTTTAGTCAGATGGGAAAAAGTGTGTCTCCCAAAATCTCATGGTGGACTTAATATAAGATCCATCAGGAATATGAATAAATCCCTCCTCTCAAAAGTTAGTTGGAATCTGATTCACAACAATAGTGAGTGGGGTGAAATAATGTATTCCAAATACATGCATAGCATTGATGATTCCAAATTTCTTCAACAAGGGGGATTACCCCAGGGGTCTGTGATATGGAATAAAATGCTAAAAAGTAAAAGTCTTCTCAAACAAGGAATTAGGTGGAAGCTTAGAAATGGCTGACAAATTAAATTCTGGGAGGATAATTGGTTAAGGGACAAGCCTCTCATCTCCCAAGGAAACTATGGAGAAATTATAGGCCTGACTACTCAGTTCTTTAGTGATAGGGTTAGTGATTATATGGAAAATAATAATGGGATAAGGAGCTAGAAAAACCTTTTGGATTGTTGTGTGCACAGGCCTGAGGTTATCCCAAGAATTTGGGAGATCCAGTAATGTGTTCAAGAGATCAGATTCCTGCTCTTCCCTTAGGAGGATGAACAATACTGGTGGCCAAATAAGAATGGATCATTCTTTGTCAAATCTGCCTATCATCTGCTTACACCTGAAGCTCAGAATAAAGAGGTATGGAAAAAGGTTTGGAATCATAAACTCATTCCAAAGATTAACTTGTTTTGGTGGGCTGCTACCCATAACAAAATCCTTACTCAGGACAACCTTCAAAAGAGGGGGTTTACTTTGGTCAATAGATGTTTTTTGTGTGGTTCAAGAGAGGAATAAATTTCACACCTATTCATACACTGTGAGTTTACCTGGGATTTATGGGGCAAAATACTTAACAACTTTGGCATTGAATGGGTTTGTAATTTTGACCTTAAATAAGTAATTCTCAGCTAGAACTCAACCTTCACACATCCCTGGATTAAGTAACTATGGGAGAAAGCTCTACCATGCTTCAGCTGGACTTTATGGAAAGAGCGAAATCACAAAAATTTTAGGGACATTGCTAGAAATGTTGCTCAGGTGTTTAACTCCTTTGCTAGGACCATCTTGGAAAGTGTTACTACAGCTCATATTAGTGTTGTGGAGAAACCCCTATCTAAATTTGAGAGTCAAATTGCTGCCAAATGAAAGGTTTTAAACCTTATCCCTGGGCATGATAATTCCAAAATTCTTCAGAGAATTCATACTAAATGGATACCACCTAAACCCAATTAGATGAAACTCAATTTTGATGGGGCATCCAAGTTGAGTGGTAAAGCAAGTGGAGGAGGAATAATAAGAAATGAAAAAGGAGGTATGTCTACTGTCTATGCTAGTGGCATGGGTTGCCAGAGCAATAACTATGTTGAAGCTATGGCCTTACTTTGGGGATTAAAGTTAGCTATATCCCTAGGAATTAGAAATTTGAATATTTAGAGAGATTCTAAGTTGATCATAGATGCCGTTAATAAAGCATCTAGCTTTGGTATCCAAATAAAAGACATCATTATGGACATCTAGTTTCTTTTATAAAAGTTTTTTGAAGTTGAGATTACCCACACCTACAAAGAAGGTAATAGGGTCGCTGATGCTTGTGCCAACCTTGGTCAGCAATTATCAGGATGGAGAGTATGGCGATAAGGGGCTCATATACCCCCAAACATTAGAGAGAGAATTTAGAAGGAGATGATGGAGCATGAATGATGCACATTGATGATGAAGATAGCTTTCGAAGGTGGTCCATGTGGAGAAGGCCATTGCTGGTCATGGAAGCGGTGGGTAATCCAGGGGATGCTGAAAATGCAGACAATGAGAATCTTAAGGATCTTGTTAATTCTATAGTTATGTAGTTTTGTCCTTTCTGAATCTAGTCCTTTCAGTGTTTTGTTTTGATTTTGACTTTGTTTCTCAACTATGCTATTGGTTCGGTGCTGGCATATTTTGTTTGCCAGCCTTCCTATCTTTTTTTACTGTATAGGGTTTGGCCCCTGGTTTGCCACCTTAATTAATAAAAAAAACAAAGATATTACAACACAAAGTCTGAAAAATCACTTGCTTTCTTATTCCAATAACAAAATATGATAAAAAATTGAGCTCAAAGTCTTAGAAATGCCTTTCAATTTGGGCAGAGTTTCATTCTGATTGTCAAAAAAGAGATCCATTTACAATAGAAGAGAGTCCCTTATATAGCCTCTTCAAGAAGGAATCGGGAATAGTCACACATCATGTTTCATTGAAATCTATTAAGAAGACAGGCTAGAACTTAGGGGCATTTATCCATTTGATTTTATCAATGCAGAGAAACAAGTCACGCTATTGAAAGTTTGCAACTTTCAATGTCCACCTAGCGATTTGATCCTACCTTCATCATTCCTCCTTTTCTGGTTAATTGAATCGGGTCTTGGATTCAATTTGCTATTTTGTTTCTTCCTCGCTTTTTGTTGGTCTTGGCCTTGAAGCATGTGAATGCATTTGGGTCTGTAGATTCAAAGGATCAACGGTTATTTTATGAGCTTTAAAATTGATGTTCACGTGCCCATCACTATGTTTTCAATGGCTAGTTCCCTGTCTTGAATTTGACATCTTCGGGTGCATCACCCCTTGGTCCTTCCTCAAATTTTCTATTTGGAACTTTCCTAGAAAGAACTTGCCCCTTTGGGCCTTAAGAAATGATCTACCTTGGGTCAAGAAGAGCCTCCCATAAAGGTATCTGCCCTTCGGGCAGTCTTCAGATGGCCTTTAGGCTTCTTTATTCTGGTGGGTCACTAGATTCTTCCTTCAAATTTCTCATTTTATATCTTCCTGAAGGGAAGGTGACCCTTCAGCTTTAGGGAAATGTCCTTCAATTTGGTAGCCGAGAGTCCCCTACAAGGGCACCTGCCCTTCGGGGTCCTTCGGCAGCCTTTTCCTTAGAAGTCTTTCACAGGCTTTCCTCGGGCTTTCTCCGCAGACAAATTCCCACGAAAAAAAAGTCTGTGGACATTTCCCATGGACAAAAAGTCTGTAGAAATTTCCCATAGACAAAAAGTCCACAGAATTGTTCCATCCATTTGCCTTGGTTATTTCTTCAGGCTTTCTGCCCACAGCTTCTCTAAATTCTTTCAGACTTTTTGTCTGAAGGAATTCCTTTGGACAAAAAGTCTGAAGGAATTATGCCTTAGTCTTTTTCAATTGCCTTAAACAAAAAATTTGAAAGAATTTACCTTTGCGGCCTTCTTTGAAAATGACCCTTCCGAAGGGTACTGTTGTCGACCAAGTGCCCTCCATAAGGGCACTTGTCCTTTGAGAGGCTTCTTTGAACTAAGTCAATGATCCCTTTGATTGAACCAACTAAGTGAACCATTTGATTGAACCATTTTTTTGAACCAAGTCGATGAACCACTCTGTTGAACTTAAACATTGAACCACTCTGTTGAACTTAAACATCGAATCGCTTGGTTGAACCAAGTCGATGAACCAATATTTGAACCAAAATGGTTCAAGCCGATGGTTCAATTGAATGAACCAAGCCTTTGAACCAAGCGGATGAACTAAGTCATTGAACCATTTGTTTAAACCAACCATTGAACCAAGTTTTGGTTCAACAGTTCAAACGAAGCCTTGAACTGATTGAGGAACCATTTGTTTGAACCAAAGGATGAACCAAAGCATTGAAACAAAGTGGATGAACCACCCAAGTGAAACAAAGTGTTGAATTACTTGATTGAACCAAGCCATTGAACTATTCCTTTGATTGAACCCATCGTTGAACCAAAAGCGTTGAACCTTTTAAACTTTGAACTCGTTGAACCATTGAACCAAAGTGGTTCAATGGTTCAAAGGTTCAAGCCTTCTTTGCTTAGATGCTTGTTGATGGAGATTTTGATTGAACCAAGGCACTGAAACAATCCCAAGAATGACCAAGTGTTAGAAATTTATTATTTTGGTTAAACTCACCTGTAGAAGTCTTTGAACCTGTAGAAATGAACCTGCCTATAGAGTATGTAGAAATCAAGTCCATAGAAATAAACCTATAAAGCCCATTGAACTTGGTCTACAGAGTCCATAGATTTTCTCTTCTTGTTGAGTCCATAGATTTTCTCTTCTTGCTGAGTCCATAGATTCAAGCCTACAGAGTCTGTAGATTTAAGCCTATAGAGTCCATAGATTTAAGCCTGTAGAGTCCATAGATTTCTAAGAAGCTTGAAAAATGAGGAATTTGAATGCCCAGGACAAATTTTGAAAAGGGAAGAGATAATATTGGTCTGTAGGACCAAAATAGTTCAAATGTTGTCCCAAAAATGAGTGATATTTTTGGGGGACAACACAATGGCATGGCCTATTTTTATTCATTGAGTAAAGGTGAATGGACAGCCGTGTAAGAGTCATAAAGAAGACCAAGTAACCCATGCTTTAGAGGAGACATTTAAGATGATTTAAAATTCCAAAGTCAAGGTTGATAACCTATTCTAGCATTGCCCCTTCATAAAATTTATAATACATTAAATGCAACATGGGCCATTTCATAAAACAAGCGCCCAAGTCTTTCTTTGGATGCTATATATTGTAATCTCTCATTTTGAATTAGAGGAGATCTCTCTGTTATCAGAAGTGAAGCTCTACCCAAATTGAAAGGCATTCCTGAGACTTTGAGCTTAGACTGTTAATCATATTTTATCAAGTGAATAAGAAAGCAAGTGACCTTTTAGACTTTGTGTTGAAATAGCTTGTGTTATCTAGAAAATCATTCTTATATCTTTTTCATAAATACAGTCTTGTCCATTTAATCAAATAAGCAGAACAAGTGGAAAAAATTTGGAAGATGTTCTGAAGCTGACTGTGGGAGACTTTGTGCTGCCATAATTATCTTTAGTCTGTGTTTTGTGTAAAGGATACTGGAGAGACTTTGAGCTCCCCTTATCTTTTGTAATCTTTCACTTTGTTGTAGTTTTCGGTGGAGACTTTATGCTACACTTTAAATTACTATGTTACTTCTTCCTAAATCAGTAGGAGAAACAATGAAAGACTTTGTGCTTTCATGGGTTTCTTGTGAATCCAATTACTACCCAGGAAGGATTCCTACTATCTGTTGAACATCATTTCTAAAAGAAGAGATGCCTTTAGTAATTACACCAGAATTCTCCTTTGTTTTGTGAACATCATCTCTAAAAATGAGAGATGGATGGTATGATTTCACCCCTAAGTCTATTTTCAGTTTATATTAGTATATTATAGTTTATAGGGAGCCTCCCCTTGTTGATAGGAGAGATTTATCTCATTATAGCTAAGGTCATTACATCCATTTTTTCGCATAAATCTCCTTATGCTGTGGTTGATATACCCATTTTACCGTTAGTTAATTGATGACAAAATATTCACCCAACAAAAACTAAGATGAGGACAAATATAAATAAATAAATATTTTAGGACAAATGCCTTCAAAATAGGAGAGAGGTGAGTTTCCACCTAACAATTGTGATTAGATCAACATTGCAACCCAATCATATATATAAACTAGTGAGCATGAGTGAACAAAGATAACCCATACTATGTAACTATTGAGGCTAGATGATAAAAAAGTGTGGGTAGAATGTTACCATAACATGACCCAGCTATATATGGGGGAATATTAAATCTGATATAAGTGCCAATGTGGAGGACATGTTTATAAAACATGCACCTAGTGTAATCTGGGTGTGTTGAATACTATGCAAGTGTGGAATCTATGTCCCCACTAAATCTAAAAACTATTAATGTGTGGAATCCATGTCTCTATGACATTCCCCCACTAATATTCCACCTCTTTGAGGTGAGAGAAGAATAGAACTAGTAGTTACCTTACCTCAAAAAGAGAAGATAAGCATATAACTATGACTGAACCATGTAGCATATATAAGAACGTGTATAGATATATGTATGATTGAATCATGGTCAAACTAGGTCATTAGATGTCTAATATTATTGTATCACTAACATTATCATAAGTTTATCTATTATTATAGGATAATTTCAATACTTTTTCCTTGTCTTGAATAAATGGAATTTTAACAAACATTTTGACAATTTCAATATCTATGTATGAAAAATTAATTGCACCATAGATTGGAGCTTATTTTTGGCAATGTATTTTTATTGGTTGTTTTCATTATAAAAAACCTATGGGCTATAAAATGGAATACAATTATGTATCTTATCTTTCTCATTAAAAAGAGATGCATTTTGATAATTTTGTAATTTTGTTTCAAAAAAAATTGCTTTGGATCATTCTTTGGAATATTTGATATGTATTTAGGAGAATTTAAGACATTTTAAGCTTGCATATCATGTGAAGGCTCATCCATATTTAATGATATATCATTTTAATCTTGAGGTGGATGTGTCAAAGGTGCCTCCTTTTGTGTTTGGGGATCTTTTGGTACCCATTTTTGTTCATTGGACCTCTTTGCTTTGGGAGAATTTATCTTTTGTATATTTATTTTCAATTCAAAATAAAAATTGGTGTGGTGATCATGCATTCTATGATATGCATAGTAATATTTGGATCTTTATAAGGGGCACATAGGAGGTAAAATGATCAAATTATTTCTAAGCATTTCCCATACAATCTCACTTGATTGATTAATAAACTTTTATTCACTTGTATCACCATTGGTATTTGGTCTCAAATGGTGATATGAAACATGATCAGGCACATAGTTGATTTTGGAAGATGCAAACACATTGTTCACATTAACATGATATGGTGTTTTCCCATATGAAATCTGATTTTTCAATAAAATGATATTTGAATTTAGATATTAAATTTGCTTTTGTAACTCATGCATTAGCTTGGTCATAGTATTGATATGCTCCTTTAGGGTTTCATAATTTTTTTTTTAGGTATATCATATTAAAAATGTACGATCAAGGGATGTGGTAGGGAATTTATGTTCTCCCTCTTTTGTTACAATAAGATGATCTACCTTTTCCCTTGAAGGAGTAATAACATGAACCTAATTAGAGGGATTAATGCTATCACCCTGCATAAGGTTAGGATAAATAAGTGCATTTTAATCCCTTTGAAATGTTCTAAAAATTGATATTATAATAGGATAATAAAGAGAAATAAATTCCAAGGAGACATCAATCATGACAAAAAATCAAATTTGAATAATTACAGTAATCCAAAATTAGAGAACAGAGAAAAAATTGTAAACCTTAGGAATCTAAAAAAGTTTCATTCACATAAATCAATTTCACCAAATATTTAATCCTAAATTGTTTATGGATCCTACTTGGATAGATAGGGATATGATTATAGAACTTACAATGCACAAGGGAAATAATCATATCTATAGCATGACAATTAATTGTTAAACTTAGACATAACATTTGTTGAATTTATTAAACTAAGATATGCCAAAAATAGTAAGTAAAACTATACTAGATATGGAAATGACAAAGAGATAATGTACTTAGTTGGCTCTAATTCTAACATATTCTAGATTTGAAATAAGTAGGAAGCAGACTGGAAGATAATTCTGGAACATTCACAAAATTCTATATTTTATGCCTCTGTAGCTATAAACACTAGTGTTAGCCTTAGATGATTATGTTAAAAACATTGTCTATGTCAAATGTAGGTGTCTTATATAAAGTAACTATTAGAAAAGGATGCAACCACCTAGATGCTTCTAGGATTGGCATCACCTTTACTTTGGTTCATTCATATTTAGGTCATGGATTGTCCCTCCTCATGAAATAATCAAAACTTATTTCTTCATCTTTATAGTGACCAATGGAAAAATGGGTTGGTTGGATCATGGTGTCAAACTAACCCCAAAGACCCCTCTATTAGTGGCTTCTACCTACATAGTCACTACTCTAAAGAGGGCCTCAAACTGATTATTTATCCCATAATGTGTTGGCTTGTGTGTGCATAAGGGTGAAATATGTGTAAATCAAGTATAATAATGACCTAGCTTATAACTTGTCAAATTGATCTCTTGGGCTGATCCTTCAGTACTTAAATCCTGTAGCCTATCTATTACTATGCTCTTTGGAATGAATGTTATGTAGGTTTATAATGATGAGTGATTGTGTTTATATACCACTCTTATTGGGAGAATATCTCTCAAAATAACACTTGGGCTGACCATTAGGATATGTTTCATTTACAAATTAGTTGACTTTTGGGCATTGAACACTTAGTTAGGGTAGGACACTAGTGTCAATGTAGGGGTCTATAATCAATGTTTGTGTCTTGATAGTTATAAAATAGGTATAGTTTCAAAACTTGTATAGGCATAAGATAAGCAAGTTTTAAGCATTATGGATAAGATAAAAGTCTTGGGTCATCAACATAGGATTGGTCGAACTAAGAGATAGGTAAGGGCAACAAAATAAAGTAGATGTAAGACTTATAAAAGTGGAAAAGGTCTAGAACTAATAGAAATAACCAAGGTCTGAGTTTTCCAAGTGTACAAGACCGAGGTAATATATAATTCATAAATATCATCTACAAGAGGCCATAGTTACCGAGGATATAATGGGTACCAAGGGTAACATGGAAATAAATATCAAGGATATCAAGGATAAAATTATTAGGTAAGATAGGGTGGATAAGAGAGAGGGCACCCTACTTGCTAAAAATATAGGAAGGAAGGATACCTAGCTTGAGTTTGCATGAACTAGAATAAAGAGAATGTGCCTTCTGTCATGAAAAAGACACACATGATGTATATATGTGTCCAAAAGCTACCCAATTTTTAAAAACTTGTGGCACCAATAAAAAGGGTCCAAATGACACTATGAAACTTTCTCAACACCTAACTAAGGTACCCCATGGTGCTTAGAAAGAAGATAACCAGAAAGAACAATAAAAAACCTATAAAAAATGAGGAATTATGCCTCAAAAATTAAAATTATATTAATAATTAATAAAAAATTGGATCAAGAAAACTATAAAATCAAAAACAAATAACACCATGGATAATGGTAAAGAAACAATCCTAATGCAGACCATGCTGGGAAAATGTTAAAAGAGAATCATTGGATGGATGTCTCAAGTTATTAAAGTGAAAAAGAAACTTATCCAAATATTAAGATACATAAAAAAATAGTACAATAAAGTAAAACAATAACTGACCAAACACAATGAAAGGAAGAGGAGAGACAAACACACTTTAAATATGAAGAGATGTTTGGATTGAAGAAAATAAAAAAATGGTAAATAAACAGACATTGATAGAAAGACTCCACCAATTTTTTGATTATTGGAAGAAATAGGAACACACACACTATGTAAAAATAACAAGAACAACCAAAAATAAAAATAAAGATGTATTTCAAACAAAAAGAACATGGAAAATATTAGTAGCATATCTAGATGTTAAAGTAAAAGGTCTCGAATTTACTAAAGCATTATTAGATTTAGGTGAAGATGTCACTGTCATGTCAGAAATGACAAGGGAAATATTGGGTAAACATATATTATAATATGTATATTATGACATAGTAATGGTAGATTGAATTTTAAAATGACCAATAGGAATTTTGAAAGGAGTAGAGGTCAAATTTATGGGAACAACCAAAATCATATATTTTGAAGTAAAATAATGTTTATCTCAAAACCCATCATATTTATTACTTTTAGAATTATGATAGTTTGAATATTTTAATGTATTTTTAATTTTTATTATGAGGATATAACCCTTGAAGGGAATGGTATCATGGCTAATATTCCACTAGAAACAAGCATGAGTGTTGCTTGGATAGAAGAGGTGGGAAAATAAAAACTAGGAAGATGTATTTGATTATCTCAAAGGCATATATGCTATATAAAAATTAATATTAGAAGTAAAAATACTGAGGGGTGGGGGTTAAATCACTTTTGTTAAAACATTTCTCCAATTTTCACTTAATATTTATGAAGCATTCATTCACTTACATACATCAATTAATGCATACACAAGTATCTATGAAAGACAAAAATATAAGGACATGCGATATATGTAGGAAAACCTATAGGGGAAGAAAATACACTAATTAAAAACTTGGAATACTATCTTATAAGTAATGAATCAATATTTTAGTAAGGCACCAACCCCACAAGGAGCATCGACCCCTCACTTAGTCAAGCACCAACCCAACTAGTGCATTTATCAAGCTTCAACCTGCAAGGAGGATCCAACCCCCTACAAAACCAAGAACAAAATCAAATACCCTAAATATCTAATCAACATGAATAGTTTTTTCTTATTTAACTTATTATTACCTCCTTTGTTTTCTCTTCTCATACTTTTTTCTCACTCAAACAACTTATTAGGACTTTTCATTTAATTAGCCTTCTCTTTGGTAGAATTAGGTCATATGACCTTAATAAAAACCTATAAAAACATAGGTAGATAATAATAAAATATTTATCTCATCTTATTATATTCAATTCCTTCACTTGTTCTCCAAAACTCTATATCCTTCACTCAATAGCTTAATTTTCTAACTAGTCAAAATAGGCTTATTAGGCCTTAACTTTATACTTGATTATTTATCACACCCATAATGGTAGGTCAAGAACATAAAAATAATCATATTATTATTTAAATATATCAATAAAAATGTTTAAAAAGTGAAAAAAACATTACATAGGTCGGTCATTACCCTTAATGGCTAAAACCACCATTAGGCCTAATAGAGACCTAATGTAATTAGGCCTTCCTTAAGCACACATTTCACTTCAACCTAATTTAAATACCTTGAGACTTAACCAATGGATGAAAAAAATTCATATGTAACTTTAAAAAACCCATAATAATCTCTCCTTATGTCCCCAACACCATTTGGATTGTTTCACTCCTTGAACAATCCAATTAGGTCTACTCACCAATAGGCCTTCTCAATGCCAAAAAGTCTATCCTAAAAATTCGACCCATATACACAAATTTGACACATAAAACATAAATAAAATAATATAAATATGATATTTATGAATTAAAATAATTCAAATAATGATTTGGGATTCACCACATAAGATAAAAGGCTTCAGTAAGACTCCTACAAATGGTTTACTTAGAATCATCAAACACTGTCAACAAACAATCAAAATCATTTGAATCTCCAAAATTTAACATGGAATTAAAATTAATAAAAATACATTAAAATTATCCTATGAGATATTTATAACACCTTCAAAATCAATTTATCCTTCAAATAATTTCAAAATGACTCAGAAACATCATTTTCGCACATACACATAAAGTTGCCTGTAACACCAAAAATAGAATCAAGAAAATCAAATATTAGAACACCCATGGGAAAAATTATGTGATATTATAATGGGTTTTTGTGAACATTTAAAATCCTTATATAATATATTAAAATATATATTACATGGTCATATAACAATATTGGTCTTACAAACCAATCTCACTATGTCACTCTACACAAACTTCACTGTGTTAGATAAACCAGTTTGATGAATTTTTTTTGATTAGACACAAATGAGTTAGGAGTGATAGGTATTTAATAATGTTATAATGAATAAATATCCATCCTTAGTCCTCTATAACCAATCCCTAATCTCATTCTCATTCTCTCTTAGTTTACTCACCATTTTACTCATCAGGCCTATTTAGTGATAAGATAACTTCCATGATTGGTTTAGCACATTTTTTGGTATAAAAACTATTTATAAGTATTACACATCACCCTCTGTCCATTTTCATGCTTTGACCTAGTTAACCTTGCCTACTATATCAAAATTCCTAAAATTAAGGGGTTTCCTTTAACTTCTACTCACTATCAAGAAAAACCAAAACCACATAAGGAAACCTTGAAGAGTCATTAAAATGTAAAAAAAAAACAAATTAGGTAAAAAATACCATTTTGAGCCATAACTGATTATATTTCTCCTATCAGGTCATTATAAGGGGTTTGAGAGGGTTTTGACTAGTTTCTCTTCTTAGCAATCATTAATAAAAGATTTCCCCTAATCTTCAAAACAAATGCAAGTAAAATAAATATAGGGACATTAAAAAACTTCCATTAAGTGATTAATATCTCATGAAATTTTTTCACATGCCAACGAGTACAAGAAATCTCTTCTCGGGTCTGTAACACCCCATTCTATGCACACAGGGAACCTTATCATAGGTTTTCATGTTTCCTCCTTCAGGTATTAAATTTATAATTTGTCCACACACTTAACATGACATATCACACCTATTTAAATTATTTTAATAGCTATGACACCTTTTTAAATTATCTTGAGCCCTCATTAGGCCTCTATAGGTCACTTTGCATACTAGGCCTTATACTTCCAGTCATACTTAAGCTATGATCATGCCTTGAAACCACTTGAAATATATTTAAAACCTAATTGACATATTATGTGATATCATATCCTACTCATACACTTCCAAGCTTGCTCACACAGGTCTCAAATGGCTCAACTCATCATGCTACTAGACCTATACCAATTCACTAGTCTTTCAAGCAAAGACTAAGCCTATACACTAGAAATTTAAAATCATCAATAAGATTATTTATCTATTGATAATTTTTAATACACATTAGGATAAATTATCATACCTAACCAAATAAAAAAACTTTTCCATACATCATGCATACACCTTATTCATAGAGCTCGACCTGACTACACAAAATACGTAGTACTCAGAGTTTGGACATTAAAAGTTAGCTCTCAATGATGACATTCTTAAAAAATGATTCTATAAAGATAAATATACTCTCAAAAAACTTATGTGATTTATCACATCACAAATTTGGATCAATACTTCATATAGAACACAAGGACTTGTTAACCCATGTGCTTACCTTGTATGCTCCTCATTACTAAGAGTTCAATCAAGATGCTTCCATTATATCTTGAACATGATCTTGACATGTTATCAAATCCTCAAAAATAATACCAAGTTGCCTTCAAATTTTATCTCAATAGAGAGAGAAAACTTCATTTCCATACACTCCTTTACTAACCATGAGATCAATTCTAACATTGACATAGACTTACAACTTAAATTTGATGACAATGACAACATTAATGCCCTAATACCAATACTAGGAACAAACCTCAAAAATACCCCCTTTTTCATTGATGGAAATCAATCTTGATCATAGATGATCATTCTCTTTCCTTCAAGTTGGATGTTCTTCAATACTTAATCTTTGAAACAATAACTTTCTAAACCTTTGACATTAATGACAAAGGTTCATCTTCTTCATAATTTGATCCTCGGACCTGGGGTAACATACCTTTTCTTTCAAACAAACTCATTAATCATTTTTATTAGAAAATTTATCACAGATAGGCTCACATACCTACTCATGAGACATTATTGAATCCCTTTTTCTCCATGAAAATTCAAGATATTTTCAAAATTGCGACTTAGTTTAATCAAGTCATCTTCCAAAAATTTTGTGACTTGTCTCTTATGAACACACGTATAATAGACTTATTTGACTAAAACCTTAATTTGAATGTATTATAAGACCACAAAACTCCCCCTATGACTGAGCATCTTTCATGATTCTTGCTTGCTAGCTAAGTGCCTCCATGAAGACTAATGGAGTCACCTCTACTCTAGAGAACTAGAATAACACAAGTTCAAGAGATTCCCAGATCTTCATGTCCTTGCATGACTAAAATTCCTTCATGATCCTCTTATGCTTGATTTGTCCATCTAGATTGACCCCCTCAATCTTTTTTTGAGCAACATTCTATCTTTATTTATTGGTCATTTTCCTTCATCAATAATCTGAGCTGATAGAGAAAATTATTGGCACTCCTTTACATCTTGATTTTTCTATACCATGGTAAACAGTCCACTTAGAATTAAAGACTAGTTATCAACCTTAGCTACCTTGGGTTTCCACTTACTATTTTTTCTTCTTTCTTGTGTTCTAGAAGACTCAAATTTCTTGTTTTGCTTTGAGAAGTCATGATTACAGTATTTTGCAATGTTACCAACCTTATGATAATTGAAATATTTTATCCCTCTAGATGGAAACACCCCATGATCCATACCTCTTGGATTATTTTTCTCCTCATATTTATATGCAAATTCATTCTTGAAGGGCCTTATACAATGCCTTGATCTATGAAAAAATTGGTTACATGAATAACAATAGCCATTGAAAGGATTATCATACCTTATGTTATTATATTTATTAATAGTATTGACATTTATTCTATCAACACCCTCATTATTTAGTTTATTTTTCACATTTTTGATCATATTAGTTTCCTTTTCTTCATCTCAAAAGAACCCAATGCCTGTTTTATCATTAACAGTCTTTTCACTACTTAGAAGGTTATCTATATCATTGGTAATGTTTTCAAACCTCACAAAGGACTTGAAATTATTTGATGCTTATTTCAATTCAGCTCTCAATTTAGCTACATACCTTGCACATTCTTCTTCTTTTGCCTCTAGGCTTGTAGTCACAATTTAAAGTTAACTTTCTACCTATTTGACTATTTCCTCTTGTTACATGGAATTGTTACTTAGTCTAGCTTCAAATAAGTTGATTTTATATTCATAGTATTTTATAAAGTACCTCATCACCATATTCTATTTCTTTACCATCTTCAATTCTTCTAGATTATTCATCAACTCAACCTTAAAATCCACCTCAACACCTTCTTTATCTAAATCACCAACACCTCCAATCCATATGGATTCTTCTAGATTTGAGAAACTTGATTCTTTAGTCATGAAGAGAACCTCATTGAAATTAGGACCATAAAATTCATGATCACTCTCTAAATCACTTCTCTCACTCTCATTAGATGAGCTACAATCTTCCTTGGTGTAAAGACTCCTTTTGTTTTTGAAGAACCTTTTCTTGTTTTCATATCTTGTAAAGTTTTTATTGATATTATTAGATTTATAATACTTTTTATCATCATCATGATCTTCATCATACTCTCTATCATCATTTTTCTTATGATTATGATGAAATTATTGGCAAAGTTTCTAACCTCTCCACAATTGAAGCATTTAAAATGCATCTTGCCCTTGTATTTACTTGAACTTGTCTTCAACTTTCTTGAAAACATAGATATCAAATCATCATCATCAATATCAGATTCATCATTATATTTAAATTTATTACATTATGACGTATTATATTTTTGATTCCTTTCTATCTTGAATACAACTTCCTTCTTTGCAGGTATTCCTTCACTTGTCCTCATTTCATAGGCTATTAGGGTTCCATGAAGTCCATCCATCTCCAAATTGTCTAGAACTTACATTTATTCAATAACACATAGATTGGAATCAAATTTGGGATTTAGAGACATTAAGACATTTTTAAAAATATTAGTCTCTTTCAATTCTTCTCTTATACTTCTTATGATGTTGACCACTTCATCAACCCTCAACAAGTAGGCTATAATTGTCTCATCTTAATTCATCTTTAGACTTTCAAATTATCTTTTATGGGTTTACAACTTGGCCAATTCGACCTTAGAATATCCCTGATTAATAGTTTTAAATTATCCCACATTTATTTTAGAGATATATAGTGAATTGACTTCATAATGTTTTCCTCTAATATGCCACACATAATGTCATTTATTGCTTTTTAATTATTGTCACTGGCCTTATTACCTGATGCATCTGTAGGAGGAATAGGGAGTGTAGTATACCCATCCAAGTTTGATTTTAAAACATCATGACCTTGATAAAATAGATATGTAATCATAATAACACTCTAAAAGGCATAATTATATCCATTTAACAATGGAGCTTTGTTTGTATAAAAACCACCTTGTGCTTAACTAGACATCTTAACTTGATTAGAATCTCCTTTAGGTTGTTAGACCTCCTTAAAAGGACCTGATTTGATACAAAATATTGGAAGTATAAATAATAATGTGGGGTGGGGGGTGAATTATATATTTTAAAATATCCTTACAATTTTCACTTAAGATTCATGAAGAATTCATTCACTTACATACATCAATTAATGTATACACAATTATCTATGAAAGAAAAAAATATAAGGACATGAGATATATGTGGAAACCCTATAGGGGAATAAAAAACACTAATTAAATTTTTTTAATAATATAATATAATTAATAAATAATATTTTAGTGAGGCACCAACCCCATAAGGAGCACCAACCCCTTAGTCAAGTACCAACTCAACTAGTGCATTTAGCAAGTTTCAACTTGCAAGGAGGATCCAAACCCCTGGGAAACCAAGCACCAAATTAGATAAATTAAATATATGATCACACTTGGATTCATTTTTATTATTCAACTTATGATTACCTCCTTTGTTTTCTCTTCTCACACTTCTCACTCACTCACATAACCTATTAGGCCTTTTCACTTAATTAGTCATCCCTTTGGCAGAATTAGGTCAAATAACCTTGATCAAAACATATAAAAACATATTTAGATAATAATAAAATATTTATATCAGTTATATAATGATATTAAATCCCTTAAAATGTTATTTAAAACCCTATGTCCTTTGCCCAATAGCTTAATTTTCTAACTAGTCAAAATATGCTTATTAGGCCTTGACTTTATACTTGATTCTTTATCACACCCATCATGGTCAGCCAAGAACATAAAAATAATTGGATTATGATTTAAATATATCACTACACATGTTTATCAAGTAAAAAAACATTACATATGGAGGTCATTACCCTTAATGGCTAAAACCACCATTAGGCCTAATAGAGACCTAATTGAATTAGGCCTTCCTTAAGCACACATTTCACTTAGACCTAAATTAAACACTTTGAGCCTTAAAAATAGATTAAAAACTTAATATTTAAATTTAATATACCCATAATAATATATAATTATGTCCTCAACACCATTGGGCTCTTTTCACTCCTTGAACCATCCAATTAAGTCTACTTGCCAATAGGCCTTCTCACTGTCAGAAAGATTGTCTTGCAAATTTGAACCATATAAAAAAAATTCCACATAAAACATACATAAAATAATATATTTATGATATTTATTAATTAAAATACTTTAAATAATACTTTTTTATTCACCACATAGGACAAAATTCCTTAGGAACAATCCTACAGATGGCTTACTTAGAACCACCAAACACTGTCAACAAATAGTCAAAATCATTTGACTCTCAAAACTTAAAAAATGAATAAAAATAAATTAAAATTATAATATTATAGATTTATAACACATTATATATCATTTTATCCTTCAACTTAGTGTAAAATAACTCAAAAACATCATTTTTACTCATACACAGAAAGTTGCCTATAGCACGAAAAACAAAGTGAAGAAAATCAATTCTTTAAACACCTATGGGAAAAAATTTATGATATTAAAATGGGGTTTTATTAAAATTTTTAATAATTATATAATATATAAAAATATATATTTCATGGTCATATATCAATATTGGTTTTACAAACCAATCTCACTATGTCACTTTACACAGACTTCACTGTGTTAGATAGACCAATTTGATGACAAGTTTTTAATTGAGTATAGGAATCATAAAAAATTATAAAATAAGAGGATAGGAGGGATATATATTTAATAATTTAACTATGAATTAAGATCCATCCCCAATCCTCTATAATTAATCCATAATCTCACTCTCACTCTTGCCTAGTTTTCTCATTATTTTGTTCATTAGGCCCATTTAGCAATAAACTAACTTACATGAACAGTTTAGCACAATTTTTGTATGAAATATAATCATAAAATTTCATGGACATAAAATATAAGTCTTAAAAATCATCCTACATCCATTTTCATGCTTTGACTTGGTTAACCCTGTTTGTTATATCAAAATCCTAAAAAATAAGGGTTTTCTTATAGCTTATACTCACTATCAAGACAAACCAAAACAACCTAAGGAAACCTTGAATGTTACTTTACATTAAAAAAAAAAAAAGTTAAAAAATACCATTATTATCCATAACTAATTATATCTTTCCTATTGAGTCATTACAAGGGTTTTGACTGGTTTCACTTCTTAGTAATTGGTCATAAAGGATTGCCCCTCATATTTAATACCAATTCCAATAAAATTAAGATAGGTAAATTACCCAACTTACATGAATTTATTAGGATTTTAGGCAAAGGTTTCACATGCCAATGAATACAATAAATCTCTTTTTGGGTCCACAACACCCCATTCTATGCACACAAGGAACCTTATCACATGTTTTCATGTTTTATCCTTCAAGTATTGACTTGAAACTATGTAAAAACACTTAAAATGACATATAAGACATCTTTAAATTATTTCAAGAGATATTACACCTTGTAAATGATCTTGAAACCTCATTATGCCACTATAGGTCACTTTGCTTACTAGGCCTTATAATACCAGTCATACTTAAGATATGATCATGCCTTGAAACCACTTGAAATATATTGAAAACCTCATCCACATGTCATGTGATATAATATCATGATAATATACTACCAAAATCTCTCACACAAGTCTCAAATGTCTCAACTCATCATGCAACTAGACCTATGCCAATACACTAGGTCTTTCAAGTAAAGATTAAGCCTCAATATTAGACCTTGAAACTCATTAGTAATAATATTTATATCTTTCTCATTGTTAACATATATTAGGACAATTTATCATCCTTTTAATGGCCCAAATCATAAATATTTACCATGCATCATGCACACACCTTTTTGACAGAGCTAGAATAGGCTACACAAGATACCTAGCACTTAGAGTTTGGACATACCAAGCTAGCTCTCAATGATGTCATTTTTCAAAAATGATTATCTAAAGACAAATATAATATCAATATAATTATGAGCTTTATCAAATCACAACCTTGGATCAATAATTCATATATAACAAAAGGACTTGTTTACCCATGTGCTTACCTTGTATGCTCCTCAGTACTTAGAGTTCAATCAAGAAGTGTGCTTTATATCTTGAACATGATATTAAAATTTTATAAAATCCTTATAAATAATATCAGAATTCCTTCAAATTTTATCTCAATAGAGTGACAAAAATTCTTTTTTATACACCACTTTACCAATCATGACATTAATTCTAACATTAACATGAAAAACTTACAACTTAACTTTGACATCAATGACAACATTAATGACTTAATAATATAGAGTGGATTACAAGAAATGATTAGTCAAGAATTAGTCTAAGAAATAAAAGAGGAATGCATAAAGAGATAAACACATCAAGCCAAACTATTCATACGAGGGTTGCTAATGACAATGAAGAACAAAATGAAAGAAATCAATACTAGTTACCTTCCCAAATTGATTCCATCACCCAAGAATGACTTCAATCATGTTATATACTTGATCAAACAATCTTGTCTTTGTAAATGATGGTGGAAAAACTACTCCAATGTCTTAAGAACACTTTTCAAAACCTAGGCTCAAAACTAGAAGGAATCTCTAATCTACCCTATCAATGAAGCTAATGAAAATAACACAAATAATCAAAAACTCAAATGAATTATGGAGAGATTTTAGCATTATAAGTTTACACAATTTGAGCTTAAAAATGATGTTCATGGCCTCTCTATTTATAGATTTTTGAGATTGATCAGAATGAATTGTGAGCGTCTATATTGAGATCAAGATGTGTGGTCAAGAATCCATTCAATTTTGGAGGCTAAAATAAATAAATTCCCTCATAATGATTTGGGAAGAAGGGGGATTAATGAGGCATGGGAGGCCATGATTATGATATTTTATGCATTTATGGCTTATGGATGCCACCCTATTGATCATGTCATTAGGTGATGCAGTTAATAGAAATCAATTTCCAAAAATAAATATTCAATAACCTACATAGAAAATCAACTTAAGTTCTTGATTTAAATTAGTTAAATTTAAACAAGATTAATCAACATTAGTGAAACTCTTTAGAAATTAGCTCTCAATTAATCAAAGTGATCAGAAAGTCATATTACTGGGTCGTAATTTGACTTGAAAGGAATTTGAAGGTGATGTTAGTTACATTGGAACCATATTCCTATTTAGGATGTTGCTATCACAAAATAACAAAGGTACGTGATGTGTACTAATAAATTAGAAGAAAAGAGTGATTTAGATCAAAAAAAGGCAAAATCATCATTTTGAATCGAAATGAATTGATCAAAGTTAGGAATCACATAAAATACATTGCCCTATTTAGGGATACTTTAGCATAAATTGGCACTTGTAAATGACAAGTTTGAACCATTTAGGGTGTTTTAGTGATTTTGACCTAAAATGTGCATTTGAGTAAGATTGACAATTTCAACACAAATGGTGTTAGGAATTGGATGTCTATATTTTTCCCTTATTTGAAAAGGCATAGTGATCTATTCAGGTGAATCAACATCTTTAAAAAAAAAGAGTTGTCAAGAAGAAATTGGAAATGACCCATGATGCCCCTTAAGAGGACATACTAGGATGAAAGAGAAGGATGGACTCTTGAAAAGAGAGGGACAATGAGAGATCAACACATACAATAGATCATATCCAAATGAGCTAATGCTTGAATGCATGGTTACCATCAAAGACAAAAATATATTTAGAGGTATAATAGGCCACAAAGATGGTGAAATGGGAAGGATTCAATCCAAACATGTAAGGGACACACTTTGAACACACCCAATTTAAGAGTACAAGTTATATGCTTATGACATTGATCAATCCTAAGATAAATTTCACACTAAAACATTGCCATCATGGGCAAAAGTGTGGAGAGATTGGAATTAGAGGAAAAGATAATAAGAAGTGCCTCTTTAGAGTAGATATGATTGTGATAATATAGTTGTGCCCCAATAGGGATAATTTTGATCATTGATAAATAATAAATAATGGTTTGCCCATGTAGGTATGATTTGATTCTTACGGTCGGTTTAGATGTGGTGCCCTAGCATGGTTAAATTGGTAAGCAATTATCTCAAGAATATAACCCAAAAGATAGGTTAAAGCGAGTGAGCACAAACATAGATGTGATGGTAGAATAGATTAGAAAAATCCAAAAAAACCAAACATATAAGAATGCACAAATTAATTAAAGAGATAAAAATAAGAATGAAGATGGTTTAAATGACTCCATATGTATAAAACAAGTGGATGCTACCTACATACTTATATGGACACATGTTCTAAAATGAACTTCAGGCCAATGTAGTTCACCCAGAAGTGAGAGAGAATGGAATGAGAGATGATGAAAACTGACCAAAGATTGATTATACTCATAATGTATGTGAATAAATTCACATCTAAGCATAAATTCAAGTACTAATCCTATTGAGACTAGTTCATGCATAGTGTTCTTGAGAACTATTCATTAGATCTATGTTAACATTAAAACTTGAATCTAGAGCATAAAGTGCTTGATATTACAAAATAAATTAGGCATCATAAGTATGAATAACTCATAATGACATGGAATTTAAAATTCATGGATCTAATTTAAATGTGAATACCTATAACTAAGGATAATGGTAAACAATGACCAAAACCGGAGTTACAACTATTTACATTTAAACAAAAAACCAAAGAAAAAAAAAGATGAACATAAATAAACCTAACTTAAAATAAAGATATGAAAAATCAAGATTCAAGTAGGAATATTAAATTTTTAAAAACAAAATAAGAAAAATTTAGTAACATGAGATCAAGATATAAATAATCCAGATCGATGTAGACCATCAAGATGTTATTGAACACAAAAGAGAAAATCAAAATCAAATAAGGAAACATAAGACCAAAGCAAGAAAATAAGTAACAAAAGGAGAAAAGAAGAAGAAATAAATGAAGAGGTGTGAAAGCACAATAAAACACCAATAAAAAATAACAAAACACCAATAAAACTCAAATAAACACACACAAACAAAAACCAAGTTAGTGTGGTTTAAAGACAACTGTTCATGCACGTGTGAGAGAGGTGTTACTTTCCACCACAATGTAACAAAGAATAATGACACAAAATTTAATCCATAATTAAAGAGTAACATCAATAAAAGAAATGGTGGAAGAGAATAAAAGGGTTGGCTGAGGTGACTCTAGATGTATAAGACAAGTAGATGCTACCTACATAGTTTTATAGATGTATGTTCTAACATGAATTTCAAGCCAAATGTAGTTCTCCCAAGAAGTGGGATAGAAGACATGACAATCATAAACATATGATTAATGTTTTAGAATAAAAAGGAAGAATTATAAAATGAGATTGGTTTTGCAAAATGACAAGGTGGTGGGATGAGAGAAAATAATATTGTAAAATGGCAAGTGCATGGAATAAGCTCACTTGCATAGTGAAAAATCCATAGGATAAAATGCTTTCAAAATAGAAAGATCATGAGGATAAGAATATAAAAAGTGTAAGGTAATATTTTTGTTCTTTTGTGGATCACTTTATAATGTTTTTGGTATTTTTGGGATAAAATATGTAAAAATGGGATTAACTAGTCAAGGAGATGCTCATCCAAGAGTAGAAGTTCTAATAAATAAATAAGCCAACTACAATGACAATCATCAATATAAAAAATGGACCAGGGAAATAATTGAGAGTTCTAAGAATAGGTAAAGCCAGATGCAATGGCACATGCTTGTAAATTGGTGAGAGCAAGGATCCTAAAAAGACAACAATGTTCTCCAAAGAGTAGCAAATGTAATATAGAATAGTGTGTAGCGTGAAATTAATCAGAAGAACCATGCAATAGTCAAAGATCTTGAGTTGTAAATATGTTCTTATTTACTTATGTGTAGAAGAAGCTAAAAAATACTATTCTAGCTGAACTTATTTGTAGAACTAGCATCAAAGGTGTTCATAATGTTAATGAGACATAATTAGGCTCATAATTGATCTTGGGATAAAAGTGTTCAGGTTACAATAAGCCCACAATATAACAAAGAATCTGGTTTTCCAAAGAGAATGGTCCAAAGAATATGGTCCAACAAATAGATTTTCCAGTGTGGGATACAAAATGAGTTCCTCAAAGAGAATGGTCTAAAGGATATGGTATAAAAGAGGATGGTTGAGGATAAGATAAAAGGTGTTCAGAGTACCAATGGTCTGAAAGATTTCACTATCTAGAGTTGTAAAAGTAATAGGGTTCATGTGATAACTGTTTAGGGTAGTATAAAATAGTAGGATTAAAAAATTCGACACAAGTTGCCCCTAATTAAGGGGTCTTGTAGAGAATGGTTTGAAGTTTTTCATGTGTAAAATATCTTAAGGTGTTTAATATTCATGGGCTCTAAAATTGATTCGCCATTTGGTTTAGCTAGTTGATATGCCCTTAATCCATAGTTTATCATGATAACAATTTATCCCAACCAATTAGGTTAAAACTTACCTTTTTCTTATATTCAACAGTTATATTCTTTTGGTTCTCTTTTAAGACCAAATCACCAATCTCAAACTCCCAAGGGAGAATGCACTTGTTATATCTTATATGCAATGTATTTTGATAGTCCTACAAGTTTTCTAGGGTAGCCAAATGTTTGCCATCAAGAAGTTATAGGTCTTGCAACCTTAAGACTCTATAGTCCTCATTATATTCAATATGTTCCAATGATACTCACAAGGATGGAAGCTCAATCTCTATTAGGATAATAACTTTTATGCCATAGACAAGGGAGTATGGAATGGCTCCTGTTGGGGTTGACTGGTTCTATAAGACTAGAGGGCAGGAAAGATTTTCAAGTGCTAATTACGACCAACATCATTGACAATCTTCTTTAAAATTGATATAATGGTTTTATTTGATGCCTCATCTTATCTGTTGCCTTGTAGGTTATATATAGTTGATTTTTTGTGCTTATTTACTTATGTGTAGAAGAAGCTAAAAAATACTATTCTAGCTGAACTTATTTGTAGAACTAGCATCAAAGGTGTTCATAATGTTAATGAGACATAATTAGGCTCATAATTGATCTTGGGATAAAAGTGTTCAGGTTACAATAAGCCCACAATATAACAAAGAATCTGGTTTTCCAAAGAGAATGGTCCAAAGAATATGGTCCAACAAATAGATTTTCCAGTGTGGGATACAAAATGAGTTCCTCAAAGAGAATGGTCTAAAGGATATGGTATAAAAGAGGATGGTTGAGGATAAGATAAAAGGTGTTCAGAGTACCAATGGTCTGAAAGATTTCACTATCTAGAGTTGTAAAAGTAATAGGGTTCATGTGATAACTGTTTAGGGTAGTATAAAATAGTAGGATTAAAAAATTCAACACAAGTTGCCCCTAATTAAGGGGTCTTGTAGAGAATGGTTTGAAGTTTTTCATGTGTAAAATATCTTAAGGTGTTTAATATTCATGGGCTCTAAAATTGATTCGCCATTTGGTTTAGCTAGTTGATATGCCCTTAATCCATAGTTTATCATGATAACAATTTATCCCAACCAATTAGGTTAAAACTTACCTTTTTCTTATATTCAACAGTTATATTCTTTTGGTTCTCTTTTAAGACCAAATCACCAATCTCAAACTCCCAAGGGAGAATGCACTTGTTATATCTTATATGCAATGTATTTTGATAGTCCTACAAGTTTTCTAGGGTAGCCAAATGTTTGCCATCAAGAAGTTATAGGTCTTGCAACCTTAAGACTCTATAGTCCTCATTATATTCAATATGTTCCAATGATACTCACAAGGATGGAAGCTCAATCTCTATTAGGATAATAACTTTTATGCCATAGACAAGGGAGTATGGAATGGCTCCTGTTGGGGTTGACTGGTTCTATAAGACTAGAGGGCAGGAAAGATTTTCAAGTGCTAATTACGACCAACATCATTGACAATCTTCTTTAAAATTGATATAATGGTTTTATTTGATGCCTCATCTTATCTGTTGCCTTGTAGGTTATATATAGTTGATTTTTTGTGCTTGATCTTGAATTTTTCACAAATATATTTTACATCTAAGTTTACAAAGGATCCACCATTATCAGATATAATACTAGTGGGGATGCCATATTAACAGATGATATGGTAATGGATGAATTTGGCAATTTGTTTCTTAGTAATGTAAGTGAGAGGAATGGCATCAATCCACTTAGTAAAATACTTGGTATCAATTAGGATATGCTTATGGCCATATAAAAATGTTGGGTTTATTTTCCCAATGAGATCGAGGCCCCTAATTGAGAATGACCATGGTGTTGTGATCAGTTGTAGTGGTAAAGAAGGTGTGCATATCAAATTACCATATTGTTGACAAGGAATGCACTTCCATACATAATACAAGCATTGGTATCCATTTTTGGCTAATAATAGCCTATTTTAAGGAGTTTATTTGCTAAGAATACACCATTGGTGTGGGCCCCACACATTCCTTCATGAACCTCCCTTAGTGTTTACTTTGATTCTCTTAAAGATAAACAATGAAGAAGCATTCCATTATATCCTTTACAATAAAGCATGTCTCTTAGGAGGGTATAACATGATAAATGGTGATGGAAGAGTTTATGTTGGCTATTGAGTAGGTCAGCTAAGAAAATGTGATCATGGAAGTAGTTATAAAAGTCTTGGTCCAAGGTAATTTAGGTGGGAGATTGGGACCAAAAATGGTGCATACCCTCTTTGAATCTAGTATAACATGTGCAGGTTGAAGAATATTTTCAATTAGTAACTAATAATCTTTAGCTCCACCATCAATATATATCATGGAACCAATTATTTCCATTGCATCGACTAATCTATTGTTTGCTCTTAGAACTTATTTAAACTATAGATATTTAAAATGACCTTTGAGATTATCAACAATTTGCTCGTAAGGAACAATCTTATGATCTTTATTTTGATATTGATCATTGGTCTGATTTATGACTAATTTGGAATCACCATAGACCTTTAAGATCTGAATATCCCACTGTATGGCAAGGTGAAGCCCTGTAATTAATGCCTCATACTTGGCCATATTTTTTGTAAAATGAAATTATCTACGAAATGCTTGGGAATCAAATCCCCCTGAGGTGTAATCAATAATATGCTAGCTCCATATCTAAAAGATGTAAAGGATCCATAAAAATATAGCTTCCATTATTTAGATTCCTATGATGCTTGCTCTATTATCATAATATAATCATATATAAAGTTAAATTTTAGAGGTCGAGTTTCTGTGATAGGGGATTTTTCAAGTTAATTAGTAGTAACTTGACCCTTAATTGCTTTTGAATTCTAATACTCAATGTCAAATTCATTTAGGAGCATAAATAATTTATCCATGAAGCCTTCAAGAGATTCTTTGGACAATAGGAATTTGAGAGGGTCCACCTTGGCGATGACAATAGTTTTATTATTTAGCATATAATGTAGCAATGTTTGGGTAGGAAAAAACATAGCTAAACATGAATTCTCAATAGGTGTATAATTATGTTCATAAGCCACCAAAGTGCATCTTAAATAATATATACATGTTCTTTACCTTGATCATCATGTTGGTCCAAGAGTGCCCCCAATGCATGCTTAGTTACTGATATGTACAGTAGTGGTCTTCCAGGTGTTGGTGGTCTTAAGACTGGTGGATTGGCCAAATATGTCTTGAGTTTTGTAGATGCTATTTGACAATCTTCATCCCATTGAAAATTTACCCATTTATTCAAAAGGTGGGTAAATGGGTGACACTTATCTGCCAAATGAGAAATAAACCTACGTATAGATTAGATATTTCCTTTTAGGCTTCATAATTGTTTAAGATTGTGTGGTAGAGGCATCTCCACAATATCCTTGACCTTAGAAGGGTTGACTTCAATCTTGCTTTGTGATATAATTAAACCTATAAATTTCCTTGATGTGACTATAAATTCACATTTATTAGGATTGAGCTAGACTTTATAGTCATGAATCCTCTCAAAGATTCTTCATAGAACATCAGGATGCCCATCTCTTGTTCTTGATTTTTCTATTATATCATCAACATAGTCCTCAATAATATCATGCATCATGTCATGGAAGATGACAATCATGGCACATTGATAGGTGGTTCCAATGTTCTTCAAGCTAAATGGCATGACTTGGTAACATAATGTTCCCCATGGAGTGGTGAATGTAGTCTTGTCTTGATCTTCTTAGGCTATCTTGATCTGATTGTATCTAAAAAATCCATCCATTAAGGATAACATCTCATACCCAATAGTTGAATTGACAATCATGTCAATGTTGGGTAAAGGAAAATCATCTTTGGGTCATGCTTTGTTGATATCTCTAAAATTAGTAAAAATACATATATCCAAGGTCTTTTTATTCACTCAAAATACGTTTGAAATCCATTCAGAGTAATCTAGTGGCCTAATAAAGCTTGCTCCTAGCAACTTTTCTAGTTCTACTTCAACTAATAGGGTGATGCATGGATGCATCTTCCTCAGTTTCTACTTGATTGGTTTAGCATTGGGATGGATAACAAGGTGATACACAACCAATTTTGGGTCCAATCATGGCATGTTATAATATTCCCATGCAAATATGTCAATATAATCCCTTAGGAGGAATATAATTTGTTCACATTCTACTTTAGTACGGGAATCTCCAAGATAAACAATTTTGGGATCCTCATAGGTTCCTAGGTTCACTTCTATCATGTTTTCCATAAAGAGTGTGGATACATCTTCTATAATTGTAGGCAAGGTATGATCATGATCATATTCTTCTACCATATCTTCTTGTTGTTCCTCCCAAAGTTTTGGATAGTGTGACGAATCAAAATACACCATCTCAGGTAAAGGCCAAGTAAGAAAAACTTCTAGAAACTCAAGAGCAAGATGCTCAAACATTTGTTGTTATTTTGAAGATATGCTTGTACTAGCTATATAAATTGGGCTAGATGGACCTTTTGTATCCTATGGGGATGAGAAAATTTTCCTACCTAAGAGTGCTTGAAATAGGTTTTCACTCAAAGGCTTGTCTTTTTCTTTACTTTTTCCTTGATTGACGAGTGCCTCAAAGAGGTTTTCACCCAAAGATATTGATGTTTGATATTTATTATAACCAATAAAGTTTATTTTCTCTCCAAAGTAAGTGAAGGATCTAATGTAAAATCAAAGCCTTGTTTGTGATTGCCAATGGGTGAACCATATCTTAGGCCTATATATTCTACAAGTGAGTTGTCATTCTAAAACTCATTGAGGCATATGAATAAATTTTTTTGGTCTGAATCAAGGAGGGTTTGCTTCAAGACAAGAAAATATAATGGTAAAAATATGATATTCTTCTTTAGGAGGGGAAGTACCAATAGAATGGGTTCTTGCTTCACGGTGGGAAGATCCAATAGTTAAGGTTAAAATGGTATTTGAATCAAATAGGTCTATGTTAAAAAACTCATCAAAAAGGCTATAATGGGATTCTACATCACTACCAAGAGTCTCGTTACTATTCACTTCAGAAGAGTCACTATCAAAAGTCATGAGGTCACCCCCAGGTAGTATATATCTAAGACCATGATTCAAATTAGTTACTCTAGTAGATATGGGTTCTAAGATTCTGTGTGCTCATGGGCTAAGGCCTTTTCTTATATAATCAAAATGATCTATGATTTATTTAGGTATAAGATACTTTAGATTCTATAATAAATTCATAAGGCCTTTATAATATAACCAATCTTCCTCAATAAAATCGTTTCGATATTTATTTGGTGCAACAACAAGTACAAAAACCATAGGTGGTTTTTATTGTCTCTTATTTAGTTTCCAAATCATTGTGGGTTCATTAGGATTCTTTAAAGGTTTAGGCTTACCAAATGTTTTTGGAGTTTTGGATAACTTTACAACATGGAAGATGTCCTTAAGACTATACATGAAAATACCCACATCTTTAATAAAAACCTACTTCACAAGAGTTATGGTGAATGGATCAGCCGAGGTGGAAGTAAGATCACTAGGGTCAATATAATTGGATGGAGGTGGATGTGAAACTATAGTCTTGTTCTTTTTCAAAACAAATTTAAAACCTGGATAATAGTTATAATTATGTAATTGGGCCTCAAGATGTTTTAAATATTCATAAGGCTATTGATAAGAGAGAATAGTAACTTCAATCCCAACATGGGGAAACTTAAGGCACTAATGCAGGGTGGAAGGAATGACCTATACTTCATGGATCCAAGGATGACCAAGAATTATGTTATAAGGCAATTCAATGTCCATAATATGAAGTAATGCATGATGTGAAATGGACCCAACAATGATTAACAACCAAATAGTTCCTAAAAATTACCTTTTAGGGTTATCATAAGCTTTGATAATGATTGTCTCAGGCTGAATATCTTTTGTAGTGTAGCCCAATATTTTTACTATCTTAAGAGATCTGATTTTCAAACTTGAACCATTATCTATAAGAACCCACTTGATCTTATGGTTTTTAATGATTACTTCAATGTATAGTGAGTTATTATGGCTAGGTCCAAGTGTAGAGATATCTTTTTGATCAAACATCACTTGAAAAAATGAAGATAGATTTCCCATAAGGTTTTGGAATTGTTCAAGGTTTATATCATTGAGAATAGTATATTTTTGCAAAAGATTATTCAAGATAGTTTTATGGACTTCAAATGTCCACAAGAGATCCAAGATGGAAATCTATGTAGAGGTTTTGCTCAATTAGTCTGATAGAATATAAGGATTTTCAATATTGGGATGAGATGAATTGGCTTTAGTTGGGATAGTAGTCAGCTTTGGATCTATCAGTGAAATGTTCATATTAGGTGTTATGGAAGAAGTAGGCAAATGGACCTAGAGAGTAACTCACAAGAGTCTAATTACAACTATGTAGCCTATAGGTGGAGGGGATTCAATATAATCAAAAGATGAAGGGAAAGGACCTTAGAGGATGACTCATCAGCATCTAGTGGCATTGCTTCAATTTTGAGTTAGTAAGGAGCCATTATAATTAAAAGAAGGGTGTTGTCCAAAAATAGTAACTTGTACAAATGGAGTTGTAATAGAATTGTGTGAAATTGACATGGTATTACTAGAGGGAGAAGGTGTTGACCCTATAAAGATGGTCTTGTATTATGAGGAACACAATATTCTTCACATGATTTAAGACTAACAGTGGCAATATGGGTTTAAAAATTGTACCCCATGGTATTATTATAGTCGTAAGGCATGTTGTTGTAATGCACATTATTAGTATGGGTATTACGATCATGATTATGCTCATGCTAATTATGATTTTGACCTTGATTTTGGATTTTATTTTGGATCTATCTTTGGTTTTTATTGTTCCTTGGTGGTGGTTGATTATATCAAGGAAAGGGGTCCTTGTAGATTCCCATATCCTGATTTGTGTCTTGATTAGGGACTAGTTTAATCTTAACTTCACCACTTTCAATGAGATATTAAATAATATGTCATAATTAGATGAAATGATAAGCACCATGACTAAAAACATGATGAAAATTTCACAATTCATTCTCTTTGTACCAATCTGGTTTTGGTTGATCTTGAGGAAATGGCCTTGGTACTATCCATATAATTAGGTTAGTTGATATGAGATTTTAAGAACTATTTTGATTGGTTCTCATAATTTGCTAAAGACCTTGAAACCACCATGGTTTGCTCTCCATGGAGGCTATATTTGAAATATAGGTGGTTTGTTAGGGGGAGTTAATTGTATATTTGGGATTGGCAGAGCCTTCACCATTTTTACATGCCTTGTTTTAGTCACCCTATTTCCAACCATGTTCTTGTTAAAGCCTTTAAGCTTATCTTGCACAACTATCTGACTAGAAAATGGGGTCTGATTTGATGTTTGACCCTACACAAATATCTTAATAAGGCCCTTATCAATAAGAGCCTTCTCAATATGTACACCCTTGTATATGATCTCCTCAAATGAATTAGCACAAGCTAGACATAGATTATGTGAGACCTTAGGATGTAAGTTCTATGAAAATACATCTACAAATTGTTTTTCTAGTAAATTATGTTGAAAGTGACCTACTAATTCTCTCCATCTCTATAAATGTGTGATGAATATTTATCCATATTTTTTTATTGGCTTTGCACTAGTCAACAATAGTCAATTCATGCTCTGTGTTATATGAGAAATGGTTGACAAACTTTTTAGATAAGTTGCTCCAATCCATAATTGATCCCTTGGGTAAATTAAGTAGCCAATCTAAATCTTGTCCTGCTAAACTTTATAGAAACAATCAAAGTAAAAATACACTATTGTAAGCCACCTCTTGGCATAATACCAAAAATTCCTAGATGTTTTCATGTGGGTCACCCTTTCCTTTGTATTTATCAAATTTAGGTGCCTTGAAATGATTCAAAAAGGGAACTTGGAGAATGCTTAAATCAAATGGATATGGACATATCTTATCAAATTTATACTTTTTGATCCTATTCCTAGTCTTTAAATGTGGCACAATCTTCTTCATGGATTTTCACTCTTGCATATTTGGTGCATTCATGGGTGGAACATAGTTCTATTGGGGTCGAATGTGTCCCTATTATAGTTATTGTTGGGGTGGAATGTAACTTTATTGTTATGTGTTAAGCATGAAAGATACTAAGAGGGGGGTGAATCAGTATAGTATATATATTTTTTACTTAATCTAATTTATTTTCTTTAACCACTTAATCACACATTCAAAGTATGAAATAAAATTGAAACAATAATATGCACCACACAAGAGAGAGAGAGAGACACCAGAATTTTACGTGGAAACCCAAAGTGGAAAAAACCATGGAGAACAATCTCAAGTATATGAATGAGCACCAACTCAAAATACAAAGTTCACAAGCACTAACTTGTAGGAGCACCAACTCCTTTGCCAAGCACCAACACAACAAATATTTGTGAGCACCAACCCCTCTTGTGTATAAAACACAACTATATCTCATTTTTTCTTACTCAAAAAATGATAGAACTCTACAATATCTCTTGATTTTCTCTCTTCAAAAACAAATACAAACCATGCACTCTCTTGCATATTACAAATGGCTTCTCAAAGATTTATTTATAGCTTTCCAAATGACCTTTTCCATTCACCCTTTGTGACCCTTCAATCCTCATGGAAAATGGTGCCAAACTTGCATGACCCTTCATATCCTTGCATTTGAAAAGCCATATGGTGACCCTTCATAAGCAAATGCATCCTTTCCTCTTTTGTCTTTTTCTTGGTGACTTTTCATATTCCTTAAAGTGTCCCTTCATGGAAAAATGCACCATACCCTCTTTTGTCTTCACATGGTGACTCTTAGAATTCCTCAAGATGACTCTTCATGAGAAAATGTATCCCATTCCTCTTTTGTATTTTACCCTGTGACTCTTTGAATTCTCCATGGGCCCTCTTTTGACTTATATGCAACCAAAAATATATTCATTAATATTAAATAAATATTAACATATATTAGCCAAGATATGAATATTAAAAAACACCATTAAATGCAATGGGGCCTTTATCACTAATAATTCTAGACCTTTGACATTAATGACAATATTTTCAATAATCTTCCTCTTTGTCATTGATGGCAACCTCAAACTAAAAATACCACATCCTGGAACCTACACATACTTTCATTTGAAAAACATATAGTAATTCCTTATTGTATTAACCTATACCTATTTTTGCACTTGTACCTATACCTATACCTATACCTATTTTTATTCTTCTCCCCCTTTTACATCAATGGCAAAGGGCCTACCTAGAGCTAACACTTAGCTCCCCCTCAAATGATGTTGAACCTCAATGGCAAGAAGTAAAAGAAATTACTCCCAACTTCTCCTGTAGATACTCAAATGTGTCTCTTGGTAGTGCCTTTGTGAAAATATCTACAATTTTCACTGTAGTATTGATACATTCCATCTTAACCTATTGATCTACAACATGCTCTCTCAATAAGTGATATCTGATGGGAATATGTTTTTTTCTTGAATGCATCATTGGAGTCTTCAAAATATTAATAACACTTGTGTTGTCACAAAAAATAGAAATAGGTTCATCATATTTTACCTTGATATCTTCCAAAGTTTGCTTCATCTAAATCACTTGACTACAACACAATATTGTTGTACTATATTCTACTTCAGCTGTAGAAAGTAATACTAAATTTTGATTTTTTCTTAGCCATGATACTAAGCTATTACCAAGGAAGAAAGCTCCTCTACTTGTACTTTTTTTATCATCCAAGAAACCTACCCAGTATAAATTTGTATAAGAAACTAAATTAAAATCTCTCCCTGAAGGATACCATAATCCATAATCTAATGTCCCCTTGATATATATAAATATTATTTTCACCAACTAAACATGACTATCTTTTGGAGTTGACTGATATCTTACAACCATACCTACTGCATGCATGATACCTCAATGCTGTCAAATATAAAAGACTACCAATCATAGATATATATAAAGATTGATCTACAATAGGTGAATATTCATCCTTGCTCACCTTACTTTATGTATACATTGGTGTGCCAACTGGTGCACAATTCTCAAAATAAAATTTCTTTAACATTTCCTTGGCATATTTACTTTGATATATGAAAATTCCTTTATCTGACTGAAATATTTGTAATCTTAAGAAAAATGACAATTCTCCAAGCATAGACATATCAAATTATTTTTGCATATTATCATAAAATTATTTTGTCATATTTTGAATGTTTCCTCCAAAAATGATGTCATCAACATATACCACAACAATAAATTGATGCTCATCTTCTATTTTAATGTAGAGATTACAATCATCAAATCCTCTCTTAAAACCTTGATCATGTAGGTACTTATCAAGTCTTTCATACCAAACTTTGGGAGCTTATTTAAATCCATACAATGCTTTCTTCAATCTACATACATGGCTACTAATATTTGAGAGAATAAATCCCTCAGGTTTCTCAATGTAGACCTCTTCTTCTAGATTCCTATTTAGGAAGACAAATTTGACATCCATCTGAAACACTTTGAAAATTTTAAACACTACATATGCAAGAAACATTATAATAGCCTCTATCCTTACCATTGGTACAAAATTTTCTTCAAAATCTATTCCCTCAATTTGAGCATATCCTTTACACACTAATCTTGCTTTATTCCTAGTCACTTCACCATTTTCATTCAACTTATTTCTATAAACCCATTTTATTCCTATCACATTGTGATCTTTTGGTCTAGGCACTAATTCCCAAGTATCATTATTTTCTATCTGGTTTAATTTTTCATCCATTACCTTAACCCGATGTTTATCATGTCTAACTTCTAAGAAAGTTCTAAGCTAAATTTTGGATAACAAAGAGAAATTAACTTGCTCAGATTCACTTACCATCATTATTCTAGTGTGAATTCCTTCATTTATGTCCCCAATGATGTCACTTTCATTATGATTTATCTAGACATATTTGGATGGGGTTTTGGTGTCTTTTTTTCTTTCTTCTCATTTTCATTTAATTCTTCAAAATCTTCCTTTTCAATGATTTTAGGCATGTCTACTGGATCATTGATTCTTTGTGTTCCATCTTCTTCTATCCTGACACTTTTACTTTCAATAATTTTCTTGATTCTTTTGTTATAACATTTATAAGCTTTACTTTTGCTAAAAAAACCAAGAAATATACCTTCATCTTCTCTAGATTCAAACTTACCAATTTTTTTTTGGGTTCTCTTTATGAAGCATATGCTACCTAAAACTCTAAAATAATCAACTATTGTTGGTTTGTCTTTCCATAAATCATAAGGAGTTTTTTCACTATTGACTCTCAATAATGCTCTGTTCTAAATATGCACTACTATATCAAGTGGCTCTCTTCAATATTTATCTGGTATCTTGGATTCATTTGGCATTGTTCTCACCATCTCTTGAACTATTTTGTTTCTCTGCTCAACTACTCCATTTTTCTATGGATTTTTATCTATTGAATAATGTCTCTTTATTCCATGGTCTTCACAAAACTCAATAAACTGATCTAACATGAATTTTCTTCTTTGATCTGATCTTAGACACTTAATTTTCAAACTGGTTTCATTCCCAACTAATGCTTTGAAATGTCTGAAAGATTCTAATTTTTTCTTTAAAAACATTAACCAAGTCATACATGAAAAATCATCAATAAGCAACATAAAATATTTCTCACCTTGAGTACTTTGAGTTCTCATAGGTCTACATAGATTAGTGTGAACAAGATCTAGCATCTGAGTGGTCAAGTACTATTTTGTTTTGAATCACCTTCTAGCCTGCTTCCCATGCTGACAAGGTTCACAAAGCATGTCAAATGGCTTTGTAATATTTGGAAGATTTATGACTGCTTACTTCTTGTTGATGTTGATAATATTGTCAAAATTTATGTGTCCCATTCTCCTGTGCCATAGCCAACTTTCTTCAATTTGACTCAAACAACATCTTCAACCTTTGATGTCTAATAGCATATACAAATTATTCCCTGTTCTCTGAGCATCTACAACCAACACATTTGAATCTTTTCTCCTAATTTCACAACCTTATACATGAAACTTTAATGTGTACCCTAATCACACATTTGACTTACACTCAAAAGATTATACTTAATACATTCTACATACAAAACATTTTTATTTTTAGTTTTACCATTATCCAAACTTAGTGTACCTTTTTTAGTAATTCTAATAGTAATATTATCTCTAAATTTCACTATGCCACCATTGATCTTCTTCAAGGTTATGAAATTGATTTTGTCTCCTATCATGTGCCTTGAACATCCACTATCAATGAACCATGGCTTTTCTTCATTTCTTGTATGCAAAGCTGTCTGCACCAACATAGATTTTTTAGGTTGTTTCTTCTACCATGAACTTGTCTGAACTTTCTTCTTGATGAATGGAGCCTTGAAAATTTGGCCCTTTTTGATTGACTCAAACATGATTATATAGTACCAGGATGTGTGTTTAAACCTATTTCACTTGTAACATATTATGGCCTCTTCATTAAATCATGATAGAGGAACAAAAGAGTTGTGGCTTCTTCTTGACTCTGCATGACTTTCCTTCTCCTTATTTCTATAAATGTTAGCCCTTTTTTGACATTCTATTTTATTATGACCATATCCATTATAATAAAAATATTATCCATAAAAATAGGACCTGTTTGTGTATCTCTAACATGATTGCCTTTTATAGCTATGTTCTTTCCAGCTTTCTTTATTTGAGATGTCCTCTATATTCTTAACTTCTTCCCTTTTAATTTCCTCTTTGTAAGAGCTTCAACATAGCTCTTTCCTTTTTCCTTGTCTATGAAAGTAGTGGCCTACCCTTTCTCTTTTTTAAATATGATACCTATCTTATCTGACATTGATCTTTGACTTTCTAATATCTTATTCAATATATTAGTGTTATTCTCAAATTTTGAATCATTGACTACTCTATCATTGATTGCTTTATTTATTTTCTCAAGATCTTCTTTTAAAGAAGCAATTTAAATAACATACCTTTCACATTATTTATTTACTTTTTACAACTATATCCTTAGATCTTCTTCATTCTTTTTGGCTTCTTCAAAGTGTGCTTGTAGATCTTCATTGTTTCCTTTGACTCCTTTTCATTTTTCTTGATCTAGAGCTTTAGTCTTCAATTCTTCTTCTCAAGAGATTTTAACTCTTCTAAGGAACAGATGAATTCTCATTCTAGATTCACTTTGACTTCATCTTATTCTTATTCTTGATCATTTGTACTTTTGCTTGTAGAGGCATCTTCATGTATGGCCATGAATAGAATCTCTTCTTCTTATGAATCACTGACTCCACTATCTTTGATTGAGCTAGGATCTTTAGAATACAAACTCTTCTTCTCGAATCTCTTCTTGAATTTTCCTTTGAAATTATTCTTGTATGTAGACTTTCCTTCTCTATTGTCAACATTACCCTTATCTAGGCACTTAGCTATAAAATGTCCAATCTTTCCATAATTAAAACATTTAAAAGGTAATTTCCCTTGATATTTACCTGTGCCCTTTTTCAGCTTGAAAATTAATAGAGCTCCTTTGTCATCTTCATCATCGCTAGAACTATCACTTGATTCTTGAATATTAGCATTCACTTTCTTTGATGTCTTGAAAGCAACCTCTCTCTTTGAGGGTTTCTCTTGTTCGGTCTGTATCTCATATGCCATAAGAATACCATGTATCTCATCCATCTTTAGCTTGGCTAAATTCTTCATCTCTTCAATTATCGAAACTTTTGCATCATATCTCAATGGTAGAGATATCAAAACTTTTTGAATCACAATTAATTCTTATAACTTTTCTCCAAGCCCTTTAATCTAATTAACTATTTGATCAACTCACAAAATATAAATTTCTATAGTTTCTTCCTCTTCCATCTTCAAACTCTAAAACTATCTTCTAAAATTCTGAAGCTTAGCTTGCTAAAATTTTCCATCACCTTTGTAAATATTCTCAAATTTTACCCAAGTTTCATGAGCAAATTTACATTGCATAACTTTAACAAATTTTGATCCACATAAACCTCATAAAATAGTATTTAAATATTTAGAATTATTTTCACTTGCCTTCTTTTCTACTGGAATAGTTACAAGTGTCTGTGGCTCTTCATATTCCTCCACCACTACTTGCCAAATGTCAAATCCAAGGGCAATCAAATAAATCTTCATCCTTATGCTCTAAAAATCATAATTTGTCCTATCATACAAAGGTGTATTATTTTTATAAAAACCTTCATGTGATCCAACCATCGTGTTTTCTCGATCTAGCTTCAAGATGTAAAGTTTTTTCAAAGGAACCTGCTTTGATACTAATTGTTAAGCACAAAATATACTAAGAGGGTGGGTGAATCGGTATATTATATATATTTTAATTAATATGATTTATTTTCTTTAACCACTTAATCACACATTCAAATTATGCAATAAAATTTAAACAATAATATGCACCACATAAGAAAGAGAGAGATGCCCAATTTTTACGTGGAAACCCAAAGTGGGAAAAACCATGAAGAATAATCTCAAGTATATGAATGAGCACTAACTTGGAGGAGCACCAACTCCTTTGCCGAGCACCAACATAACAAAAATTTGTGAGCACCAACTCACAAGAGCATCAACCCCTTGCAATGATTTATGAGCACTAACCCACAGGAGTACCAACCCCTCTTGTGTATAAAACACAACTATCTCTCAGTGTTGTTTACTCAACAAATGATAGAACTCTACAATATCTCTTAATTTTTTCTCTTCGAAAACAAATACAAATCATGCACTCTCGTGCATATTACAAATGTCTTCTTAAGCCTTTATTTATAGCTTTCCAAATGACCTTTGGCATTCACCCTTTGTGACCCTTCAATCCTTATGGAAAATGGTGCAAACTTACATGACCCTTTATATCCTTGCATTTGAAAAGTCATATGGTGACCCTTCATAAGCAAATGTATCTTTTCCTCTTTTGTCTTTATCTTGGTGACCTTTCGTATTCCTCAAAGTGTCCCTTCATGGAAAAATGCACCATACCCTTTTTTGTCTTCACATGGTAACTCTTGGAATTACTCAAGATGACTCTTCATGAGAAAATGCATCCCATTCCTCTTTTGTCTTTTACCTCGTGAATCTTTGACTTCTCCATGGGACCTCTTTTGACTTATATGAAACCAAAAATATATATTCATTAATATTAAATAAATATTAACATACATTATCCAAGATTTGAATATTAAAAAACACCATTAAATGCAATGGGGCCTTTATCAACAATAATGCTAGACCTTTGACATCAATGCCAATATTTCCAACATTAAGTGGATTTATGATGTATGTACACCCTATGTTACATGACTTGGTTTTGATTTTCTATTAGAGTTGAGTAAATAGGTCATTGATTCCTTAGAATATGTTGCCTTGAACTATACACACTTTGTTGATTTTGGGGAGTCCTTGGTCTATTCACCAATTTTTGCGTTGGTTGAGATGAACTAACCAAATTATCTTGAGGTATTTCCTCAATTCAAACCAAATGTTTAGGTCTCTATGTTTGTAAAGTAAAAATATTTTCTTGATGGTTAAATAATGTTTGTTCCATGTCCAATTGAACATTTTTCACTAACTCTTATGTCTTATTTTATTTATTTGAGGTACCTTGATCGATTGTTGTTGTGTTATCAACCAATGTTTATTGCATAGGTTCAATCACATTTTCTTATTCCTTAGAAACATCATTGTGGATTGAATTAATAAATAGAGACTCTATTAAGTCTATGATAATTTTATTGGCATACAATTGACTTATTTTCTTAATCTTGTTGACAAGATCTTGATTGGTTGGTTTTGGCTCTATAATTATTTATTTACCTTTGTTAGAGGAATAAGGTATGTTTGTTTGAGAAAAATATTGCTCTTGTTGTTTTTTTATCCTTTTCTAACTAAGGTGTGCAATCCATTTATAGGAAAATCTTAGGGTAGTGTATCACTATATTATATCAACCTAAGGAGGGATACATCTTGGTTCTCTTGATATTCACTATAATCCCCTTCAGATCCTACAATTATAGGAATGTCCTCAAAGACAACATAATTATCTTGTCCATCATAAAAGTGGTCATCCTCATAGATAAGGCCATAAGGGACCCCAATACAAGTTAACCTTTGATTCATGTCTATAAATGATTACCTTATATGTTTGACTAAATTTAGATCAATGTTTGGCAAATGTGTAAACAAGGTATGGATTTGATCCTTTTTCCAAATGAATGATGAAGGTACCAAAGAGACTATAAAAGGAGGGTGGCTTGAAACCACCCACAATTAGATGAATGTGTTCACTAAATTACTCAACCTTGGGTAGGGTTGAAATCATATAAAATGGAAGAGGGTATGATAACTCAAAAATCCTAGAGTGTCACTAGTATACTAAAATGTAGACTTTTGAGATAAGTCGATACCATTGAATCTAGTTTAACTTTGATGAGTTGCTACTATAAAACTAGAATAAATCCCTTCATATTAAGAAGGAGACAATGTGAAAAAAAAAATCGTGATGTGAAAACATGCAATAATTCCTAAGTATAAAGTTAAAACTAAATGGGAAGCACAATTTTGCCACATGGTAATAGGAATGGTAGGATAAAATGTGTTCTAGGACTCAAAGCGTAAGCAATACACAAGATTAATTGAGTTCACCAAAGATGATAATGTGATAATGAGTCTATAAACAACCCTCAATTCAAATGGGAAATGGAACTCAAGTTAAAATAAGCCAAGTACAAATAGTGAACCCAATTTAACACATCAACCTTCAAAACTTAGAAAAGTCCAATTTTGAATTCAAATTATCAAGTAGGGACTTAAGAAAACTTAGAAAATGATCTAGACTCAAATGGGCAACATAACTACACAAAAATGGATGATATGACATAATGTTCTAGACGACAATTTGAACAAGGAAATTATGATTTTCACTTGGACAACATAATGCCTCCTTGTTCAAGAAATTTGTGGATAATGTGTTTGGTTATGGCATTTGGTTAACAAGAAAGTTTTGACCCAAAAACAAGACCAAGTAATCTATGACAAAGACAAATCAACTAATTAATCATTTTAATCCCTAAGCTGACAAGGTATGGAAAAGTGGGGTTAACTAAATTATCAATTTTTTAAATGTTTCTAGATGGATTGGATGCATAAGACTTTCATGTCAAAATACAAGAGAAGAAATATGTCAATTAGGTTTGCATCATATGGCGTATTGTAAAAAGGTCTTTCCCTTTTTACAATAACTACATTTGTCACTTGCTCAATGTAGTGTGATGTCCAACATGATCATACATCCCAATTTTAACTTGGATAATAGGAGATGGTTTAACCACTCAAACTATCATCCCAATGAGGTGATCCCAATTTATATATTCCCGACAATGGAGAGGGGTTGAAGATGATGTTGGAAGATGAAACCTTGGGTCAAAGCTTCCTTAAATCACTTATGGGAGGTAATGAAGTCCCTCTCATAATCCAAGATGCAAAAATGAAAAACCAAGTAAAAGAGATTTAAAGGTTGTTTTTAAATCACCCAAGCTATATGGGTCTTGGGGAGAACCTTCACAATTTCTCTTTTATGCCTTTGGATAAGGCACTTTGTAATAAATATGGTGTTTTTGATCCCACAAGTTCCCTATAGGGGATAGGGGGAGTGCATACATGCACAAATTTATTTTTTTCAATCAATTCTAATAAAGCAATGATCTATTAAATATAAACTTTAAAATGTGTTCAATTTTAAATCACTTAAATTGAAGATTTTGGTGATGTTCTTTGGCCCCTTGTCCTTAAGTTGTAAACTTGGAAGAAACAACCATAAAAACTATTCAACAAAACATCTAAGTGTTTTCTTAAGCACCAAAATAAATTTACTAATCCTTTTTAAGCACTTAAAAAGAGGTTAGAAATATTAGATTAAGCTTATTTAGATCACTTTTCAAGTTGGCCCTGCAAAGAAAAAGTTAGATTTTCATTTATCCTTAAAGCACTTTTACAAATGAAGTAAATAACTTTTTAAATTTAGCTCTTGGATTTCCACAATGAAATCCCATAACTCTGCAAAATTGTGACTCAGACAGGTAATATCATTACTTGGGTTAGTTTAACAAAAATCACAATATCACTACTCAAGTCAAAAATACCACTACTTAGGTTGACAATACCGCTACATGGGTTGATAATCCCACTACATGTGTCAATAATACCACTACTCACGTTAACAATCCTGCTACTTAAGTTGACAATCTTGCTAATCATGTTGATAATACCACTACTTAGATTGACAATCCTGCTACTTATATTGACAATACCATGACTCAGATAGACAATCCCGCAATTGTCAAGTTGTGTATTGTAATATCATGACTAGCTAGTAGTAGGGTTACAATATCACTACTAGCAAGTAATAGGGTTGAAATATCACTACTAACGAGTAGTGGGGTTTCAATATCACTACTAAAGAGTAGAGGTATTGTAAAATGGGTATGAGATCTGTAAAGAGAGACAAAATTAGTCCAAAAGCATAGTTTAAACATAATACCACAACTTGAAATGATATATCTATGCTTGTGTCAGTGGTAGGATTATGATATAGAGAACAAAATAGTTACTCATAGTAACAACACTGACTTCTAGAAAAATAGATTTTTGCTCAAATTTTCACTCTCTTTGCTCCCACATTCCAAGATCCTATAAGTAAATTGTTAGTAGGTTGCTTATAGGTGCTAGTTGATCAAATTCATGGGGTGTTGTCCCACTATGCATGCCAAAATGTAGAGTGGATTACAAAAAATGATTAGTTAAGCATTGGTCTAAGAAATCAAATATAAATGCATAAAGAGATAAACATGTCAAGCCAAACTATTCATGTGAGGGTTGTTAATGAAAATGAAGAACAAAATGAAAGAAAGCAATACTAGTTACCTTCCCAAATCAATTCCATTACCTAAGAGCAACTCCAAACATATTCTCCCCTTGATCAAGCATTCTTGTCTTTGTCAACAATGGTGGCAAAATTCCTTGAATGTCTCAAGAACACTTTGTAAAACCTAGGCTCAAAACTAGAAGGAGTCTCTAATCTAGCCTATCATTGAAGCTAATGCAAATAACACAAATAATCAAAAACACAAATGAATTGTGGAGATATTTTAGAATTATAACTTTACACATTTTGATCTTTAAAATGATGTTCACGGCCTCTCTATTTATATATTTTTGAGATTGATTAAAATGAATTGTGACCATCCATCTTGAGATCAAGATGTGTGGCCCAGAATCCATTCAATTTTGGAGGCTAAAATTAATAAATGCCCTCATAATGATTTAGGAAGAAGGGGTATTAATGAGGAATAAGAGGCCATGATTCAAATATTTTATGCACTTATGGCTTGTGTATGCCACCCCACTGATCATGTCATTAGGCGATTCATTTAGTAAAAATCAATTTCCAAAAATAAATATTCAATAACCTCTATAGAAAATCCACTTAAATTCTTGATTTGGATTAATTAGACTTAAATAGGATTAATCAACATTTGTGTAATTCTTTGGAAATTGGCCCTCAATTAATCAAAATGGTCAAAAATTCATATTATTAGGTTGTAATTTGACTTGGGAGGATTTAGAATGCGATGTTAGTTGCATTGGAACCGTATTCCTATTTAAGATGTTAACACAAAATAACAAAGGTACATGATGTGTACTAAAAAATTAGAAGAAAAGAGTGATCCAAAGCACAAAAAGGCAAAATCATCATTTTGACTCGAAATGAATTGATCAAAGTTAGGAATCACATAATAAATTGGCACTTGTAAACAACAAATTTGAACTATTTAGGGGTTTTTAGTGATTTTGACCTAAAATGTGCATTTGAGTGAAATTCGAGTAAGATTGAAAATTTCAACACAAATGGTGTTAGGAATTGGATGTATAAAAATACCAATACTAGAAACAAATCTCAACAAGTACCCCATTTATACATGGAATTTTTAACCTGATGAGGAGGGATAAATAGAATTAGAAAATGAAGAACTTGAATTTAATACTGAAGAGGACATAAAAGCATAGTTATACGAGACATATGAAACTAGAGTTATAAATTTATTATATATAAAAAAAATTCACAAAAAAGAGTGCATATTAACACTCAATAGGAAGAAATAAATGAGGGAAACTTTTATTCCATGGAGGAAGATGAACTGAATACTAGTTCATCATAGACAAAGAACAGGAAATATTTAATGATGTCATAAAAACATGGGAATATGATGCAGAGGTGATATGAAACACCATGAAAGACATAAAAATTCAAACTAGGCATAAAAATAAGAAACATGGAAACACATATATCCAATATGGTAGAATACATATGTCAGACTATTGAACTTATAAATGATTTCAAACGATGGCTAGTGTATACCATGATAAATGATGAAAATGAATATACCATAGCCCATCACAATAACAAAAAAGAATAGTTAATGTCACGGAAGGTATGTAAATTATCCTAAAAGTATGAAACTAATAAAATATAAAAATAAATTGTAATTTTTATCACTTTGAGCTACACTTGACTCAGCGCTAGTAAAAGAGTTGGCTCAAATGTAACAATGGAAACAATTTTAAGTGTAGGAATTATACTAGGAATGAATCTCCAGAGAAGGTTGGATTCTTATTTGATGGATCACTTGAAAGAAACACTAAGTTGATATAATTATAATAAAAATGGAGAAGGAAACATAAAACAAATGACTAAAAGAAAGGAGGTGATACACTATAATGAATAGATCACATTCATCACTTTGAATAACACACTATAGATTTATAAGAACAAGAAAATTAATCACACAAGCTCTAGAATGACTCTAGTTGCATAATTTTTTCACGTGGAGGTGAAAGACACAATGCAGTACTAAGAGGGATGAAATATATCCATAGATATTACTTATATAGACTTACAAGCACACAACATATGACCTACAACAAAATAAAATCCTACACAAAGGTGTTAGGAATGGACAACAATGAAATAAATGAATATTATCCATGGATAGATATATACAAACATAGAATGTAATCAAATCAAGAATGGTGAAATCAATTCTTATTTAAATATAAGGTTTAAGAAATATAAGGGTTCCTAGAGACCAAATCTTGGTAGCATAACGATGCTCAAAAGATGTCGACCTCTTACAATGGTAAATTTGCTTAGTTAAATAGGCAAAGATTAAAGTTTTGGGCTCTCATTAATTTTATTGCTAATGGGGAGGTTAAAAAACATCTATGTTGTGGATTAGCTAGGTAATTAGGAAGTTTTGATAGAGTGGAGATGTGTCACATATCTACACCATTTGAATCATTTAGTTCAAACTAGGAAATATCCCTTTGTGTTTTATTCTTTATCCTTATGTGCATGCCACATTGATTCATGATTAAATATCAATCATGATTCAACCTTTATCATCCATCATTATTAGACAATCTATTATTTGATTCTGTGAATCAAAATAAAAATGCATGATGTTCTCAGCTCTTGATGATTTTGACATTGAAACAACTTGTCAAAGTTAAGATCACCCCATAGAATAATCCCATATTTATTAAAAGAGGGTATATCAATGAATTTTTAATAATGATCACTTGTATATACATTTTCTCTTAATAATACCATTATTCCCATGGTGACATAAGTTAACTACTAATGTGGTGTTCCTTAGAATAGACACATGGCATCATCTCATTCATTATAGGCTCCCTATCATCACCCACATCATCCCACTAGATGTTGACCTAGCTATGAAGCATGTCATGCTAACTATGTTTGTCTATGTGTCTCTACTAATCGAGTCTTTGAATATGCCATGTGTCACTCCCAAGGGCCTCAAGGCCTCAGAATATTAGATTCTCAAGTTTGATGGGTAAAAATTTTGAGCTCCATGATGGTGCTATGTGGCACCATCTTGGGGCATTGGTAGTAGGGAAGGTTTATCAATTAGTCATAAAGGTAAAAATATTTATGAATTCAAGTTAATGGTTAATACCTCTATTCTTATATGATGGTGTCACATGGTGCCATCTTGAGGCCTTGAGAGCATGGAGGTTTAACTAATTAAGTTAAAGGTCAAAGGTTTTATGCTTGAGCAGGATTAACACATGTCACTTATTGAGACTTTGGGAGCAAAAAGGTTTAACTGATTAAGCTTAAGGTGAAAGGTTCCAAACTTGTGAGTGACATAATAGCTCTAAGGTTCCATGTGACTGATATGCTACCACTTAAAACAATCTTGAGGGCATGGGACCTTAGAAGATTCATAGATTAAGCTAAAGGCAAAAGTATCACACTTCCATGTAACTAATGGATCGGAGGTTTTGTGTGACTTCTATGTGTCTCTGAGTAATAAACTTGAAAAATGGATAATTATTGGAACATGACTCATACCAACTTGACTCAAACACTCAACTTAGGTAGATTCAATAAGGACTCGACTTGATATCTCAACTGAGTACCTCGATTGGGCTCGAGCTCGACCTAGATGAGTCCTACTTATCATTTTTACATGGGGTAAGGGTGACATGAATGGTAAATTTTTTTGGAAACATTTATGGGATGTTTTCCTACTATACACTTGATCAATGTCCTTGTGCATCCATTGGGCATGGATTCCTTTAGTAGTAATCTACTCAGCTCATTTTTGGACCAACTCAACCAAGAAATGCTTGTAAATCATTTTTATAAACCCTCAAGGTTTATCTTTGATCTATTCCCTAAACTTCTCAAGCTCTATGAAGACTCATTGTTCATGTTTGAACCACTTAGAAATAACTAAATAACACCTTCAAAATGATAATAAAATAGGGAAGCAAAATAACAATGTGCACAAACACATAGGGAATAAAACAACTAACTAATGTAAAACAACACTTAGAGGAAAGACAATGCTGATAAACTACTAATATACAAGTTGAAAATTACTTCACAAGTATTTTTTAAAATAAATCCCATTAATTGGGATTGAAAATTATTCTCCATTCATTCTTGACATCTAAAAATCATTATCTCATTTACAATCTATGATGACATATGGACCGATCCATATTGCATTGAACTTTGTGTGCTTTCCAAGATTTGCTCTATCCATATCCCATTTGAGCACTAAATATCCCTCTTATAAGCTTCTATCAGTTTATTTCTTATCAAAGGTCATCTTCATTTGAACCTACTGAAGCTCCAAGGTATGAATGGCTTGCCTTTTGGTTTCTTCAAACTCTATTAGTTTAGCTAGACTCACCATCATAAGATTATTTTCAATCAGTTCCATCCGGTGAGTAAGATCTAGTAAAGGGAATTTAATTGACATAGGTAACCCAACATCTCTTCCATATACCAACATGAAGGGAGAATTACTTATCACCCTTTTTGGTGTTATTATGTCTACCCATAGGGTTGATTTGAGCTTAGCATGTCAAGTCCTTTGGTTCTCCTCCATAGTTCAATTTATGATGTAGATCATATTTTTATTGGTTGACTCAGCTAAACCATTAGCTTGAGGGCAATAATTTGAGGAGGTTATCAAATAAATTTTATGCATGAAAACCCACTCACTGATTCTAATAAAATATAAAGTATTACCTAAGATAATGGTGGCTAGAACACCAAATCTAGTCATAATTCCCTCATAGAAGTCCAAGATGAATGTTTCATTTATTTATTTGAGTGTTACTGCCTCTATCTATCTTTTAAAGTAGTATTTGGTAGTCATGATCCATTTTTTCTATCATTTGAATGAGGGTTGATCAGTTTAATGAAATATACACCTCATTGAGAGAAAGGATGATCAACACGAATGGGATGAAGTGGGAGAGTAGCTAGCCTTTGCTCACCTTCAAAGAAGGTGCACTTCTTGTAGCTTCTCACCCATTTATGGGCATATTGGAGTATATTTTACCAAAATTACCCATCCCTCATGATATTGATATAAATAATTCTAGGTGAGTAATGTCTTCCTAACAATCCATCATGGAACTCTTGGAGGATTTTTTTAGTCTGATTCTGCTCAACACATCTTATGAAAACTCTATTAATGTATTTTTTGAAGAACACATCATATAGAAGCACATAAGGGATGTATTTCAGCCCAAATTATCTCCTTTTGGCCTTGTCAAGCCATTTTGGATACACACCTACTTGGATGAATGCTCTCATATCTTGAGTCCAACAGTTAGGAGGCTCATGATTAACTGGTTGTTCTTCTTGTAGCATAAATATTGTTTTATCTTCAACTTTTAGGCCAAATTTTAATTATTCACATAACCATTTTCCTATTATCATCTTAGTGATTTTGATATCAATGTTGTATTCCATCACCTTAATTATCCAACAAGCTCATTTATCATTGATGTCCTTTCTCATCAGAAACTCCTTCACACCTAGATGTGAGACCATCAACAGGATATTGTTATTAGAGAGCATGTGCCTAAATTTATTTAGTTATCTAATGATATAAAACATTTATTTTTCACAAATCTATATATTAATTCATAGTCCTTCAACCCTTAACTGAAGAAAGTAATACGCTACTCCATTTTATCACTATTTTTTTCACTAGGATTGTTGAGATGCTTTCATCTCCTCCAAAAGCATAAAGGATGAAATCCTTTTCATAGCATGGATTCACAAGTTCAGGGTCTTGGGATATTTCCCTTTTGATTACTTTAAATCTATCCTTACCTTCTCTTGTCCACTTAAAAGTGGCATTTTTATTGAACATAGAATTTAGTGGCTTGACCAATGAAGAAAAGACTAGTATGAACCTTCTCACAAAGTTTATCTTTCCCAAGAAACTTTGAAGGCTTTTCTTGTGGCTTGACAAAGAGGGATTTTATTTCTTCCACTCTTTCTAGGTTAATGGCCAATCCATCCTTGGAAATAATGTGCTCAAATAATTGACCCTTGTGGACAATAAACACACATTTATTTGGGTTCAAATATACCCCAAATTCTCTACATCTTTCCAGGATTCACTCCAAATGATCTAAGTGATTAGCTTCACACTTTGAGAAGTCAATAATATCATCAAGGTAAACTAGGATGATATCATTAATCATGCCCTTACAATACATATCCATAGCTCTTTAAAAGGTTGTACCAATATTTATCAATCCAAAATACATCTTATTATATGTGTAAGTACCCCATTTGGTGGTAAAGGTCATCTTGAAATGATCATACTCTTACACCAATATCTAGTTGTATCCAAAGTAACCATAAAGTAGTGAGAACCTCTCATCCCCTGCTACTATCTGGAGGATCCTCTACATGGGTGGAAGGGGATAGTGATCATTGAGGTATTCTCTATTCAAGTCCTTAAAATCCACAAACAAATGGATCTCTCCACTTTTATTCCTTACCAAAACCAAATTGGCCACCCAAGAAGAGTGTTTAATTGGGAAGATGATGTGAGTTAATGAGTTTGGTCACCTCCTTCCTCATGAGTGGTTCTAATATAAGATTTATAGTCCTTTGTTTTTGCCTAAATGGCTTAGCATTAGGTCCTAACTCAATTATATATTAGGCCAAGGATGGGTCAAAAACCTTGAGTTCTTGGTACCCCCATGTAAATAAATTATCATAGTTTCTAAAAATGTGAATTAATCTTTATTTTTCAGGCTGAGTGCATAACTTCCCAATTTTTAAGAGCTTACCAGTTGAGATGACTAATTTCTTGTAATTCTCCTTCTTCATGACCATGTTCCTCTTTTCTCCTCTGAACTGATAATAAGAGTTGAATATGTTTTCCAATGTGACCAATCCTTTGGGTAGCTTATTTCCATTTAATTTGATAATTTGATCTTCGTATTGTGTTTACAACCTTGACTAGTTTGGATGAGAACTATGTCTCTTCTTGTAATAAATTGATGATTTTCTCATTAGTTTTGAACACTTACCAATTAGCATCACTATCAAGAACTTTAGGTCTGATTATAATTTTGACCAATAATCTTTATCCTTTCATAAAATCAACAGGGAAATTATATTGAGAGTCCACTATGGTGAAATATTCTACTTTATTAGCACAACCGTTATGTTGGAAGCATCAAATATTTTAATGAAATCCCAGACTCTATGTTTATAAACCTTTAATAGGCTATTTTTAGATTCATTCTAGGCTCTCACTTGGTTTAAAACTAGCTCGCTATCCCTAAACACTTTCACATCTTAATTCCCCTCTTTTGTGAAAACTGGAGGCCTTGGATGAGTGCCTCTACTCAGCCACATTGTTAGTACAACTAAATTTTATCCTATATGCATGAAAGTACTTTTACCTTTTAGGGTAAATCATCATGATGCCTGCACCCACACCATTTTTACTCTTGGATCCATCAAATAAAATTTTTCATACTCCTTTGAGGTCTTCTTGAACCTTCATGAGGTCTGGCATAGCAAAATCATCTTCAAGGATGTAGTAATTGCCTAAAATATCTCTTTTATACAATCATATGAATCAAATCCATAATTATCATTATCCCAATCATCTAATACTACATTTGAGACCTCTTCTAAGGGTGTAATAGTTTCATGTAAGAATAAACTATCTTCATGATCATTCATTTTATAATTTGTGTCAATGGGATTGGGTGAGTTTAGCTCTACATGATTTATACAAATAGGATCAGCCTTTATAGTTACCCTAGTTACATACCTAGTCCTCAACAACATGTGTGGCTAGTTAGATGATACATACCCACCCACTTTTGTAATGAAATCCCTTGAGAGACAAATTTCAAAGAAGGGAGGTAGTTATATAACATAGATGTACTAGGTAATGGATAGGATAAGACATGCATGAAATGTAATATTCAAACCCTTAATAATCCCCATAGTTTTAACAGTTGTCTTATCTAGCTGAATAAATACTTTTAAAAATTGGGAATACTTTATACCTAGTATATCATCTACCTTCTTGGGCATGAATGAGATACTTGCACTTGAATAAATCATAAAATTATGGACATGGTGCTTACCTATAATCAAAGAGATGTATAATGTCAGAGGATTACTATTATTACTAGGTGTTCCTTCTTTAAGTTGACATTAGCTTACATACACAGTTAGGGATTCCCTTGATGGCTCATGAAGTTTAAAAACTTTCAATGCCTCCTAGATCAAATTCATCTAAAACAATATAGACAAAGCTTCCCACATTATCTCAACCATTGTTTTCTTCATTTGCTCAACCATGTTGAAGGGAATGTGAGTCCCTTTTATTTACAACTTTAAAATAAAGCTTCTTCCTTGGTTTGTTGGTTGGATTGGGGTTGAATCTCCTTCTTAACAGGTTATTTTTATTGAGTTTGGGTAATATTAAAGGTTTCCTCTCTTTAGAAACCTCATGTGTAACTTGTAGAGTGGATTTTTGGCCTACTGAGGAAAATATTTTGCCCTCCATTACTCTCCTTTTAAATATTATATTATAATACATTAGATTGTTAATTATTTATTTTGCTCGATTATATTTTAGGCCAATGAAGTCACCTTCTAGCCAATTTACCAAAGTTGTCTCACTAACCTAGGTCTGGGCCTCTTCACGCACTTTTCCATGTTGTAAAGTAACTGCTCAAGTCTTCTCTTAAGGGTAAGATATAATCTACACCATCAAATCTTGATTGAGGATTCCATTTGCACAAGTAGTTTGGTTATGGTGTTGGTTATAGTTAAATAACCATTCATAGTCTTGTACCAAGCTATTTTGTATAGGGATTAATGCTTTGGACTTGTTGAGAGCCTTAGGATTGAAGGATTGATATGGCTTTATAGGAGTGATGTGACCTCGGCCTTGGAAATTAGACTAAAAGGGTGGTCTATTTGGCTAATAAGGCTTATAATTTTGATATTATTTCATATTAAGAGTCACTAACTCATTTTTAAAGGTCTATAACAAGGTTTTAACTTCCTACAAATAAGTTGATTGGCTAGGAGAAACTTTATCATGGCTTGGGGCTTGAATGATTGGTATTATGATTGATGAAATTTTAGGTGTTTGGTATGATAAATTAGGTTTAATATCTAGGAATATGGGCATTAAGGGCCTTGACATAATTTTACTAGCCTGTATAATATTATTTTCATCCCTAATGGCTACCTCATAGGATTTGGAAATATGGTAGCACCCATTGATTAGATCATTACCAAGATGTCATTATTAAAGGCTCCAAGGTAATACAAAAAAGAAGTTCAAGTGTAGGCCTTACCAACCATGGAATATTTTACCATGTCCTCTCAAATCTAATGTTGAAATCAACCATGCACTCATGAGGTGCTCTTTTCATGGTTATCAACTTCTCAACCAATGATAAATGGTTTGATATATCTTCAAATTGCTTACAAAGAGCCTCTCCCATATCATCCCATGTAATGATAAAATTAATCCTCATACTTATATACCACTACAATGCTTTTCAATTAGAAACTAATAATTTGATGGTAACATTTTTTTGAGTGACATAATACACTACACAAATGTTAGCCACATCTTTGATGTGTGTAATAGCGGTAGTTGTTTTCTTCCTAGTAAATAAGGGAATACTCTTAAGGGATACCACATGAATATTATCATGTTGGGCCAAATTTAGTTGATTTCTCCCATTGAAGATGACAAAATCCTAATTTATAGAGATTATATTAAATGGGATAGGTCTGGAATTTCTTCTTGCTAGTTGGATTTTATACACTTGGTCAAAAGAAGACCATTATGCCCATAGTGACATTAGTTGACTGTTGATGTGGAATTCATTAGAATAGACATGTGGCATCATATTATTTAATATGATCTCCCTTTAATAACACATGCCATCCCCATTAGATGTTGACTTGGCTATACCACATGTCATGTTGACTATGCTTGGCCATGTGTCACTACTAACCAGGCTTGCAACTGCACCACATGTCACTCCCATGGGGCCTAGAAAGATTAGTTATTTAGGTCTAATGGGTAAAAATTGTATGCTCCATGATGGTGTCATATGGAACCATCTTAAGGCCTTGGGAGAACATAAGGTTTATCAATTATTCATAAAGGTAAAAAGATCTATGCTTTTAGGTTAATGGTGAAGACCTTTGTGCTTCCATGATGGTGCCATGTGGAACCATATTAAGGACTCAAAATTAAATAGGTTTAACTAATTAAGGTAAAGGTAAAAGGTCCATGCTTCTGTGGACTCACCATGTGTCACCTTCTCTATACCTCAAGAACATAGAGGTTTAACTAATTAAGCTAAAGGTGAAAGGTTTCATGCTTCCGAGTGACTAATAGCTCTAATGTTTTATGTGATTGATATGTTTCCACTTATAATTATAATGGGTCCCAAAGCCTCAAAATATTCATTGATTAAGATAAAGGCAAAAGTCTTACACTTTCATGTGGCTAATGGATTTGAGGTTCTGCATAACTGCCACATGTCTCTGAGTAATAAACTCAAAAAATGACTATCATAACATGACTTAGACCATATTGACTTGGGTAGATTGGATAAGGAATCAACTCATATCTTGAATGAGTAACTCAAATTAGTTTGAGTTCAACTTGGATGAATCCTGATTATCTTTTTACACAGGATAAGGGTGACCTGGATGGTCAAAAATAACATTTGGGAAAGAAAAGTGGTAATATTGAGTGAAATTATCCAAAGAAAACACAAAATAAGAAATGAATACTATATATAAAAAGACTTTACACTATCATAAAATAAAGTAAGTTAGAAACAAAATAAAAAATCTATAAAAAACCAATCAAAATAGCATTTCAATTAGGGAAGGGACAATCCCGTAGAAACTTACATAAGTTCTCCATAATACGTGACATCAAAGCATACTTAACACAAATGGTTAAATTATTCCCTACTGAGAAACCATTAATGGAATATCTCAAAGACACATCAATTATAAATTCTAAGAGATGGTGGGAGAGATATAAAACAGTGATCAATAATTGGAAAACCCTAGTCATACTAATTAGAATATGATACATTCAAGAAGAAGGGCATTTAAAATCTTTCCTCATCTATATCAGAAAAGGAAATTCAAATAAACATATTAATCAATGTGAAATGTATTGGATTCAGCTTAGAGAAATCACCCCAAAAATATGGGAACAATATTTTTATTGGCCCCTAGGCCATATACCACGGGCATGGTATATCATCAAGATACATGAGGAGAAATGAATAATTATAGTTAGATCATTATGGAGTTTTTCCATACCTTTAATTTTTGGGATCTAGATAAAATAATATTTTGCATATTAATAAAAATCCAATATTTTATCATATCCTCTAATGAATATGCAATAAAAATATTTGGTAAAAATAATATAGCTTAAAAATCTATAGAAATGTTGGATAAAAACTACATAGGCAAACATCCAAACATAGAAGAGATATAAACTAAAGGAGCAATGAAAATTCTAGACCAAATATATAAAATTATCCCTTTATGATGCTGAAAAATAAAAAGACATGATCCTAAAAAAGTAGAGGAGGGAATCCCCAGTTTCATTAAGTACATGTTCCAAGAAGGGAAAAGGGAAGTGATTGAAATTGATATAGCTAAAACACAATACTACTATCAACCATTGAAAATTTTCCATGATAATATGGCTTGTGAAGGAGATGCTATGTTAGATAAAATTAGAGAGTACTGAGAAGAATCCATAGGTTTGAAAATGAGAGATTAAAATAATGTAAGGATATCTTTCCAAATAAATTTAAAGAGCTTCATGACATTAAACCTAAGTTGTGAATGATGAAAATTTAGATAAAATTGAAGGTTAAACCCATCATAAAATGAGTGTATCATCTGAATATTAACATGAAAATTAAATTCAAAATTTAGATAGATAAAATGTTAGCCACATGCATAATACATATAGTTGAGGACAATGAATGATCATCCCAATGGTGATACAAAATAAAAATATTGGAAAAATCAGGATATGTGTTGATTATAGAGCTCTAAATAAACCTAACATCCATGATCCTTTGTTACATCATTTACAGATTAAGTCTTGGAAAACATTCTAGGTAAAGAGGTGTATTACTTCACAGATAAATTCATAGGATACCACCAAGTCCCAATTGATAAACAAGATCGATCAAAGGTAACATTCACCACTAATGGGGCTCATTCATGTACACAATGATGCCATTTGGCCTAAAACATGTCCTAACTATCTTCAGTCAAATCATGGTCAATGAATTCAAAGATTTCATACATGACTTCCTATAAGTATATTTAGATTATTAGATTTTATATGGATTGTTGAAAGATCACATTCAATCACTCAAGTTAATGTCTAAATGGTGTTGAATGTTATAGATTGCCCTAAATCTAAATAAATGAATCTTATTAATTCCTTTTGGCACATTTTTGGGGCATATAATTTGTAAATAAGAATTGATGATTAATCAATTAAAATGGTAATAATTGTAAATTTTATGCCTCTAAAAACACAAAAATAAGTTTGTACCTTACTAGGATACATCATATACCACCAAAAATTCATTAAAATCTATGTCATGATTAGTGCACTGGTATAAGAGTTAATAATAATAATAATAATAATAATAATAATAATAATAATAATAATAATAATTAAAAAAAAAATTGACCGATTGGAATAAATAATTTCAAGATGTATTTGAGACATTAAAAACAAAATTCCTAAACAAACCCATTCTAATATTAATATACTGGAAGGTACCCTTCCATATACATGTTGATGAATTAGGGATAGTGATAGAGATGGTATTGTCACAACTAGGAGATAATATGGACTAGCCCACATATTTTTAAATCTAGAATTTGGCTAGATCATAACATAAATACTCAAAAATAGAGAGGGAAGCATTGTCGATGGTGTTTTCACTTAAAAAATTTAGACATTATCTACTCCTACTCCATTTGTATTTTGCATAGATCATGAAGTGTTGATATGCCTTTTGAGCATACTAGTACTCTAATGATGAATATGTAGATGGTTAATGCTATTCTAGGAATTCAAATTTACAATCATAGTGAAACTAGTAAAACTTAACCATGGCCTAATTATTTTTCCTAAATATAAAATGGTTAAGACCAAGGAGCAATTGATGATGGGTTTCCAAGATCCCATTTATCTAGAGTTGAAATAGTTCCAAAATATATGGATAAAATTGTTCAATTCCTATCCATAGGAGAATTTCAAGAGGATTATTCAAATATGGACAAGAAAAGGTTTATTATTTAGAAATTTCAATTCACACTAATTGATGGTCAACTATATAAAAAGGGCATAATGAAATATTGGTACGCATAATACTAAAACATGAGAGACAAAGTATACTTAAAGAATCACATGAAGGAATAGTTAGTGGACATAATGGTAGAGAAGTTACTAGAATAAAAGTATTATTGGTGGGATTATGGTGGCCGATGTTATTCAAAAATCCCCACCTCTTTGCATGACAATGTGACATTTATTAAAGAATGGGAAAGTTGAATGGTAGGGATGAAATGCCACTAAGACCTATACTTGCTTTGGCACCCTTCAAAAAATGGGATATATAATTCATTAGACCCATTAAACCCATGACATGAATATCTCAATCTCAATTCCTTATAACAAGTACCAAGTATATAACTATATCAGTGGAGTCTATACCCATAAAATATGCTACAAAAAAAACCATGGCCAAATTCATCGATGAAAACAACATTACATGATTCAGATGTCGATTGAGTATCATAGAGATAAAGGAAAACACTTTGTGAACTCCATAATAGTTGAATTACTCAAACATTTTATAATTTATCATGATAAAAATATACCTTACTGTTGACCATTTTGGTCCTGCAGGCCAAAATCAGTCCCCCCTTTTTTTCCTTGCTATTCTGAGCCAGTCTAATTTTTTATTTTTTGCACAAGTCCCATTTCTACGGACTCTATAGGCATTTCTACGGACTCTGCAGGCATTTCTACAGACTCTGTATGGATTTATACAGATTATGCAGGCATTTCTATGAACTCTGCAGGCATATCCATGAACTCTACAGGTGTTTCTACGAACTCTGCAGGGATTTCTATGAACTCTGCAAGGATTTCTACAGACTCTACAGGCAAGTCTTTTGGCAAAAGGAGGAACCAGTTCAGTGGTTCGACGTCGGTGTCCAATGGCTTAAGCTTTCAAAGAGCTTTAAACTTGAACTTTGAACCATTATTGGTTCAATGAGTTGGTTCAGTTTAATTGGTTCAAATGCCTTGGTTTAGTTCAGTTTGGTTCAATGCCTTGGTTCAACATTTGGTTCGAAGTAACAGTTCAATGGGAAGGTTCAATAGAGTCTCCTGAAGGATAAGTGCCCTTGTGGAGGGCAGGGAACACTTGAAAAAAGGACCAAAAAGTGAACAAGGCTAAAAAGGTAAGTTTCCTTCAGAAATTTGTTTAAGGCAAAGGAAGTACCCTTCTAAAGGGTCATTTTCAACATTCTCGAAGGGCACTTTTCAAAGGCAGTCAAGAGAAAATACAAGGACATAATTCCTTCAGACTTTTTGTTCAAAGGAATTCCTTTGGAAAAAAAGTTTGAAGAAATTTGAAAAGGCTACGAGCAAAAAATCTGAAGGAAAACAAGTAAAAAAGACTAAGGCAAAAGGCATAAAATGATTTTAAACCTCCAACAACTAGTTCGCCATGCTCAATTTTGACATCTTTGGGCCCGTCACCCATTGGAATTTCCTCTGCCTTTTCCTTTCCTTCGTCTTTCTTCTCTTCAGTCAAGCTTTGTCTTCGGTTGGGCTTTTGTCTCAGCCATTCTTCCCATGGCTTCTCTTGAATTTCTTCAGACTTTTTGTCTGAAGGAATTCCTTTAGACAAAAAGTCTAAAGAAATTTAGGAGAAGCTACGGGAAGAATGGCTGAGACAAAAGCCCGACTGAAGACAAAGCCCAACTAAAGACAAAGCCTGACTGAAGAGAAGAAAGTCGAAGGAAAGGAAAATGCCGAGGAAATTCCAAGGGGTGATGGGCCTGAAGATGTCAAAATTGAGCATGATGAACTAGCTGTTGGAGGTTTAAATGCCCAGTGACAGGTGCACAGACATCAAATTTAAGGTGGTGAAATAGCCATTGATTTTGAAAAGCTTAAGAACAGGCTGTGAGTAAACTCAACAACCCACCAAGAAGATAGCCCTGAGGGCTAAAGGAGATAGAGAAGACAAAACCAGGAAGAGATAAAGTGCAAAAATAGGCAAACAGTCTAGGTGGCAAAGAGAGGTGTCGACTCAAGGATTTACTCCTATAGTTGGAATAGTGCTTTCCAAGTGGTCATCAAACGACACAAATAGTAAGTGGTGCAGCCTATTTTCTCCACTTTGCATTTATGAGCAGACAAACTACATGAATATATGGAAGGAGTAGTCTTGTTTGAAAAAAAGAGGCATGGCTCGTGCTTCCACATTAATGTTTAAATGCCAAAGTCTTTTCCTCTTCTCGATATATATTGTAAACTTCTCATTTGAGAAGGATCTCTCTCAGCCTATAAGGCAAATCTCTGCCCAAAAATCTCTAGGTTTGTAAGGCAGAACTCTTTCAGATTTTACCTTGAATCAAGACATAGCATTTTTACCTCCATTCTGAGTTTGCACTTTTATATGTGTGTATGCCTTCGTTCTGTGTTAAGTCATTCTTTTATGCTTTCATAAGATGATTACAGCATGTCTAGTGCATTGTGAGCTTTTCTTTTGTAGGTCTGCCAAAAGTGTCCCTAAAGGAGTATAGGTGCCTATGAATAGGCTATCATAGTGTGTCTAAGGATGCCTTTGGTAGTTCTTCCTCCCTGTATATCCATGGACCCCTAACTCATTGATGCAGAAGGATTGCTCGTGTCAAATGAAGTGTATGGGAGCTTGTTCTTGGTGAAAAGTGTATGTTCAGGCTGAGTAGATCAAATTTTTTGGTGTATCACCTTTTAGTTTAGGTTTAGGTTCTATTTTTAGCATCCTTCTCCCTTTTCATCCCCCCTTTTTTCATTTATTTGTTAGCAGTAGGGAATCCAGGACCTAAAAGATACATTAAAGGGAGATAGCCCTTATCTAGAGACTCTCCCCCTAGTTTTTCTAGGCCTACAGGCAAGAGGGGAGTTTTCATTGTTGTGTGTGGAAGGAAAGAGCTCAGCCTCATGTCCAGGGTGCAATCCACTACGTCAACAGTTTTTGGCACGCCCGGTGGGACCAAGTTTTTACACTCAGTAAAGTTCCAGGATTGGTGTTGGTCCTGTTACAGCAAAAAGAACCACTAATACAACACTTGAACTTTAATCAGGTGATTGTGGGACAAGTTTTGTCCAAAGAGTTAAATAATTTTTTGTGTGTTCTTCAACTAACCAACCTTTGGAGGCTTTTTTCATCAACACCAATGGCAACTCTGAGTTGAATCAGTTGGTTAAACAGTTCTGGTGCCATCAAGAAATCACATTTTTTTGTATGTATGATCCTACTGCTCAGCATAATGGGCCTTTTATTCCTTCATTTAACTATGATCAAGCTTAGGTTGTTCATGGAATCACCCCAAGCAGCTCTCCTAGTTTCCCTTCAACAATAAGGGAAGTAATGCTAGAGTTTGAGAAGCAAGTGATGGAGATAGACAGATTGGATGAGCAATATAGATATCAGAAAGAGCTTATGTACAAAGAGGAGTGTTTGTTCAGGCAAGATCAGGCCTTGCAATCTATGGAGGAAGAGGTAGAAAAATGAAAAAGTCCATTCATTCAAGGCAGTCAGCCTTGTGTGCCCCCTCCCATTCTAAAAAAGCCCCCTCTTGTGCACCAAATCCTTTCTACCAGATAACACTTGCTCACTCTAGCTCATCTGATGCATTAATCACTCCTGCTCTTAACCCCTTGTGCCTTGCTTTCAAACATCAAATGGAACTAGAGCAACCTCTCATAGAGATGAACCTTCTCAATTCCTTAGATTACAAATCCTCCTTTGAAGGGAATACCATGAACCAGCTCATCTCTCTTGAAGCAACTCTTCCTCTACATTAGTAGACCCTTCCTAACCTTCCCCAACTTTCCTAGGTCTCTCAGTATGATCTCTAAATTCCAAGTTGGAAGAGGGAAAGTCATGAACCAACCCAGGACCCTGAAGAGGATAAAGTTACTCCTTGTTCACAAGGTGAAAGTTCCAATCCGAAGGTCATGAGTTGGAAGCAAATAATGGAATCATGGGGTAGGAAGGAAGAGGAGAATAAAGGTTTTTCTCAAAACAATGAAGAAGATGAGGCTTCTCCTAATCATCATGATGATGTTGGTGACCTCCAAGAAAGGCTCTTCCAAGAAGATCTAACCAGGAGAATTGTAGAGTTAGAGTCTAGAGTGAGATTCCTCAGCCAACGTGTGATGGACACAGTAGTTTCCATGCCTGAACACACCCCATCTACACACCTCCAAGAGAGATATCAAGCCACTTCTGATATAGATGAAGTGTTGGCCAAATGGAAGGAGGAGAATCATTTTATTCTAGCTCAGGGACTGCCTCCTCTTCCACATGGGTTTAATCTTCAGCCTTCCACTTCATCCCTTCTCAGAGAGGAACCTATTTTGCAGGAGGCAAGTGAAGAAGATAAGATCCAATCTGTAGTGTCCAAGTGGCTATCATGATCAATAATGAAGATGAAATCATCATGGAGGCTCCTTCAAAATACATCTTCAGCAATGGAGAAGACATAGGTCATGCATACATGTGGATGTTCCAGCAATATGAGGAGGAACGTAAGCATGGTGAGCTCTCTCCTCCCTTGTTTGATGAACTTCCTTGTTGCTTCGATGAGGAGGATGACCATTCTAAGGAGCCTGAGTTGGAGGAGGATCAGATACATGTCTTTGAACAACTCGAGACTCTGATCCTTGAGTGGGAAAAGGAGAGGCTTGCTCATCTTGAAGAAAGCCTTGAAGGAGAGAGCTTTAAACAAAAAGGTGATGTTCTATGGGATGAACAATCAGTTTGTGATTCCATTTAAGACATCAAAATAGTCACCTTTCTCGAAGGAAGCCATGAAGGAACAGAGGATGAGTTTGACAGGGTCTTCAATGAAGCAGAAGGGAATGGGTCAGATCATGATGCACTGTAAAGGGACTGTGCATATCAAAGGGCTTATGGTGATGAGCCAGGAGCCATTAATCTATTGATGAGGTACACTAGCATGAAGGACCAGCATTTGAATAGCTTCCAAGAATAAGAAGAGTACATATATGTTGGAAGCATGTTTGACTCTGATCCACTCGGATGCAAGCCAATCAAGGTGATAGGCAAGAGGAGCAGGTCACCAAATCTCCATTCCATTCAACCACTTGTCTGGCACCATAAGTTTCCTTGCCAAGAAGGGGAATGAAGAATTTTTCCCTTTGATCCAGGATGGAGGCAAATATACCTGGTTAGCTATACATAGTATTTTGCTTTTAGTTATCTTTCCCTATTTTCCCTATGTGATGTTTGCACAGGTAATGTTTTTTAGCCTTGTGTGTGTTTTCCTTTGTGTCTGGGGTAAAAAATTCATGATTGATTCTTGGATATATTGAGGCTATTTCTAATGTTTTCAAGTTGCATTCTGACTCTGTGCCTAATGGATTATAAGGCAACTAGCTTCTAAGCATATCAGGCATGCTTCCCTTGGGAGTCGCCAATTTGTTGACCATTTTGGTCCTACAGGCCAAAATCGGTCCCCCCTTTTTTTTCCTTGCTATTCTGAGCCAGTCTAATTTTTGATTTTTTTCACAAGTCCCATTTCTATAGAATCTATAGGCATTTTTATGGACTCTGCAGTCATTTCTACAGACTCTGCAGGGATTTCTACAGACTCTGCAGGCATTTCTGCGGACTCTGCAGGCATTTCTATAGACTTTGCAGGTATTTCTATAGAATCTATAGGGATTTATATGAACTCTACAGGTGTTTTTACAGACTCTATAGGGATTTTTATAGACTCTATAGGAATTTCTACGGACTCTACAGGTTTTTCTACAGACTCTACAGGCAAGTCTTCCGACAAAAGGAGGAACCAGTTCAGTGGTTTGACATCGGTGTCCAATGGCTTGAGATTTCAAAGAGATTTGAACTTAAACTTTGAATCATTATTATTTCAATGAGTTGGTTTAGTTCAATTGTTTCAAATGCCTTGGTTCAGTTCAGTTCGGTTCAATGCCTTGATTCAATGACTTGGTTCAACAGTCGGTTCAATGAGCTGGCTCAATGTTTGGTTCAAAGGAATGGTTCAATGGGAAGGTTTAAGAGAGTCTCTCAAAGGATAAGTGCCCTTGTGGAGGGTAGGGAACACTTGAAAAAGGGACCAAAAAGTGAACAAGGCCAAAAATGTAAGTTTCCTTTAGAAATTTGTTTAAGGCAAAGGAAGTACCCTTCGGAAGGGTCATTTTCAACATTCCCAAAGGGCACTTTTCAAAGGCAGTCAAGAGAAAAGACAAGGACATAATTCCTTCAGAATTTTTTTCCAAAGGAATTCCTTCAGACAAAAATTTCTAAGAAATTCAGAAAGGCTTTGAGCAAAAAATTTGAAGGAAAATAAGTAAAAAAGACTAAGGCAAAAGGCATAAAATGATTTCTTTCAGACTTTTGTCCGAAGGGATTCCTTCAAACAAAAAGTATGAAGAAATTTGGGAGAAGCCAGAAGAAGAATGGCTGGGAAAAAATCTTGACCTAAGACAAATCTTGATTGAAGAGAAGAAATCCGAAGGAAAGGAAAAGGCCATGGAAATTCCAAGGGGCGACAGGCCCGAAGACGTCAAAATTGAGCACAACAAACTAGTTGTTAGAGGTTCAAACACCCAGTGATGGGTGTGCAGATGTAAAATTTAAGGTAGTGAAATAGTTGTTGATTTTGAAAAGCTTAAGAACAGGTCACGAGTGAACTCAACGACCCACCAAGAAGATAGCCCCGAGGGCCGAAGGAGACAGAGAAGACAAAACTAGGAAGAGACAAAGTGTAGAAATGGACAAATAATCCAGGTGGTAAAGAGAGGTGTCGAATCAAGGATTTACTCCTACAGTTGGAATAGTTCTTTCCAAGTGGTCATCAAATGGCGCAAACAATAAGCGGCACGGCCTGTTTTCTCCACTTTGCATTTATGAGTAGACAAACCACGTGAATATCTAAAAGGAGCAGTCTTGTTTGTAGAAAAGAGGCATGGCCCATGCTTCCACATTAATGTTTAAATGACAAAGTCTTTTCCTCTTCTCGATATATATTGTAAACTTCTCATTTGAGAAGGATCTCTCTCAGCCTATAAGGCAAATCTCTGCCCAAAAATCTCTAGGTTTATAAGGCAGAACTCTTCCAGATTTTACCTTGAATCAAGACATAGCATTTTTACCTCCATTCTGAGTTTGCACTTTCATATGTGTCTATGCCTTCGTTCTGTGTTAAGTCATTATTTTATGCTTTCATAGGATGATTACATCATGTCTAGTGCGTTGTGAGATTTTCTTTTGTAAGTCTGCCAAATGTGTCCTTAGAGGAGTATAGGTGCCTACGAATAGGCTGCCATAGTGTGTCTAAGGATGTCTCTGGTAGTTATTCCTCCTTGTATATCCACGGACCCCTAGCTCACTGATGCAGAAGGATTGCTCGTGTCAAATGAAGTGTATGGGAGCTTGTTCTTGGTGAAAAGTATATGTTCAGGCTGAGTAGATCAACTTTTTTAGTGTATCACCTTTTAGTTTAGGTTTAGGTTCTATTTTCAGCATTCTTCTCCCTTTTCATCCCCCCCCTTTTTTCATTTATTTATTAGCAGTATGGAATCCAGGACCTAAAAGATACATCAAAGGGAACTATCCCTTATCTAGAGACTCTCCCCCCAGTTTTGCCAGGCCCACAGGCAAGAGGGGAGTTTCCATTGTTGCATGTAGAAGGTAGGAGCTCAACCTCCTGTCTAGGGTGCAATCCACTGCGTCAACACTTACCATCCACACTCCAATGGCACTATTGAATCATTCAATAAAGTCATTGAGAAGGTATTAAAAAAATTTAATTTAAATATCGTGGAACTAGATATGAAAATACTGATGGTACTTTGGGCATACCACACAACTTAAAAATGCCTCACAAATTACTATCCATGTTAATTGGTATATGGATTAGATGACATGGTACCAATGGATTTCATTGTACCAAGCTTGATATTAGCATTAACATTCTGAATTAATGAAGATTACTCACTACATGAGTGACTTATCTAATTATCTAAAATGGATGATAAATGATTCATAGCTAAATAAAATTAGATTTAGAAAAAGAGACACCAAAAATCATGGCATGATAGAAATTTCAAATATAAATAGTTCCACACAAGAAATTATGTTTTGTCATATGATAGTTCATTGATTAGTGCGGTAAAGTTAAAGACACTGGCACGAGTAGACTAACAAGTCTACGTTAATGAATCCTATTTAAAAACATATCACACTACATAAGAGAAAATAATACCATAGACAATAGAAGAAAGTACATAATGAATTTATATTAAAAAAAAAGATATAAGAAAATCCTAAGTTGAAAACTAGTAAATGGTGACTTATGGATACAAAAATAAATATAATAGAAAAATTACCTTGGAAAGTGTAATATTTGCCATGTAAATCCTACCTAGCAGATGAATCTAAGATAGCTGATTCGAGCAAGAATGTCGTAGTATCTTACGCTAGATGTTTAATAAGATGGGTAGGTTAACCATGCTACAAACCCTAAGGTAGATATACTAATGATGAAGTAATCAAAACATTAAAATTAGTATGATATAGAATAGTAAAAATTTAAACAAAGATATGAACATTAAATAATAATAATGAAGAGAAAATTAAAAAGTCACTTCAATAGGTCAAAATAAACAACTGATTGGACATAAGTGCATGACAACTCAGAAAACTGTTAGATGATACAATCCACAAAATATTTGGAAAATATTACAAGTAATATCCACATTTATGACAGCTAATGATAGATGGTGGAATGAAAAATCTATAAATCAAAATCACCAATTTATAAAAACTACAAAATGATCTCTAACACAAACTCTATAAAAATCATTTCGCATCATATCATAATTGAAATAATAAAACAAAAAATGAAGAAAATAATGGAAAATCCATAAATCTTTGATAAAAAGCATCTCTTAATCCCAAAGTCCAAAACATATCACTTAAAGAACTCACTCCTGATCCACAGGGGGCATTCTCATCCATCCCATACAAAGTGGGGCATCTTGAGGACACCTCCAAATAGATTTGTGAAAATTTTGTAGAAATTAATCACACATGGATGGAGGTTGACTGCAATGAAATCATCATAGAAAATATCAACAACGACACATGGGAATGGACCACAAAATCTAGCATAATTCCTTGCATGAAATTAGACACCTGGGTAAAGTTCTCATTATTATACCTTGCCACATGCATTATAAAAATTCTCTTTAGCCACATACATAAAGGGATATTTTTCTTAGATCCACCACACCACATTACTGCCAATGATATTGAACACATTATAGGGCTGATGAATGAAGGACACAATGCAATAAGTATGATAAAAATATCTATAAAGGTGAAAGATGTCATGCAATGTTTTGGAACCATTCATAATAGAAGAGGAATCAAATTTGCCTCAATAAAAAATCCAATACTTAGATATGCAGTGAAGGTAGTAGCGTGGAAAGTCTACTTCACCATCTAGGAGGATGCCATGAGCCCAAGAAATGTGATGTTAACCTTTGACATGATATCATTGAATATGAAATAAAATATCTTCCAAGGTCTACTAGAGTAATTCAATGCCAATATTGAAAAAATCAAATACAATAAGCATGATTTTTGCTTCATCTCACTACTTATCTATTTGGCCATCTAATTTACAAATACATTCCCTAGGATAGATGGATAGGTTAAATGGGCTATAGATAGAACAATAAGATAAAAATTTAAAACATATATATATATATATATATATATATATATATATATATATATATATATATATATATATATATATATATATATATACCATCAAAATAGAGGACCATGTGTCATTTTTTCCAATGGGGTAATACACTATGATAAAAGTTCATAGACAAAACCCTCATTTCAAATGAGGTTGTCAAAAGGAATTCAATTGAATTCTTCTTCTTGGTAAACACTGACTTCCTCTACATCACACCCTATATGATCTGCATCTTAGTTTTCACTCCACTCCCCTATGAGGTTTCAAACAAGGAAGTAGAGCAAGTCCTTGTCGTGATCTGGGGATTCCTAAAAATTAGTGGGTAGCCAATATTGCCAAGAATTAATGTTACAATTGAAGAACAGCTAGCTGAAACATAGGGTCAACCCATAGGCTCAATCCATTGTTTATCACATATCATCCCTATAAGACATAAATCTCAATTAGCTTCCATCTAATAAGACCTCCTCCTAGTTCTTCCATGTTTGAGCTCCAACTTTGTTTTCAAAATGGCCAAAATTTTGGCACAAGTGTGGCTTTCCACTTAATTATAGAGAAATCCCTCAACCCTTGACCAAGGAGAAGGTGACACTTATCTCTTCCCATACATGTGTTTCTCACAAAAGTATTATATGAATTTTTCTCTTTCTTCCAATACCCATGCTCCTTCTTACATGACATGAGTGTAAATATGGCTCACCCATACTTAAAAAATGATTTCTTTATTTCAATGCCATTAATGATCTCATGAGTGGTATTAAAAGTATTTTTGGGCTCCTATAAAGACTCTTATACATCCTTGTTGATCAAATGGCTCTAACTTCAATACAAAATATCACAAAATCAATTTATGTAACCCTATAATGTTGGATTTTCAATTACATTTAATTTTTACAAGTGGTGAAATCATGTTGGCTCCATTTTCATCCTTATGACCTTCTAAATAATTTAATAAATATCTAAGGTATAGGTAAAATGGGAATGAATAGAGTTATTTTGTTTAGAATTTCTAAAGTTAAAACAAGTGATTATAATACATTTAAAAATAAATAAAAAGTTAGGTGTCAACTAGTGACACAATACATCTAGTGAATGGTGAAAATCTTGACCAATATAGTCCAAGATCCCTCAGTTGGCCATCTATAATTTTGTACATCATTTCACATAAAATCACTCTATCCTAAGATAGATGAAGCAACTGAACTTGAAACTATATCAAGTAATATGTATAAACATGTATTGTATACATAGAAACTTTAGAAGAATAATATTATCTCAAAATTATAACATTCAAATTATATATTCAGAATTTCAAATCATATGACAAAACAATGTTATCTCAGCTAATACACTATTGTGGCATGCATCTCAATAATCAAAGTGAAATCAACTATCACTAGCATATAAATCATAATGTTGTAAGTACAACTTAAAAAACATAAAGTACATAATTCACCATCGCAATAGTAATGTAATAAACATGTAACAACATAATATTAAGTGTCTCACGTGTCTCACATCTCAAATAATATAGGAAGCATGCCACAATAGGACGTGTCAAATAACAAAAAGGTACAATAGAAATAACACTGTGAGAAATAGAAACTCAAATAATTATTAATTGGGAAGTGATTTTGTGTTTTGATAGATCGACACACATAGATGATTATTATTATTGTTGTTGTTGTTGTTGATTAATATATTTTTGTCATAAAATATTGTACATGATTACAGGGTCATGATTTTGTTCTTGCCAAAGCCCTATTTTTTCATAAGGTGAGTTAAGCTCCATTAAGTGCCTCTGTAAATGCGAAGAGCATTTTATTTATGTTAGAATTTTTGATGGGAGTGATGTCAATTTTTTTAAATAAATAAATATGTTACTTTTTATCCTAAAGTTATTTAAATAAATCTATGTGAATGGTTTATGGTTCTTCTTTAGATTTATGTAAAAATAGGTTGGGGGTTTGAATTGTTGTGTTGTTTTGATAACTCGAAGTGCATAGATTAGAGACTAGGAATGTCGTCAGACTAGGAATGTCATCAGTGTGAGGTGAGTTCATGTCAAAGCATTATTATGGTATTGTTTGTTTGGATCATGTTTCCCTGTTTTGAAGTCTACAAAACATTTACTAAGGCGTTGAGGATTAAAGAAGGCCACTATCAATTGGTGGATTCATAACACATCTTTGTAGGTGTCTTAGTGGTGCATGACATGTTATTTTGGTGTGGTTACACATGGGATGGGAACTTTTTTATTTGGATATTTGGCACATCTAATTTTTGAGTTTATATATATATATATATATATATATATATATATATATATTAAAATTTGATTTTGTGTTTTGATAGCTCGACACACAAAGATTATTGTTATTTTTTAATAAATACTTTCTTTTTTCATAAACTTCTGTAAAAGTTTGCAGGGTTATGATTTTATTCTTGCTAAAGTCATGTTTTGTCAGAGGGTGAATTAAGCTCCATTCAATGCCTTTGCATAAATGTGGTAAGCATATTTTTCTGTTTAATATTTGTTATTGATAGTGATGTCCACTTTTCTTTTCTTTTTTTGAAATGAATACTTTTATTCATGTATTAAAGTTTAAGAAAAAAATAAATTATGGATTTAAAATATTGTGTAGCTTTGATAGCTCAATACGCATAATTCAAAAACTATAAATATAATCATTATAAAACAAGTTCTTGTCGAAGCCTTGCTTTATTTGATCATTATCTAGGAAGATTGCCTTCCACGTTTTGATGTCTACAAATCTTATAGCAAAGCGTTAGGATTGAAGGTGGTATATGTTAGTAATTAACAAATGATATTCTTACCTACAGATGGAAACATACTTATTTCAAATGAATGTATGTGAATTTACAATTAATTTTTTCCTTGCATTAATACAATACTTCATATACTCTCTTTAAATTTTTTAAAGGCTATTTATGGTTTGTAATGTAAAAAGGATGGACAAAGATAAAGAATATAATGCTAATATCGTTTATAATTTACGTATTTCTCATAACTTTGAGTTTTTTCTAATTAACTAATATTATCTATATGTGTAAACATGTGAACAATGGGATATTCGTTTGAATTAAATTGTGGTTTCTAGATTCTATTTAAATATATTGGAGTAATTTATGTTTACATGGTAAAATGAGTGCCTCTATTAAAGTGGGAGCTTCTCACCTCTTTACGCTAGTAAATTTAATTTCTTATTGTGAATTATTATCTTTATTAATATATTAATTATCAATTTCACTTTACTCCCTTTAACTTTGGCTTCACTGAAAGTAAATACAATGTATTATTCTTATTTATTAATGATTATTTGTTGTAAAATAATTAGTATAAATATTTTAAATATATTTATTTAAAAAATGTTGAGAGATATCAATTTTTAGATTTTTATTTTTTATTTTTGAATTATTTTTTTATTGATTGGTAATAAATGAGATTCATCTAACTATATTAATGTGAAAGGCTCAAAAAAATATTTTTAAATAATAAAAATGCTACAAACTATATTGTTTGGGAAAGATATTATAATTTTTCTATTAAATTATTCAAGTAAAAGAAAAAAAATCTTATTAATAGTCAAATGGACGTCAAATTTAAGGTTTAAATTCACCTCTAACGGTCAAAACCATGTCAAATTTAAGATCAAATATAAAAGTGAACTCACTTCATTACACTCCACCCCACTCTTATCATTGTAGAATGCTTATTGACGTAATAAATTTAATATATTTCTATCAACCACTCAAAAACATCTTTGAAGTGATGTTATTAGTATGGGTTTTTTTGTATACATTCATTTTTCAAAATCTTGTATTGTATTCTTGAAATATTTATTCAATTGTATTGAGGTACACATATAAAGTGATGTTTTTAATCGCTAGATTTCACTTTGAAGATATGGTAGGGTATTGATTAAGGAAATTAAGATGAATAATTTAACGAGAAGAAATATTTGTCCCAATGATATTAATTTTCAATAGTTTTTGTAATAGTTTTAGAGATATTTATAGTTATATTTCAAAGTTTTGTGTAGCAACTCCACTGGGTTTTACCAGAATAGAGTAATTCATTAAAAAAAATTACACATATTTATCTAATAGATTTCACCACGAGAAATATGACTAAGTGATCTTTAACTAAATGTATTATTTTAGTTAAACCCCACAAGTTTTATAGCTAATCCATTTAGCTAATGATCACCATGATAATTATATGTCAAAAAAATAAACAATGCTGAATAAACAATAAAGCCTGCATTTATTTCATTGAAGTAGTTATCCGATTTTAGTCATTATTGATACAACATTACAACCACTATTGTAGATGTACAAATGAATAAATAGTAAAGTTTCAACAATGAATAATGTCTCAATAATAATAATACAATGATACAAAGCTCCACAAAGCATGAGTCTCTATGACTCAAGTATCCATTAGTAATCTCAAGTGTAATCTCTAGTATAGTACTGTTGTGGGTAGGGAGAGCATTATATACACATAATATTTTCAACTTTTTATCAATTATTGATGCTCTTTATCTTGAAGGAACCTATCAAGTCTCAATCTATCTAAGTACACGCCTTAAGGGGTGCAATAGAAAAGGGGTGGGCAAATCATTGGTGCTTTGTAGGTTTGTTATCCCTTTTACCACTTGTTATCTACACACTTATCTCCTAAAAACTATTCATCTAAGCTTGTTCTTCTCTCTTGTATACTCTTCCAGTCATTTCCCACCTTCCATCCCCCTTTTCCTAACCTAAAACATCTTTCGATAGTTTACAGTACTAGGTCGACTAGGTCGACCTTGTACTCTTATGGTGAAATTCATTTAGGGTCTAGGTCGGCTCTTGGCTGACCTAGCCTATGACCTAGTGAATTTTTTTCAATATCAGTACTAGGGCAACTGGGTTGACCCTGTTGGCTAAAACTTTTAGAAGGGCTTAGGGTTAAATCCACCTATATATACAAGATCATTTCACCATTATTTAGATAAGAGAAGAAGAAGCAAGAGTTATTGTGCATTTGCTTATCCACCATTCTACTTGAGGATCAAGCTTAGGGTTTAATAATTTCTTTAGAGATACGGATCTTGTCTTGTGGAGAAGTCTTTTAGATGCATTGATAGGCTGTATAGCCTACAACTGATTTATCATTATCATATTTACATACCATAATAACCTCTTACAAAGCACCTTGGCCAAGGGAGAGAATGAGGTTTGATGGGTTCGTCTTTAAAGATAAGTATTCATAAATTTGTTCCTCCTTTATAAGAGTAGATAGATATGCATTTGTACTTCTCTTCCACGTATTAGGATTCTGTATACATTGATGTGAGTATATGTCTTCTTTGCATCTTTATTTTTTTTGTTTATTACCAACACTTTATGCTACAAGCTTTGGTGAGCAATAGATTAGGCTTTTCTTTACTTGTTATTAGTATAGTGAATATGAAAACATAGGGATTAGTTAGGGTTATTACATGATTTTACTTGATTCGAGAACCCTTCCTAGTGATATTATTTGTGATAAGAGATCCCCTAATTGGGTATAGTGGATCCATATGTTGGTCATCTTCTAGATTATCTAATGTGTCACCAATTGAAAGTGTAATTATGATCTGTCTTCTTCAAGTTAGGATTAATTTATAGACATGATGTATATATGATTACATACATTATAATGAACCCGATGTGAATCTAACCCTTTCAGGTTTTATTTCACATTTATCTAATTTATATCATTTTATTTATTATTTTTCTATATTTGTGATACTAGGTTGACAAGGCTGATATAGTTTCTAACTTCTATGAGTAGATTTTGTTAGTGCCTAAAATTGCACTAAAGTTATTAAGCCCTTGTTAAGTTTAAATACCTAAGTCCTTAGCCAAAGTCCTATTTTTAAATGTTTATTATATGTCAAGTTTCATTTTAAATTGGCTAAGTCTTAATTTGGACTTTACGTAGTACATATAAAGCCTTAGGGTCTTTGGGTTTTTTATTAGGACATTTTGCCCAATAAAAATAACTCTTTAGGATTGTTGTTCATGTAAAAAGTTTGAATACTTATTTCCATCAGGAAAATTATCCACAAAAAAAAGCTCAAAAGAATTACAACGTTTCGGCCAAAGTGTTAGCAAAAATACCAAAGACCTATTTGTTTCAGACATTTTGTTTATGGCAAAAAGCCTGAAGACTTATATTTGTTGGACATTTTATCCACTACAAAAGGTCTGAAAGCCAAATTCTTGCAAGCATTTTGTTTGTACAAAAATCCCAATAAAATTTCATTATTTCAAGAAAAGTGTAAGGTTCAAGTTCTTCGATAAAAATGTAAAGATCAGTTGCTTTAGAGAAATTGTTCCAGATAAAATGTCTGAAAAAATTCTCTCGATAAAGAAAAGGCTGATAGAGATTAAAGCTTTGAGGAAAATTTTATGGATAAAATGTTCAAAATAATCATCCTGACCAAATTATCATAAAACAAATGTCCCAAAAAAATGTTACCAAAGACAGGAATTCCAAAGACTAAAGGGTGAATGCAAAAAATAACACCAAAGATAAAAGGCTCAAAACAATTGTCCCTATAGCCAAGTTGCTATGGAACAGAAGGCTCAATGAGCAAAGTCCTAGAATAAATTTGTTTGAATTGTAGGTATGCCAATCTTATGAATGTCTTTTGATAGGCATGTGGACATCAATTTTAAGGCATGGTAAGTAGTCATTGGGATTCAAATAGAGGCAGATCTATGGCTCATTTTTTCTTAGGTGAGGGTGATCTAATGGTGAGCAAGGATTCAAAAAGTTAAAGACTTTATGAGAGAATGTGATATCAACAAGTGTCAAAATCTTAGGAAAGCAATAATAGATATGAGGATGAGTAGAATAGGTCAAAAAGTCAAAAATCATAAGGTGTCACCATGTATCATAATGTCACTTAAGTAGTTACGACTATTTATAGAGAACCTTATAAAGCCTACGGGGTTGCCAAGTGGCATGTCCTCAGGGTCAAGTACAATAAGTATCCAATAATGCTCTACCCCTTAGATCATGATATGATGGAGTATATTTTTTCACCCCAACTAGATCTGAAAGCATGAGAGCACTGTTGAAAAGTCAATACATGATCACAGGCTAAAGATCAAGTACATTTCTAGAGATCGATAGTACATGGTTAAGTGTACATAATATAATATATTATGCATATTAAGTCAATACTTTTCAACAAAGCCCAGAATGAATGTAAGACCACCACTTAACAAGAGCACATTAACCCAATAGGACCGATAGAGTAGGATGTAGAGAGTCCATGGAGATGCCAAGTGGTACCATTTAGGTACAAGACCTATAGATAGTTAGTGGCATTTGATCCTTTGGATCGAGATCAATGACATGTGTTTTCTTGGGCAAGTAGATCAAGATAGCCTTGAAAGCTCAGATCACCAGAAAGAGACAAAATATAGCAAGGAAAGATGGAATCAAATAGAGAATCCAGAAGCATCGATGGAAGAGTTATTCCAGTGGGTGGAACAATCCACCAGGTGGATATCAGAGAGCAAAAGCATTCAATGGTACGGCCTATTTTTTTTCGTTTGAGTAAAGATGAGTGGACAGTCATGTAAATATCATAAAGAGGAGCGGCCTTGCCTCTTAGAAGACTAGACAACCCATGCTTATGAAGGGACATTGAATATGATTTAAACACCTCTAACATGGCCCCTACGTAAAACTTCCTCTTTCCAATGCATTCAATGCAACATGGGCCATTTTGTGAAAATAAGCGCCAAAGTCTTTCTTTGGATGCTATATATTGTAATCTTTCGTTTTGAATGAAAGAGATCTCTCAGTTATTAGAAGCAAAACTCTGCCCAAATTGAAAGGCATTTTTAAGATTTTGAGCTCAGATTGTTAATCATATTTAATCAGGTGAATGAGAAAGCAAGTGACCTTTCAAACTTTGTGTTGAAATAAATTGTGTTATGTATAAAATTATTCTTATGTCTTTTTCCTAAATACAGTCTTATCCGTTTGATCAAATAATCAGAGCAAGTAAAAATAATTTGGAAGATGTCCTGAAGCCGATTGTGGAGACTTTGTGCTACATAATTATCTTTAGTCCGTGTTCTCATGCCTTATAACAGAGGATATTGGGAAAGGCTTTGAACTACATGTATCTTCTGTTGTCTTATTCTATTGTATTTTGCGGTGGAGACTTTGGGCTACACTTCATTCTACGGTGTCCTACGTACTTAATCAGTAAGAGAAGCAACGAAAGACTTTGTGTTTCGTGGGTTTCTTGTGGATCCAGTTATTACCCGGGACGTTTTCTTGTTGTTTTATGAACATCATTTCTGAAAAAAGAGAAATGGATTCAGTTATTACACAAGAGTTGTCCTATGTTTTGTGAACATCATTTCTGAAAAAAGAGAAATGGATGGTGTGATTCTACCCCCCAATTAGTATTTAGTATAGGTTTAGTTTATAATAGTTTATAGGGAGCCTCCCCTTGCTGAGAGGAAAGATTTATCTCATTACGTTGTGACTGATATAACAATTTTATCTTCAGTTAGTTGACGACAAAATATTCACCCAACAGGGTGACAACCCCCAACGGAGTGAAGGGGTAGTGCCCCTTGTGAGGTCTAAGGATAGAACCCTTGGCACACTCCCATGCCATATGTAATTTAAATCTTGTAGGCTATTAGAATGGCCAAAAAATACCCAATTTTACATTAAAAAACCTTATATAATAGATATCAATAACCATCGAAAATACATTTATAAAAACAATAATAACATAATAACAAGAAAAAACAAATAATACTAAATATAATAAAATAAACGAATATAATAATTTCAATATAAAACCAAATAAAAAAAATTAGAAAAAACACAACCAAAAAAAATCATGTGCAAAACATAAAATAATGCCTTCTCCATTTACAATTTATACCCAAAAAAAAAAAAATGTCCCTAAAAAATTGCACCACCACTTAAAAGTGATAATAATGCCACGAAAATTCGGCCCCACTTCTAAAAGAGCCACCACTTTCCAGTAATTCCTCCCTTTTTAATGTTTTCCAACAACTCCAAATTCCCTTCCTTTAACAAATAGAGCCCGGTTGGAAAACGAAAAATTGCACCTCTTTAAAAAATTATGCCGCTCACTTTAAATAAAGGTCAGCCCCCACTTTAATAAAGCACCTCCTCTAATTTAATAGAAATGCCACATATTAAAAATGCACCCACTTTGATTAGCACCACTTTTTTAATATAAAAAACTATATTTCTGTTTTTAAAAACAATTTTGGCGTGGCGTTGGAGGCACGGGCTTGGTGACGAGTTGTTGTTGATTGTTTGTCGAATCCATGGGTTCATGTGCGTAGTGTGATTGGTGGATACTGGTGGTAAGGACGGTCTAGGAACCGACAGTGAGTGCTCCAAGGTGGAAGACCAAACAATGCTAAAAAACATGGATCCAAAAATGCCAAGGTGAGCTCGTTGGATCGAGTTTGCAAGGTTGTCTAGAACGTGTCAGGATTAGAAATAATTTTTTAAATTTTATAGCAAGTTAATAATTCTTAATAATAAGGTCTGTTGATAATTATTCATTTAAGTTTTCTGGAAAGTTAATTGATAAAGTTGAATGAGTTCTCAATTAATGGTTTGAAGTGAACTTCCAAATAAAATTTTATTGATTACATAAATATTGAAAGTAATTAATTTCGTATTATTTTTTTTAGACTTATTTTTATTTTGAAGAATTGTTGAAAGTAATTAACCTTTTATTATTTTTCTTTAAACATTTTTATATTTAACTATATCTTTATCTTGAAATTTGAATTTTATATTATTTATTATTAATATTTTGATATATATATATATCAAAACCTTTTCTTTAAATATTAAAAATATATATATAAATAAATAAAATAACTTTATTATTAATGATTAATTTTTTAATTACTAAAAGCTGACCCTTAAATTAGTGGTAAAACCTGAGTAAAAAAGAACCTAAGTAAAAAAGAAAGTGAATGACTGAACTATATGCATGTTGGTTAATACAGAGTATAAAAATATGAAACACAAAAATGAAAACAGGAGGGAAAATCTTGTCAAGAAGATTTTATGTTGTCTCCACAATTGTGACGGTCCACCACAATTTCTTTTTCACATGGGGTGCCGCTACTGAGTACGCGAAGTGGGTCAAAGATGCTGCTTCTGCTCTGCACAGTGCACCCCTTCCACGCGCTTTTCGTACTCAACCCTCATCCACTCATTCTACGCTACCATTCTAGCCTTATCTTATCCTAGCCTTTGGCCTATCAAGTATTCCCGTTTTCTTTGTTTCAGTTTATCTCTATCAATCAGTTGAACAACGCATTAGCCCTTGTGAATTCAATACCAACCCCACTTCTAGCGGTTTTCTTTGTTTCTGTTTTCTCTCTATGGCAACCACTTCCACCCCTGCTTTTGATGGAATTGCACCATCTGCATCTACTTCTGCTGTATCGTCATCGAAGCATTTCGATGTATTCATAAATCATCGCGGACCAGATGTAAAAAAGAAGCTCGCTAGCAGTATCTACCGTACCCTCAATTGCACGGGACTGAGGGTGTTTCTCGATTCAGAAGAGCTGGAATTGGGGGACTTCTTGCCTAAAGCATTAGAAGAAGCAATGCGCACTGCTTCACTTCATATAGCTATTTTTTCTCAGAACTATGCGCGATCCGCCTGGTGTTTAGCAGAGCTGGCATTTATGCTCCAAACGGGCACCAAAATTATCCCCGTCTTCTATCATGTTCAACCTGCTGATGTACGATGTGAAGTTCAAGGAAAAACAATGTATGCAGACGCCTTCTCCGAGCATGAAAAGAAGGGTAGATACTCCCCAGAACAGCTTCAGCGGTGGAAAGGGGCACTCCACACGGTTTCATTTTATACGGGCGACATCATTAATAGTGAGGAGTAAGAACCGAATACTCTGCTTCTCGCACTGCACTCATCAAATATTTTCTTTTATGAAATTCCAGGGTTTTTTCTTTAATTTGCTTGTTATAAACAATAGAATTGAGTGAAGTTTGTTCCATTGTGCTTTTATGGTGTTCCTCATGTTTAGAGACGAGCAGAGGGTGCTGAAGATTATCGTCAATCGTGTATTGAAAGAAATGCAAAAGGTTCCGTTAGATGTTGCGAAACATCCAGTGGGTCTCAACGAAGCCGTAGAAGAGTTTGAATTGACTGCACGTCAATCTGCTGGCTCGAGTCATGAGAATGTACAAATTGTGGGAATATGGGGCATGGGTGGTTCCGGCAAAACCACCCTTGCAAAAGAATTATATAACAAGAAATGCTCCACAATGGAGAGGTCGAGTTTTCTTTCTGATATTCGAGACGTTGCAGGGAGAGGCAAGCTCCATAAAAAACAGAAAGAACTTCTGCAGGAACTTCGTATCACAGCACCATCCTTTGATCATGTAGAGCATGGCAAAGGGATTCTCGCAAGCCGTTTGAGATCTCTATGTATCTGAATGGTTTTGGATGACGTGGATCATAGAGACCAACTGGATGCTCTATTGCCCCAACCGGACAGCCTTGGGCGCGGCAGTTTGATTATTGTCACAACACGCGAGGCGGACGTCCTGAGAGCTTGCGGCATCTCAGCCGTTTATAAAATAAGAGCACTAAGTCCCTTCCATGCCAGGCAACTTTTTTGTTGGCATGCATTCTTACAACCCTCTCCACCGTGCGAATTCGAAGATCTTGTTGAAGACTTCCTAAATGCTTGCCGTGGATTGCCTTTGTCTCTCAAGGTATTGGGAGGACAACTCTATGGCAAGTCTGGGAAGGATTATTGGAAATCTGAATTAAAGAAGATATCGCTAGATAAAGAAGAGAAAGGGATGTTCTTGGATTCGGCTTGTTTCTTCATTGGAGAAGAGAACAGTTTGGCCATTGCAGCATGGGATGGAGTGGGGTGGAGTGGTCTGCACGGTTGGGAAAGGTTAGTGAATAAATGTCTTCTCGACCTTGACGAGAAGAATAAGATAAGAATCCATGATCATTTAAGGGATTTGGTAAGGGAAATTGCAAAGGGACGGTCACCCTACCGTCTATGGTTTCCCGGACAGAATATCGACATTCAACATCAGCAGGTAAAGTTTTGATTTTCTTTAATCATTTGTCTATCTGCGGGCGTGCCTGCTTCTTGCCAGTTATATTGCTTTGTATAGGTTGCTTATTTTTACTTATATTTTCTATCCAGAAGAGAATACGCATCCGTGGAATGGTAACGAACACTGTTTGGCCTCACCATCACGAGTTTCCTCGTTGTTCCTCGGAAGCTAAAATCGAAGTCAACACAAGCGAAGGAGTCCATAGCCTTCAACCCTCCGAGCTTGGATTAAAATTTCTTGTTGGCGATTCAGATTTTTTTAATCAACAAGTGCTTGACCAGCTATCGAGAGAACTCGTCTGGTTTAGATGGAATCGTCTTCTGTCGTGGCCTTCATTGGAAAATTTAAGAATTCTAGAGCTTAGTATTTGTTCAAGCTTACAAGAATTGTGGCAGGCTGATGCGGATGTAAGTATCTTGCTTTAGTTTCTTTTAAATATGTAGTGGGATAATTTCTTAATTGTCCTGTCTTAACTGAATCGAAAATTTGGTGCAGGCTCCTTTGCAGCTAAGAGAGTTGTTTATGTCTATGTGCCCTGATTTCCAAGGTCAATAAGATATCTGAAGTATTTGAAAAAGATACGCCTTGACCATTTATATGCAATGACGAGCCTCCCAGAAGAATTCTGCCTTCTTCAATCGCTGGAGCACCTGGAATTAAAAGCTTGTAAAAGGCTATCATCACTACCTAGCCGTTTCGGCGATTTGACAAACCTACGGCATCTAGATTTCTATAATTGCACAAAGTTGAGGATGTTGCCAGTTAGTTTTAAGAAGTTAGCACTCTTGCAATATTTAAATTTAGAGAATTGCAGGGAACTCACCATCACGTCAGAGAATGTGAACATTCTGGAAAACATGACAAAGCTCGAGTATCTGAACTTTTCCTCTTGCAGTCAATTGAAAGAGGTGCCTCGTCACATTGCAAATCAGGCCTCACTGAAAGAGCTCTATGTAGATGATACTTGCATGTGGGAATTGCCAGCTAACATCGGTCAACTCAGCAGATTGGAAATTCTAAAGGTAAGGAGTAACTTGTTGACAAGCTTGTCAACAGCTCTAGAGAATTTGTCCTCTTTAAGGAAACTTGATATCCGTAAGGGCAGGGAGGTGGTGGTATCCTTACCGGAATCTCTTTGTCGTCTTAGTGTCTTAGAGGACTTGCTTATAGATGATACAACAGTGAAGTCTTTACCAAACCCACTAATTCTGACTAATCTTAAAAGATTGGAGATACAGAGGAGCCCAATCAGGGAGTTGAGTTTTGGGCCGGGATGCTGCAACCTCAAGGAGATAAAAATAAACGGAACAGATGTGTCTAAGATTTCCATTTCAGAAGACTGTTGTCCTTCCCTTAAAACTCTTCGACTTGAACATAATAAGCATTTAATGGAGGTCGAAACCCTGCCAACAACCTTGGAGACCATAAATGTGGAATGCCTTGTAATGCTGAAGAACATAAAAGGTATCGGTGGCCTGCTAAACCTTCAAACACTGAAGGTAGAATTATGTCCAGAGTTAGATGCGCTTCCCAGCCTTGCAAAATTAACTTCTCTAAAAAAAATTGATTTGCTTCATTGTCACAATGTTAAGAAAATAGAAGGTTTAGAATATTTGAGATCGTTGGAGACATTGATGATAATTGGCTGTCCAGAGATGGATGCGCTCCCAAGTTTAGCAGAACTCACTTCTTTAAAAGAAATTACATTGAGAGGTTGCCACAAAATGAGAAGATAGAAGGTGTAGAACAGTTGAGGTCCTTGGAGCAATTAAACGCGTATGTCTGGTTGAAGGAGCCCTGTATAGTCAGGTTGGAGCAGACGGAGAGATTGAAGGAGGTGGTACTGGTAGCAAACGACAGATCAGTCAGTGAGCCGTGCATCCGTACAATAAAGGTAATAAATAATACCTAATTGTTGAAATATGCAAATATTTTTACCATTTCCTGATTGAGTGCACTGAGTGAGCGTTTTGCAAACAATGTGCAGAAATGGCCGCGCGATTTGATGATGATATGCACAAGGGCAGCATGTGATGTGGGGTCACTTGTAAAGTCCTTTGCTTTTCCAAATAATGTGTCTCTCCTGGACTTCAAGACCATGGCTAAACTTGGATCTTATGGACACTTAGAATTGAGAGGCGAGCGTCCCTCCGATGCCGATGGCGATGGCATTTTGATGTGTCTCGTAATAAATTGTGTTTCTCCACCCATGCACTTGTGCATAGACCAATTGTTGAGTTTTGAAACGGAACTCGGCAAGGGAAAATGGGTATGGATAGTTTTCTCCAGAGAAACCCTTTTACGACAGACAAACAAACATCAAATAGCCGAAATGTCCGAAATATCCGAAATATCCGAAGGACCTGTTTCGGACAAGGTGGTTAATGAAGTGGAGGCGGCGTGGTTAGTGGCGGGCGAAAATGATAGACTAGTGAGGCTTTCCGTAACGCTTTCTATACCTTTACAGGTAATTAGTTCTTTTTATTTAATAATGAATGTATATATTCATTGGCATAGGTAGGTATTAACATCAGTTTTTAGAGGGTCAAAAATACATGTACGGGATTAAAAAATATATTTTAGGGTTTAATGGTTTAGGATAAAATTAGATAAGCTGATAGAAAAAGAGTTTTATTTAAAATAATATTTTTTAAGTTATTTATATAAATTTTCATTAATATATGGAAGTTTAATTTGAACGAAAAATTAATTAATTTAGATTTAATTATTATAAATTTTTAAAATGATAATTTATTTGCTAAGCATTTTTTTAATTTTTAAAATTTTTTTTTTTTCATAATTTTAATTATGAAGAATGTAGATTAAAATATAATTCTAATATATTAAAGTTTAATTTTATGTAATTTTTATTATTTATAAGTAATATTGTTAAATTAAATGGTTTTATATATTTATTATGAATATATTCTTTGTTTATATTGTGGTATCAATATATTTAAATTTTTCTCAATTTAAAGTACAACTTTTTAAGATATTATTTGTAGAAGATTTATCATAATTAGAAGTTACTCCAAAATCTTATATATATTTTAACTATATTATTAATAAAAATTCTAAATACACTCTTAATATTAATATAAAGTTCGCCCAACCAAATTTTAATAGATGTAATTGTAAAATCTATAAATTTTATGTATTGTTTATCTTATAAATTTATCTATATAATGAGCTTTGATATATTTAATTATCAAATCATATCTTTAGCACAATGATAATAGTACAGTATTATTTAAAACATGAATAAAACTTAGTGTGGGGGTTTCCATTAAAAAAATTCTATTAATATTTTATGTAATTTAGAATGGCATGCTATTATTTTATTAAATTATTTTCTTTAGATAAATGGTAATTAAAAGAAATTGTTATTATTGCATATTCATCTAACTAAAATTTAACTCTTTGTAATGGAGTTCAAACAAAAGTTTAATGAATTTTAAATTTGTTTAATTGGATAAATACATAAATATTTTCTACATTTTATTTTAAATACATGTAATTTTTTATAAAGTTGAATTAAAAAAAGGTTTATGCACGACTAATAAAGCAATAATAAACAAGAGTCATGAAGCAGCTTTAGTACCTACTAGTAGTTAGAAAAATAAGGTTAAATTGTTGTTTTTGTGTGCATGTTGCTTGTCATTATCTTAGCTATATTTGTGGGGTTAAGGTTTCCATTGACATAGTATACAAGTTGGGGAAACTATAAACTTGTCATTGTTGGTATCGTGTTTTTTTCTATTGCGTTTTGCCTACACAACCTTATTGGCATTCTATGTTAATTAAGCTTCCTTAGCTTAATTATAAAAGGGTCACATAGACTAATTATATTTTAACGTAATTATCTCATTAGAAAAATTAGATGCTTCCTCATGTTGCCCTAATTTTCTCTATATGTACCCCACTTTTCATTTTTGGAAGCTTAGACAGGTTAATACAATTTTATGCAAGCAGCTATATTTTACAATATTATCGTGTAAAGACAAGTTTCTTTCTCCTTTGTAATTTATCTATGATTTCATTGCTACATACATAGATTTTCTCAAATTTTTGTGCAAAGATATAATATCGTGTCAAATTTTAATTGGTATTAGAGCCATTTTTACCATTATTATAGCAATATTTGTGGTGAAATCTTACTACATTCAATATTCCAACAAAAAAGAAGGGTTTAGTGAGATTTGTTAGAGAATCTATGCATAAATTTCTATTAGAGTTTCAGATCTCAAAACCGACTATGCCATTAGTTTTAAAAAGTGTCAAAACCTTAGGATCAACTGTAAACTTGACTTAGTTTTGAAAAAATCAAAATTTTCTCTTTTTTTAGCCTCTGAAGGCCTTATTTTTTGTTTTTTTTATAAAAAATCCATAATTTATATGTTGTTGTGAAAAAATGCCTTTTGGGTTCTTTTTCTTGGGTCAAAATCTCAAATGAGTCTCTTTCAAAATTTTCATTGTTGAAGTATTTTGGACATTTTTGACTTACCTCAGTTTGCATGTCGTTAAACCTCAGTGCTACTTGGATCTACAAGGGGTCAATACTTTGACTTAATAGTTAATCAACTTCAAATTGCATGCTTTGGAGAGTATGTTGACCATTCCAGATTTTTGAAGCGTTGTTATTTAGGTAGTAGACCAAATCAGGGTTGTGGAGTTGTTTTACTTACAAATTCATGAAGTTAAGTAAAACAAGTCTCAATTCTCAGATTACTCTTCCTAGACCAACTAGGAGTTGTGAAGTTACTTTAATTGCAAATCCGTGTAGTTATGTAAAGTAGGTCCAAAAACCCAGTTTACAATACTCTAGACCAACTCAAGTTTTTAAAGGGTCATTACTGTATTAATCAAAATTTTAAAGGGTGATTACTTCTACAAGTCAAGAAGTCTAAGAAACTCAGATTACTCCTCCGAGACCAACTCAATATTTTTACTACTTTACTTGGGTTTTCAAAGGTGGATGACTTGTGACAGTAAAGTAGTTTGGAGAACCCAAATTATTCTTCGTAGATCGAATAGAGGTTGTGGAACACCTTTACTCAGGTTCTCAAAGGCCAGTAAACTTGCATCAGTAAGTTAGTCTCGAAACTCTAGATTACTCTTTGTCGATTGAATTAGACTTTTGAAGGGTCTTTACTGCTCAGTTCTGCGGGGAAGCATTACTTAAGTTTTTTGTCATTAATATGTGGGATTGAGAACTTGTAAGTGCTATAACTTTCGATCTGTAGCTCTATTTTGGGTGTTTTTTTTAAAGTGCATATGTTTTCAATCTCTACGCATTGGTAATTTTGTTTTAAGACCTTTATAACATCTATTTTTAATGGTGTAATGGCTTAAAATTCAATCAAAACCTTTTGTACCTTTCTTCTTGGATGCATTATCGACTATGTCTAACGTCTCTTTTGTACTCTCTCACACTAATTGCTCATAGACATTCTCGGTAGTGCCTGATGCCTAATATTGAGCATATGTTGCATTATAACTTAAGGGGGGGTCTTGTTGATAGTTCAAGGTGGTACTTATACTGTGTACAATCTATTCTTTGCTTTTATTTCAATTCTATAAATTATCTCAATCTAATCTACATTAATGTATCTAAACATTGAACCACTCACGCCATTGAACTATCTCGAATGGAAGTCTAAAATGCATCTCATCTTGAGAGGTAAATGACTCTATTAGATCACTATGGGTGAGAAAATTGAGTCGTCTATAGATGCAAAAAAATTTAAGTGGTATAATAGATATGATGAGGCCTATGGGTTCTTACGTTTGTTAATGTCTCCTGACCTCTTGTTCCATGTTGAATCTTCAAAAACTCTCAACAAAGTCTAGACTATCCTAGACAAGCTTTTTGGAGTGCAAGACATCATGAGGGGTCATGAGCTAGAGAATGAACTCATCACATTGAACCCAGGTGACTATGACACCCTACAAGACTTCTTTACAAAGTTTAAATCATTGAGATTGTAGTTGAAACAATGTGGCATTGAGAAAATAGATGATTAGTTGATTTGATCCATGTTTGCAAAATTGGGTCACCACTATTCAGTTTTTATCTCTATATTTTATGCTATCAAATGTGCACTTAGACCCACTTGAAAAATGCTATCATTCGATGAGTTTGTTGCCGATCTAACTCAAGAGTAAGATAAATTGGTTCAAATGGATGCACTAAAATCTTCAAAATCACATGCCTTGATTGTCAATCAAGATAAAAATAAGCCTTCTAATAGTGGCAAATAGGAGAAAAAATAGTCTAAACCAGATCATGAACACAAGAAAAATTAGAAATCAGATGCCAAGCCTAAGGCATCATCAAATGAGTTTTCCTCAAGAAGGAAACCTAAGAAGGAGAAACTCAAATGCAATTTTTGCAAGAAACTTGGGCATGATGAATCTCAGTGCATGAGAAAAAAGATTGACACCTTGACTAAGATGTTTGAGAAAAATAACATCAGTGTTCCTAAATTCTCAACTCAAAACATGTCTACACAAGATTTTACAAAGGCTAAATATAATAAAAAGGTAAAAACAAGGGCAAGGTGCTTGTTGCAGAAGCTTCTCAGCCTTCAACTTGGGTTATTAACTCAGGTGTTTCCTATTACATGGCTTCCTCAGAGGATCTATTTTGAAAAATAGAGCCATGTTCTATGCCTTCAATTCTTATGGGTGATGACACTTCGATAGAATTCAATGATAAAGGATTGGTTGAAATAAGTGACGGGACCTTCAATGATGTTTTTTGTTCCTTCACTATACACCAATCTTCTGTTAGTATACCAAATCACCCACATAGGTATAGGGAAGCGAGTTGAGTTCACCCCTGATTCAGTGGTTATCAAAGAGTTGTATAGTGACACTGCATTGGCTTATAGAAAGGCCAATAATTAGTCTAGGTTATATACCTTCTCATAATTTGCCCCAGATCAACCCTTAGTTATACTGCTTACTCATGTAGTTGGAGTGATAAAACTATGGCATGAATGATTTGGCCATTTAAACTATCGTTACTTGGAGCAACTCAGTCGTGAAGACATGGTTTCAAGGTTGCCTAAAGTTAAATTCTTAGATGGCCTATGCAATGGTTGAATTCTTGGCAAGCATCCGAAAGAGAAATAAAACAAGGGCAAAGCAAGAAGAGCCGAATAGAAGACAAAAATTGTCCATAGTGACATAGCAGGTCTATTTACAAAACCTTCATTCAATAAGACTATATACATGTTCACATTCATTGATGACTTTTCAAGGTACACCTAGGGTTTTTTCTCAAAAAGAAGTTTTAGGTCTTTGATCACTTCAAATACTTCAAGGCACTTGTGGAGGAGTAGTCAGACTATTCTATCAAAATTTTAAGGACTAATAACAGTGGGGAGTATGTCAACAATAGGGTTGAGTAGTTTTGCACATCAGAAGGGATTTAGATACAACACATAGTTCCATACAGTCCTCAATAGAATGGTGTGGCCAAACATAAAAACCATACCTTGAAGGAAATGGCCAACTACATGCTTCAATCAAAGTCTCTTGCTCCTCAATTTTGGGTCAAAGCAATCAACTATGCATGCTACATTCAGAGCCATGTTCCACACAAAGCCTTAAAAGGAATCACTCTTTTTGAAGCTTGGGATGGTCATAAGCTTGAAGTGGATCACTTTCAAGTGTTTGGATCATCAGTAATGGCCAATATTTCCAAGAAAAAATGCAAGGAAATGGACCCTTAGAGTCAATCTTGTATCTTTGTGGGGTATGCAGAGGGTAATAAGGGATACAGGCTTCTCCATCCTAAAACTCATGAGTTGTTCATTGAAAGGAGTGTCAAGTTTCAAGAGGGCTCATCTAAACTCACTATTGGCACTCCAGACTCTTCAAAAGTCTCACTGGACATTGATTTCACCTTAGACAATGACTTAGATCCACCTCAAAATCATCCTGATGATTAGTATGACTCTTCTTCTTCAAGTTTAAGTGATGATAGCAGTGACGAGGATTCTCCTCTTCCATCTCACACTCACTCTTCAGATGATGATGACTCACCTCCTGATTCTCTAATCTCATACAATTTTGATCCCACTTGGATCAAATAGACACTTCAAAGTACTAGGAAATGGGTTGGAAATCCATCGAATACAAGGCAAACACATTCACAGTTTCAAGGGACTTCACATGCCTATTTGGCTATTACCTCAGTTCTGCAAACCTTTCATGAGGCATCTAACATTCCAGAATGGGATTCTACTATGCAGGAGTATAGTTCCCTAATCAAGAACAAAGCATGGGACTTGGTCCTTCTTTCTAAAGGAAGAAAATTAGTCTGTTGAAAATAGGTTTATCAGACTAAGTATGGTATAGATGGGTCTGTCGATAAGTACAAATATATTCTAGTTGCAAAAGGGTTTTCTCAAGTGCCTGACATAGACTACACTGAGACATTTACTCCTATAGCCAAAATGATGTCTATCAGACTCACTCTAGCCATCACAGCCACACATCGATGGGATGTTCACCAAATGGATGTCAAGAGTGCTTTTCTACATGGTGAACTCAAAGAAGAGATCTATATAGAGCAATCACAAGGCTTTTTAGAAGATTCTTCATTGGTCTGCAAACCCAAAAATCTATCTAAGGATTCAAACAGGGCCCTCGGGCATGGTATACCAAGATGGACTCCTTTCTCCCATGATCGAGTTCACTAGATGCCACTCAGATTTGAATGTCTACATCTTATGGTAGGATGATTCTCTATTGATTATAGTTCTCTATGTGGATGACTTGCTGATTACATGGAGCTCAGAATCATACATCTCAATAGTGAAAACTGCACTTTCAGATAGATTTTCAATGACAAACATGGGATTATTGCATTACTTTTTCAAGAATGAAATCATTTAGTTATATTTTGGGATGACTTTATCATAATCCAAGTATTCTCTTGATTTTATTACGAGGTTTAACATGGCTAATTATAAACCAACTCCTACTCCCTTCTTGTCTGGTGTGAAGCTTGACGCTAATTGTTCTACACCATTGATTAATACAACTCCATATCAACAACTACTAGGCAGTTTTATCTATCTCACACACACTAGACCTGACATATCTTATGCAATTGGCATGGCTCTTGGTTTATGCAGGAGCCACATGAATTGCATTAGAAAGCAACTAAGTGGATTCTGCATTACATTTAGGGTTCACACAACTATGAGATACACTACAGAGCAGGAATAGAGGTTGATTTGATCAAATACATAGATTCAGATTGGGATAGAGATATTCAAAGTCAAAAGTCCAATTTAGGCTACAATTTCTCACTTGATTTGGGTCTAATATTTTGGTCAAGCAAGAAGCAACATGTAATTGATTTATCATCTACAAAGGTAAAATACAGAGGGGTTGTCAATGCCACCACTGAGACAATTTGGCTTCAGAGGATTCTCATTGAGTTTAATATCCAATTTCATAAGCCAATAATCATATACTATGACAACCAAAGCACGATCTAGATTTTCAATAATCTAGTTCTCCATCAAAGGACTAAACATAGAGATTCAAATGCACTTCATTAGGGAGCTTATCAATGAGTAAGTTATTGATCTTCAGTACTGTCTAACATTGGAGAAGATTGCAGATATTCTGACCAAGCCTTTCACAAAGAGTAAATTTGTTCATCTGCGAGCTCTCATTGGGGTTAGGGCTGCTCCACCTTCTTCTTCCTCCTATAAAGGTTCTTCACTATGTACTTGGGTACCTCATCAAGATTTCAATGTCAAGACCCAATTCTCATCTCACCTAAGCTACGTTTAAGGGGGGTGTTGGTGTAGTGGTTTTTCTCATTAAATTTTGTCTACACGACCTTATGGACATTCTATGTCAATTAAGCTTGCTTAGGTTAGTTATAAAAGGGTCACATGGGTTAATTATATTTTAATGTAATTATCTAATTAAAAAAATTAGAGGCTTCCTCATGTTGCCCTAATTTTCTTTATATGTACCTCACTTTTCCTTTTTGGAAGGCAAGACATGTTAATGTAATTTTATGCAAGCAACCATATTTTACAATATTATCGTGTGAAGACAAGCTTTTTCCTCCTTTATTGTTATATACATAGATTTGCTCAATTTTCTATGCAAGGATCCAAGATCGTGGTCAATCCGATAGTCATATGACTTGATGCTGTAAAGATAGACAAATAGAATGTTAAAGTGTCTAGTTGTGAAGTGGCTTAGGTTGTAAGTTAAAGCAGGGTATGTACAGATAAATAAAATCTTGTTTGACTTAATCAATTAAATTAATTTTAAAGGTGAGGCCTTTACATTGAAAAGGTCAATTGAAATGAGCTTTGCATGCACCAAGCTGCTAAATCAAATATAAAAATTACTAATTTCTATATAAATTGAAGAGTCCAATGTCTCGCAAGTCTAGGTGCCAACAACATTTGATGGGTCAAATGTTGGTTAGTTTACTTATAAGTAAAATTTAATTATGAGAAGTTTTTGCTAACATAACCTTAATATTTACATTAGAAAAACAAAATGAAATTGGGGAGATATTCCAAGGTGGGATGAACGGTTTGAAGGATTTGACTTCATGATCTAGAAAAGTGGAGTTTTGTAAGTGAAAGTGTAAATCTTTAGGAGTATTGTAAATGAAACCAATGAGTACTCAAATTGTATCTTCTTCTATATATAAAGCATTAAATAACTATAATTTGATATTTTCAATAAAAATTATGAAAAATAAAGTAGTGTATTATTAATATATGTAATAAAGATATATATTATTATTCATATTTATTATATTTATATTTAATATATATTAAAATAAATGAATAATATTAATATAAAATATGATATATGAAATTATATTAAATATTAAATATATATTATTATAAATTATAATAATAATTAATACAAATATATTATAATAAAAAATATAGTATATGTGGTATAATAATATCATAAATTATTATTTATTGTTACTGAATTGTCATTAAATGTATGCGCACTTTGTTTTTTCCATGGCTATTATGATTCTAATTGTCTGTCTGCCAATCATGTTTTTTTCCTCATGTATTTGCTGTTTCATTTCAAGTCTCGATGTGTAGCTGATATGTGCTTCACTGTAGGAGTAGGTGATCAAACACAACTTCCAGATTTCAAAGTATTTCTATATTACATTTCTGGGCCTCCAGATATCTAATTCGGGTAAATTTGACAAAATCCAAGAGACTTTTTTGTAATCGTTACGGTGTAAGAATCGGGCAACGCAGAGGAATATTTAGATTTTGTTGCAGATTTACTATTTTTTCCGAGCCGGCCCATGTATATTTTGCATGTTGCGGTTGCCTTAAGCTTTAACTTCGCATTCTGTCTACTGCTTTGTACAGAATCGAGATAGTTGTCGGTTCCGTGTTAACCCAGAGTCTTGGCTTTTATTCTCTATGTTGTTATGCTTCGGGAACTGAGTTCCCGAGATCGCGCCAGGTCGCATAATCTCGGGACGTCGGGCAATCGGTGTTTTCATCCCTCAGAAAAACCTAAGATTTTTCCGAGCTCAGAAAGAACAGATGAGAGCCATATGGACAGCGAAGATATTTTCAGACTGTAGAAAGCCTTTTGAATTGTTTGGGCGGTTTTTGTTTTTTTTATCCACAGATTCCGAGTGATGAATGGATGGAACGTGGATGGCCTGCGGGTTTTCGAGGGTTGGGGGTCGTCGAGATTTTGAGTCTCCTGTGCTGGGCCTTTTGGTTTCTGGCTTTTTGAGAACCTATTATGCGGTAGGATCTCCGAAAGTTAGAGATCGGAGGGTTTAGTGCATGGGACTCAAAGTTATTAGGATTTCGAATTTTCGGGATTGTGTCATGTGGTACAATTTTAGGTGGTCAAGAGTTTATAAGAAGCGTAATCATAAAATTTTTGATCAACAAGAATATTCACCTTGCGGTTTTGTAGATGTAACAATGGTTTTCATGGCAAGATGACAGCTATTTGATGTCGAAGTTGATTTCTAGATTGAGCATCGATTTACTAATTCTAGAAAGAAGATTATAGTAAAGTTTGAACCTGCAGCTGATCATTTGCAAGCCCCAACTGGCTTCCAGCATTTATGTTTAGATCAGACTGAGCAAATCGAATTTGTGTGGTACCACGATATAAATTTGCTATTTCTACTGGATTTTCAATAATTAACACCACATTAACTATTGTATTATATTATGGCTATTCAATGACAACCCAAACCAAAATAAACAAAAATATTTGAGGGCGTGGCTTCATGAGGAGTTAGCTGCAACAAAAAAGGAGAAATAAAAACTTCGATGCCATAGGTAGCTCAACGAGAAGCGTAAAAAGCTTTGCAGAGGCATTGGAATCAAAACGGCGGTTCAAAATTCTGGTGTGCGTGATGGAAACGAAGCAGGATTTAGGTTACAATGCGTTCAAAATAAATTCTGATTCTAGGTTTTAAGGAGAATAGAGCTCTGTCATTGTCCTTCTTTTGTAAGGAGATTTCTATTTTTTTAGTTACATGAACATGAGATATTTTGTATTTGTTATAACTGTTATTACTATCCTTACTACAGTATTTTTGCCCAACTCATATTGGGAATAGATTGAAGCCACATTTGTTTCAATGTCTAAGAAGCGGAGTCAAATTTGTAAAGCTTTTAATCCTTTAAAATGGTGAGAAAATTCACTTAATGGTTAGAGAAAATTAGTTTTGTAATGTCAATGATATGGAGACAAGACATTGAGGTTTCAAAATCTACGTTGTAATTTATGTTTGTCTATGTTGTCAATATATTGACAACAAGGTCATATAGATCTTGTAAGTGGTGGAAGATTTCAAAATGAGATGAGTGGAGATGGTGAGGGGCAATGACAGGGTATTTCATATGATATTGTATATCAGAGGGCTTTGAATTTACATACCCTACACCCGCTATAAAAAGGATTGTAACAATGCAATGACATTGATATGGGAGAAATACATAGAGGTTATAGAGTTAATATTGTTGCTTTCGTTGCAGTTGAAGTGATTACCTTAACTTTTGAAAAGCATATGCCATATCAAGGCATAAGGGGGCATTGCTCGTGACACAATGTAAATGCTATAGTCACTGGTTGAGATAAAAGGTGGTCGATTGGCAATTGTTCTTAGGTAGTAGGGAGAGTTGGTAGGTTTGGTTCTCATGTAGTAGGGAGTGCCTAGATCGTACCCTTAAAGGGAGAATATACTCCACAAATAAAAAGAAAAAACTTAACAAATAAAATCATGAAAATTTAATATATAATTCTTTTGATATTTCTTGCACTTTCGAAACAACTACTGATAAATAATCAAATGTACATTTTGAAATAAATAAATTGCATATTTTTTTATATTTCTTCCCCAACATAACATAGACATGTACAGGGAAATCTTGAAACTATTTGATTTCCATAAAAATATTCATAACACTATCATCATAACTTTAAAGTTTAATCATCAGCGCAATTTTCATTTATTACTAGATTAATGTAGCTAAAATATCATTTAAAATTTAAATGAATTGCTTTTAAAAAATCATGACATTAAAACTTCTTTCATTGTTTATAATTTTATTTGTGTTATGTTGAAATTTGAATTCAAGTATCCTTAATTAGTGTTAAATTTGATGATGGACTTTATCACCCAAGAAAATTATTTATAACGGATAACTATTCAATATTATCTTTCATATCTAAGGAGAACTTATTAGCTAAATAAGATATATGAAAAACTAAACATATGATACTATAATATTTAAATTGACATTATTATTAATTATTATAATTTTTTTAAAATTTGGAAAGCATGAGTATATTCATACAATTAATATAATGGCATCCCAAGATTGCTTGTCCTCAAGTATTCATAACTCAAACCTTGATTGATTCCAGGTAGAATCCAATGAAGTTACAGGATCCTAGATCAATTTAGGAGGTTTTCACATTTTCCTATTTGTCATGTTATGATGCACGACACTTGAAAATGGAATCCTCTGTAATTAGCCAACCAAAAATGTAGCAATCTTCTATAAATATGCAACATAATCTCCTGACATCAGGGTTTCTCTTCTTTGATTCCACTGCACCACTCTGATTTGATAAAGAATTGGAGGATCTGCACCAAGTGATGCTATAGCAAACACTCTTTCCATAGCATCCTGATAGAGATTGGAGTCATCTCCTTGCTCCTCCTTTGGAAGCTTAGCAATGCCTTTAACCGTCTGCTTGATCTCCATGGTCTTTGAATTAGCTTTTCGTTTATTAGGCATGGCCACATCATCAACCTCTTCCTCTTTCTCTTGGTATGCAACTAAGGTCTCTTCTACTGAATTCTCTAAGAAGTCCAATTGGTACCCATCATTGGGGTGATGTAGATGATCCATGTCAACATTTGGCTTCTTAAATCCTGCATCTTCATTCTACCCATTTTCTAGGACAATATGTAATTATACTTGAAACAACTTTTCTTCCACACATTGATGTAAATGAACATTTACTTGCACCTCTTCTTCATAATGATCTTGTTCCCCTACTTCATTGCCCTCTTTTGTCTCCATTTCAACTTGAAGACACTCACCCAAATATGGACCTACACATTGCACAAAAACATTATGGAAAATAAAATCTCCCTCAAACAATTCATCAATTGCTCTGCCATGCCCCAAGGACATGTTATCCAACTCCTCTTCATTTGTGGATGCATCACATGAATCTTCTTCTTTTTCCTTCTCTTCATGGTGAGGGATTTCTAGATCATGAGAATCTGAGTCTGTGTCTGAAATAGCCTAAACATGATGCACTTTCCCATCTCCAAGGCATTTATGTCTTGGAGTCCATGGATCTTTTCAAGAGAAATAAATTTTCTTCCTCATAAGCTCATTCCTAGTTTCTTCATTCACCTTCTTGTGCACATTTACAAGTGCATATTTTTGTGTTGGGGTAGCCATAGACTTCTTCTAAAAGTTCCCGTTAGACTTATTCCTAAGTGAGGGATTTGAAGGTATAGTAGTCTCAAATTTTTGTAACCATGATCTAGTAGTAAATTTACTTGACCCATAAAATATAGGAAGAGTCATCTTACCCAACCTCTATTAGATGTCTCTTTGTGGATATTTCGGTTGGTTTCTTCTACCTTTATTCTTTTCTATTTTATAAAAGTCATTGAAAGAGAGAACTTGTTACACATCATAGCTAAGCCTATCATATTCTTCAAAATATACTGAATATTCATCATCATACTACAATACAAGATATATTCCATCAGGTGATTCTTCCTCCTGAAGAAATTTGGCATGAAATATTTATAGAGGTGGGGCTATTGAGACTCTAGCATCATTTGTTGTGCTTTTTTCTTCTAATTTTTCCTTTCCTTTACCCACACCAATTTGTTGTATGGATTGTGCTATACCTTTCACGGATTATTTGAGGGTCACTTGGATTGTTCTTTCCATGTCCTTTTATATATGACTGATTATGTCATGTAGGTGACTCATCTTATCTACAGGGGTTGCTTTCTCCCTTCTCTCACCCATTTCCTCCATTTAATCAACAACTATTTCTTTTGGTTATAATTTCTTTTGATAATTTTTTTAGTGTTTTAATTCCATGTCACTTGGAAACATCAAACAATACAAGACCTACAGGCTATAAAGATCACCAGCTCTGATACCACTATAATATCCCCGACTAAGAATATTGATGACAATACTCACACTAACATAAACCAAACTCAACTCTTAGAATCAAATCTGGAAATAAACTCAAAACTTATGCTTTGATACCACAATATTATTTATTTCCATGATATTTTCAAAAAAATTAACTTATTCCAAGTATAGAATCAAAATTCTATGAAAACACATAAATCTATCACAAATTTAGACAAACTAGTCAACATAAAACTTGATAATTTTGTCACATAAACCTTTGAAAGCTCCTTTAATTTATAAAATATAATTTTTGCATTAATATAGACTGTTATAATAGAAAAGTAGAAATAAAAACAATTGTGAAATCTAAAAACTGCTACATCAATACATCACATTAAAACTACAAACTACACAACATTGTCAACACTGTTTTACCCTGATTTGAAGATTGAATCTCAACAATTCTCAAAATTCATCTAGAAGAGAAAATGAGTAGAAATGATACTGATTTATAATAGAATAAAATTGAGCTACAACAACATCAAATTTCACATTATAAAACACCCATAAGTATCCATACAACTTGACTAAAAGACCTACAAATAACACACACACACACACACACACCAAAAAAAAAAAAAAAAAAAAAAAAAAAACAAAAAAAACACCCTAGATTTGTAATTTTGAATCACATTCACAACATCTAAGTGATATTTTTATACCGAACCAAAGGGGTTTTGTCCTATGATTCAATAAATCAATGGTTTTTCATCTAATGATCTCAATCTTCTAAGATTTTTGTTCTAGGAGAGATGAAGTTGAAGCAAGTGCTCAAGCTTGCAAAATGGGGGGTTATAATATGCAAAAGATACATTTACAAAGGAGAGAGATCCTAATTTTAGAATTTTCAAGGAGAGGAGAGGAGATGAGAGAGAACTTCACATGGATAAAAATGTACCATCCTCATTGTCAAGCATAGTGTTCACATGTGAGTTTCTTATTTTGATATACAAGTAAGATAAAAAGAGAGCATCAAGGGGGAGAAGATTAGCCAGCCCATGTGACTCCAAATTTGGCACCCCACCTTCACACATGTGAGTAATAGTTTGATGCTTATCCTCACATTTAAATGGTCAAAGTTGATCACATGATTATCCACCCTACTTTGTCTTTGTCTCCTACCTTCCATGTGACACCAAAAAGGACACCTTACTCACACATGTAAGAGTAATTTGGAATAGTGCAATCCTATCTTCTTCTTCTTCTATGTGATCATAAAATTTCAAAACTACTTTTTGACTACTCCCCACACTCAAAATCATGAATATGCCTTAGGAGTATGCCCCAACTATTCACTCTTATCATCATTCAAACATGTGAATCATAAAAGATAAGAAAACTATCTTTTAGTGAAAGGTACACCCCACTCTTTTAAATCAATCTTTTTTCCATGCTACATCACTCCAATTTCATCTTATTATTATGACATATCACCACTATGCCACATCACCATGCACAGTCACTATGAATAATAACTATGAATATTACCTATGAATCGTACCCAGGAATGGTAATTTGTAAATAGCATTTTCATTCCCAAATAAAAGCAATGTATGAGCTCATGAAGATCCCTTGAACATAATGCCACTGACTGAATTCCTTTCTAAAAATGTTGGTATTCTCCAAGAAAGTTGGAGCTTCTAAAAATGTTGGAAGGCTATAAAAATAGGGCATTACAACCCCATATGCCTCATATACCCAAACACTACTTACATAGTCTATCGTGGACTTTAGGTCAAATGTAGTTCTCCCATAAATCATAAAGAAGAAAAGTGATGACAATAGGTTAAGATTTAAACAAATAGAAGAAGAAATGAGACAAACTCACAAAATGGTGAGAACATGAAATAATGTCTCACAAAATGGTAAGAACATAGATTAACTCAAAAAATGGTGAGAACATTAAAGCGATAAGGAAATGAATAAAAGATAAGTGTCCTCTCATGAAATGATTTAACATTCACAATGATCATAATGTATAGGGTAAGAGAGATGCTTAGAGGGGGATCAAAAAATGATGAGAGCATACAAGAAGTGGATCACAAAATGGTAAGAACATTAAAAAAGTGGTGGTTGCGCTGACCTCAAAAATGGAATGCTACCTACATTGTTCAAATGGACCTCAAGCCATTGTAGTTCAACCAAAATGGAGGAAATGATATATCAATAGAAATGTAATGGGGACTTAATCTATGACGTACTCGAATAATGCCATCTAGAAAAAAACAAGAGGGAACTCCACTTGAAAAATAAGATTAGAGACTATACAAGGATCTTGGGAATTTATATCCAATTTGGAGATTTGGGCCATTTTATGTATACATGAATTTTTGGACTTTGTAAGTGTTTTTGTGTTATTGTTGTAATAAGATACAAGAATATTATTTAAGTAGGATATACAAGGGGATATAAACAAATGTACTATGAACTATCTATCAAAGGAAAATAAACCTTGGGTAAGGGTTCAAATAACAACTAAATCAGTTGTAATTGGGATGAGCTCATAAAATGGAGATAACATGGGAATAACTTGCTCATAAAATAGTGAGAGTGTGGAATAATTTACTCACAAAACAAAGAGAGTGTTGGAAAAGGGTGGCTGAGCTAACCTAAAAAATTGAGCGCTATCTACATAGTCCAAATGGACCTCAAGCCACTATAGTTCAAGCTACAGGAAAATTATTATTAATCAACAATGGGTTTGGAAGATAAGAATGTAGGGTTAAAGGGATAAGATTGGTCAAAAGCTAAAAGTAGATTGTTTTAGGGACTACTACATAGGAAAACCATGTTGAAGTATTATGATATACGCATGCAAGGATGTGTTAATGATGACCAAATATGAGCTACCTACTAAAACTTATTCTAAATTTGTCAGAGTGCTCAAGGCACTCACCCAAGGTCTCTCCAAGAGATCATTACCACAACAAGCTAATACAGAGGTAAATACATTGCACACAAATAATTAGCTATCGATTATACACAAATGATAACATTACATATCTCCTCACCTCTTTGACTTAATTAAGTGTAAAGGAGGAAATGTCTTTAAATAGGTTGGTTGGGTACATGATGACTCAACCAAATAAGGTGAGTGGGTAGGATCTTCCTCTATGGGTGGAGAGAGAACTAGGGGGACATAATGGAAAATTAACCTAAGTGATCTAGGCACTTAGGGAATAAGGTGGATGGATGGTCCCATCCACTCATTGTGTGACCTCAGGCACTCATAATTATAGGATGAAATCATGATTATGTCATCTATCATCCTAATAGACCTTATTAAGCTTAATTACTCCAACACCCTCCCTTACGTGAAGGTTAGGGAGATAAAAATACATAATAATGGTTCCTAGCTACTAGGCCTAATAAGGTAACCATGCATAAAAAGGAATGATATGAAGCTAAGTGTCCATATGGATGCCAATCCATCTTGATAGAGTACATGGATGCCGATTCAATGTTTTAGAGAGGATTACAAAGCAAGTTAGTCAAGCAATAATCCATAAATAATGAAACATGCATGAAGAACTAACTAACCAAGCCTATTTATTCCTATGGGAAGTACAAAGGATATCAAGAAAAAAATAAAATAAAGCAACACCATATTACATTCCCAAATGGATTCACCATATCCATGTGGCTCAAAAACATGTTCTCCCTTGATCAAACATCCTTGTCTTTGTCAACAATGGTGGTAAGCTCCTCCAATGCCTCAAGAACTCTCCATCAAACTTAGGCTCTTGATTGTAAACCACTAAACTAGCCTATCAATGAAGCTTTGTGGAAATAATTTAACATTATAACTTTGCAATATTCAATCTTTGAATATATTTGAGAATAATAATTTTGCACCAAAAAAGCTTAGAGATGATGTTCATGGCCTCTCTATTTATAGATTTTTGAGATTGGTCAGGATCAACTTGAACCATCCATCTCAAGATTGAGATGTGTGGTTGAAGATAATCCTAATATTTGGAATTAAATCCATAAATATCCTCAAGATGACCTTGGAATAAGGGGCATTGAAGAGGCATGAGAGGCATTAACTAGGCATGGGTAACCCATAATCTTGATATTTTATGCACTTATGGCTTGATGGATGCCACCCCATAGATGATGTCACTAGGTGATGCAGATAATAAGAATCAATTTAAAAAAAGAAATACTTAACAACTCTCATGTAAAATTCACTTAAGTTCTTGATTTCGATTAATTAGCCTTAAATAATGTTAATCAACATTTGTGCATTTATTTGAAAATTAACCCTCAACTAATCAAAATAGTCAACAAGTCATATTACTGGGTTGTAATTTGACTCGAGAAGAATTAAAAGGTGACGCTAGATGCGTTGGAACCATATTCTCATTTAGGATGTTGCCAACAATAAATAACAAAGGTACATGATGTGTGCCAATGAATTAGAATGAAAGAGTGATCAAGATCACTAAATGACAAAATGGTCATTTTGACTTGAAATGATCTGATCAAAGTTGGCTAGCCCATAAAATGCATTGCCTTATTTAGGGATACTTTGATCTAAACTGGCACTTGTAAGTGACAAGTTTGAACCATTTAGGGCATTTTATGGATTTTGACTTAAAATGTGCATTTTAGTGTAATTCAAGTAAGATTGACAATTTCAACACAAATAGTGTTAGGAATTGGATGTCTACATTTTCCCCCTATTTGAGAAGGCATAGTGAGACATTTAAGAGAAGCAACATCTTTTCAAAGAAAAGAGTTGTCAAGAAGAAATTAGAATAGACCCATGATGCCCCCTTGAGAGGATATACTAGGATGAAAGAGAAGGATGAACTCTCGAAAAGAGAGAGAAAGTGAGAGATTAACCCATGGAATGGATCACATCCAGTCAAGCTAATGCTTGCACATGTGATTACCATCAATGATCAAAATATAATTAGAGGTATAATAGGCCCTATAAATGGGGGGAATAGAAAAGATATAATCCATAAATGTAAGGGACACACTGTAAATGTACCCAATTTGAGAGTAAAAGCTACATGCTTATGACATTGATCAATCTCGAGACAAGTTACACATTAAAATATTGCCATTATGGGATTTAATGTGGATAACTTGGAATTAGAGGAAAAGGGAGAATGTTCTGCTTCAGGAAGGGAAGCACCACTAGGATGGGGTCTCCAAAGAGAAGATAATAAGAAGTGCTCTAGTAGAGCAGATTTGATCATGATAAAATAGTTGTGCTCCAGTAGGGAAAATCTTAATAATTGATAAAGAATAAATAATGATTTGCCCCTATAGAGCTGATTTGATTCAGATGGTGTTTAGATGTTATGCCCTAGTATGGGCAAATTTCAAACAAAATAGCTTAAGGATATAACTAAAAAGATAGGTTAAAGTGAGTGGGCACAAATGTACATGTGATGGTGTAATGTCTTAAAAAATCTATATAAAACGAAGCATATGAGAATGCACAAAGTGATGAGAGAGATGAAAAGAATAGTTAAGATAGTCGAGCTGACCTCAATAGAAATTGAGCAATGCCTACATAGTTCCATGGACTCATGTTTCAACACAAACTTTAGGCCAATGTAGTTCATCTAAATTTGGGAGAGAATGGAACGAGGAATGATGAAAAATGACTAATAATTGATTAGACTCACAATGTATGTGAAGAGATGCACATCTAAGCATAGAGTTGAGTGCTAAAATGCATGATACCTAGAAGCCTACTTCCATATCATGAACCTAGGTTTTGCAAAGTGTTCTTGAGAATTGTTCATCATAACTAATGTCGATGTTAAGATGTTGAGACCTGAGCATAAAGTGCTTGCTATAGCAAAATAAATTAGGAATCATAAGTTTGAATAACTTAGAATGATATAAGATTTTAATTACAATAAGCCAGTTCAAATGTGAATATCTATAACTAAAGATAATGGTAAAATAATGACCAAAACTGGAGTTATAGTGATTTACATTTAAATAAAAAAGCAAAGACAAAGAAAAAGATAAACATAAATGAACCTAACTTGAAATCAAGATATGATCTATCAAGATTTAAGTAGGAACAAAAATATTTTTTTAAAAAGGACAAGAACATCTTAATGACATGAGACCAAGATATGAATAATCAAGATCTATGTGGACTATCAAGGCATTCTTGAACACAAAAGAAAAAAGCAAAATCAAATAGAAAAACAAGACAAAGAAACACAAGACCAAGAATGGAACAAGAAGTAATAAAAAGAGAAAAGGAGAAGAAATAAAAGGAGAGGTGTGAAAGCACAACAAAATACCAAGAAAACTCAACTAAACACACACAAACAACAAACAAGTTAGTGCAGTTTAAAGACAAATATTTATGCATGTGTGGTAGAGAAGTTACTTTCCACCCCATCATAACAAAGACCAATGATACAATAATTATTTCCTAATTAATGAGGAACAATGATAGAAGAAATGGGGGAAGAGAAGAAAAGGAAGGGGTTGGTCGAGCTAACTCTAGATGTATAAGACAAGTGGATGTTGCCTACATAGTTCCATGGATGCATGTTCCAACATGAACTTTAGGCCAAATGTAGTTCTCCCAGGAAATGGGATAGAATAAAAAAATGATGATCAGACTAGCATGATTAATGTTATAGAAGAATTAGGAAGACATGACAAACAAATGAGAATGATCCGGTAAATAAGAAGCTGATGAGATGAGAAAGAATGATCTTGCAAAATGGTAAGTGTGTGAGACAAGATGAAATGAACTGGTGTTTCTATGCTTGCAAAATGGCAAGAGCATTCAAACTTAACAAATGTTCATAAAATTGTGAGAGCGTTCAAACTTAACAATTGTTTGCAAAATGGTGAGAGTGTGGGATGGTGGAACTGGAATGTACAAACATATAGAAGCATGAGACAATGTTTTTATTCTTTTGTGGATCATGTTTTGATGTTTTTGGTATTTTCAAAGTATTTCTAATTTTTTTAGTGTTTTTGGGATAAAATATGCACAAGGTGGGACCATCTAGTCAATGAGATGCATGTCTTGAGAGTAGAGGTTCCAATAAGACAACTAAGCTGACTGCAACGGCACATGCTGACAAATCAATGAAAGCAAGGTGCTTGATTCCTCATAAAATGGTGAGAGCATATGGAAAATGGGGACTAAGGTGACCTCAACATGAATTGACCATGACCTACATAGTCCTAAAATGACCTCAAGTTATAATAATTCCATCCACACAAAAGGTGAAGAAAAACCAACTAGGTCCCCACAAGTTCTCAAATTAGGCAAATGGCTAGTCAAATAAAATAATAATGGTAAGGTGATGTAGAAATGCATAATAAATAAATATTGACCCTAGTTTTCCCATAGGTAGTTATAACTAGGATATAACGACATAGGTCAATGTTACTAATTTGCCCATAGGTGGTTATAATTAGTAGCAAGACTGGTGAAACACTGATTTGCCCATAGGTGGTTATAATCAAGCTCACATAAACAAATATGGATATAGGATGGAAAATAAAAGATATCTTGCTAGATTAAATATCACGCTACTTTCATAGATTGTCATTATAAACATGAATTGGATTGACTATTGAAACTTGATCAAAATTCTTTCACAAAAAGTGTAGGAAGAACCAAAGGAACCAGGATCAAAATAGGATTGGGTAGGGTGACTAAAAATAGGCTTTGGTCTAGACAAGAGTGGAATGATAGGATGGAATGGCATTGCTAAGGATAATGATGGTTTTTGATAAATTAGATATAATGGTAAGAGGATTTCCCTCAAGTGATGGGGTAAATGGCTGGTAACTTCGATAATGGCAAATGGATATGTAACAATGGCAATCATATGATACATGTTTTTTACTTGGGTGTGGTTTTTTATTCTATTGTTCTTGTTGATGGGGGATGCACATCCTAATCAACAAATGATATAAACATAATCCTTGATCATGTTAATTACTATCCCATACCTCATATAAATAACTAATCTATCAAAAATGGCCTACAAATTTGGTTGCCAAGAATGCTTTCATGATCTTCGTTGGTCATTGATTCTAATTCCTTCAAGCATCGAGATAAGATATCTTTGTAGCCTCTGCAAAGGAAAGTATGACCATGGATGGTGAACAAGGATAAATAATAGATGGTCAGTTTGACTATGAAATAGAATGGTAGATGATAATGGAATATATAATAGTGGGGAAACAAATGAAGATAAGGACTTTAGTCACACATAATGTTGTTGATGTTAGATTTGACATAATTATGGTTATTGTGGGGCTGAAGACCTTTGAATATAATCTCGATAGGACCATTAGATTATTATATTGCTTGAGCTTGAGATTAGCTACCATCTGATTAAGCTGTAGATAGGAAGCTATTTTGATTTGATCTTTGATATTATCTTCAGTAAACAATGAAGAAATTTTGTGCTTAGCTATTGGTGCCTCGATGAGGTTTTCACCAATGATTTTTTTCTGATCATCCCATAGCACCTCTGAGAAGGTTTTACTAAGGAATGTTGACTTTTGACTTTGATTGTCTTCTAGTGCTTTCAAAAAAGTCTCACTAGGAGAATGTTCTTATGTTACATGAATGTTGTCTTGGCCTCCTTTCTCTTTTTCAACTGCTATGTCACCATGAATGCAACTCAACAAAGTGTGATTTTTTCAGTCCAAATCGACACTTATGGGAGATGGAATGTCAATAATATGGCTATCTTGGTTGATGGTAATGGCCTGTGTGATGGTAATGGCCTGTGAAATGGTTGATGGTAATCCTCATAGAAGATACTATGAGAACTTATGTCCAAATTAAAGTACTCATTCTCAAAAACTATATAAGGATCACAAATGTATTCAAATTGGTCTATGAGGCATGCGTAACCAATATTGTAACAGTCATGAACATATTCTTCTTCTGAATTTGATTCTAACTCAAAGGACTCTGAATCTAATGTTGAGACTGATATTGATTCTAATTTTGATGTTAAATCTGATGTTGGTTCAAGAATAAAACTTGAATCTAATTTTGATTCTTCATCTGACAAGTACTATGTTACAATGATGTCTTGTTGAATGTTTAGTTTTGGACAAGTAACAACCTATAATGGTATGATGGGCTCCACAAAAACTAGTTTATCAAAGTGAGACTCCTCTGGTATGGGAAATAGGTCAAGAGACAACTCCTTAGAGACTATCTTGTCAAGGAGATGAGGCTCTTTAAAAATAGGTAACATATGAATAGGTAACTTATCATAGTTTATCTTGTCAGAAATAGGTGCTTCAATAATAACATTTTGGTTTTGGTTCACAATTGGCTGCAAAAGATCAACTTTGATCATGTTTTGATCCTCATAAGATGGCTTTTGAAAAGGTGATGGTTCTTGTTTAGGCTCAAATATCTACACAAAATTTCTAAAGTGGGAAACATTTGGTTTAGTGAGAAAAATGGTTTGTGGTTCAATAATAGACTCTCCAAAGATTATACTATTGAAGAAGGGATCAAAAATAATTGGTTCATCAAATGGAGATTCTTCAACAATAGGTTCATAAAAAACTAGTGGTGAGCCAATAATGGTAATAACTAGATGCTTCTTAGTTTGGGTGCTCATGCAAACCAAAGGAGGTCCTCAAATGCTAATAATCAAATGTTTCTTAGTTTGGTTGCTCATGCAAACCAAAGGAGGAGGTCCTAAAATAGTAATGATCAGACGCTTCTCAGTTTGGTTACTCATGCAAACCAAAGGAAGAGGTCCTAAAATGGTAATCTTAGTACGTTGTGAAGTTTGATTAATTACACAAGCCAAAGCATCTAAGTCTTATTGATAAACCCAATCATTTTGATTATGAGTTGGATCATAAGTTAGATCTTGACTATGTTCCCATGACTAATTTTTGTGTGGTGGATAGAAATCTGTCCCACAAACCATATTGTCACCATAGAGGTCTTGACTAAAGTCATAAAAGTAATTTTGTGTGGCCATTCTATCATAATTTGGTTTATCCATGACTGCACCATAAGTGTAGCTAGACATATCTACATTTAATGAAGAAAGCTCTGAAAAACAAAGACTTAAAGTTTTGTGAACCTTGAAAAATGATCCAAAGGATAAATGGTTCAAACTTGGTTCAACTTGATTAAAGGGGTGGAGCTGCATCTCAAAAGTAGTTTATGCCAAGATTTGGAATAAAACAACCTGACATCAAATATCTAACATCAAATGTTTTTGAAGAAATGTTGTATTTTCCCAAATAAAGTCACAAAAATGGATGAGGATTACAAAGCAAGTTAGCCAAGCATTAGTCCATAAACAATGAAACATGCATAAAGAACTAACTAACCAAGCCTATCTATTTCTATGGGAATTACAAAGGATAATAAGAAACAAATGAAAGAAAACAATCACCATATTACCTTCCCAAATGGATTCACCATACCTATGTGGCTCAAAAACATGTTCTCCCTTGATCAAACATCCTTGTCTTTGTCAACAATGGTGGTAAGCTTCTCCAATGCCTCAAGAACACTCCATAAAATCTAGGCTCTTGATTGTAAACCACTAAATTAGCCTATCAGTGAAGCTTTGTGGAAATAATTTATCATTATAACTTTACAATGTTTAAGATTTGAAGATATTTTAGCATAATAACTTTGCACCAAAATAGCTTGGAAATGATGTTCATGGCCTCTCTATTTATAGATTTTTGAGATTGGTCAGGATCAACCTGAACCATCCATCTCAAGATTGAGATGTGTGGTTGAGAATAATCCTAATATTTGTAATTAAATCCATAAATATCCTCAAGATGACCTTGGAAGAAGGGGCATTGAAGAGGCATGAGAGGCATTAACTAGGCATGGGTGACCCATAATCCTGATATTTTATGCACTTATGGCTTGATGGATGCCACCCCATAGATGATGTCACTAGGTGATTTAGATAATAAGAATCAATTTTAAAAAACAAATATTCAACAACAGTCATGGAAAATCCACTTAAGCTCTTGATTTGAATTAATTAGCCTTAAACAAGGTTAATCAACATTTGTGTAATTATTTGAAAATTGGCCCTCAACTAATCAAAATGGTCAGCAAGTCATATTACTGGGTTGTAATTTAACTTGGGAAGAATTAGAAGGTGAAACTAGATGCATTTAAATTGTATTCCCATTTAAGATGTTGCCAATAACAAATAACAAAGGTATATGACATGTACCAATGAATTAGAATAAAAGAGTGATCCAGAGCACTAAATGGCAAAATGGTCATTTTGACTCAAAATGATCTGATCAAAGTTATCTAGCCCATAAAATGCATTGTGCTATTTAGGGAGACTTTGACCTAAACTAGCACTTGTAAGCAACAAGTTTGAACCATTTAGGGCATTTTATGAATTTTGACCTAAAATGTGTATTTGAGTGCAATTCGAGTAAGATTGACAATTTCAACACAAATGGTGTTAGGAATTGGATGTCTACAATGGTAAGCACTAAGTCAAATTAAGAATTAATATTGAATATAAGGATAACTAAATATAAACACTACTCTCCAAAATATTTGATAGAATGATGAACCCAAGGAAGCATTTCTTGAACATCTCCCTCAATGCTGAACTGGGAGAATATGGTAATAAAAGTCTATGAAAAAGTTAGCTAAAAATGGTGAAAAGTGATCACAAATACTGGTGGAGATTCCATACTGGTGTCATGAAATAAAAAGTCATAGATAATGCTAATGAGACAAATAACAATCCTCAAATGGATTCTGACAAACAAAATGCTTGATAAGATACCCATGTACAATAGAGGAATCTAAAAAAAACTAAAAAGGCATAGAGCAAGAATGTACAAGTGCACCACAAAACACAACTTTTAAACAAGGAGCTTAAACACTAAGGAGCATAAAAAGGTAGGAGGAACAATGCATGATCAAGGACGCTGAATAGTAGAGGAATTGTGTTTGTAGATCTATCACTAATAATCCTTCTAATGTCACCAAGAATGATCATAGATCCTCCCAAAATAAAGACAAATGGTGGATGAAGATGCATACATAGAACTAGGTGTAAAGTCCACAACAAAAGAATGCAAGGTAGCATATGAATGTGTGTCAGGTTGATCATGTCTAAAAACTGTAATCTCAAGTTTCTCATGCCTAAGTGAAGGTGTAAGTATCTCCATCGAAGAAGGCAAGATGCTAAAAAGGGGCCTTAAAGGAGACATGACACAAACTATAAGTGTGTCAGAGTAGACAATGCACAAATGACAAGTACATATAAAATAATCATAGGGCACAGTCTGGAGAGTACTGGGAAAAAGTGTGAAACTCAAAATATAGCATGTTGGTTGACTAAAGAGTGTGGAAAATGGGAAAAAAATCCATGGTGATTTCAAAACACACCTAAAATAACTCACTGCCAAAGAACATCCTACAGGACGTCAGACACTACAAAAGAGTACAAAGCATACTCAAAAGAATAGAATGTTGGACACAACCCAAAATACATCCATGGGTTTATAAAATGGGTACTCATGTCAGGTGTTGGGATTAACTGAAAATGCATTCGTAATAAAATGCAATCAATACTTTTTATGAGGGGATTTGACTACCTATTAGATCAAACCTCACCTTATAGTCTTCAACACTCAAAAGCACTGAACAAGGGGGTAGGTGAAAGGATTTGGGGATGGTAGTCCCCAATGGGGTAAAAGGGTAAAGCCCTTTAGGGAACCCAAGAGTAGAGCCCCTGGTACTTTTCCATGCCAAATACAATTTGAAGCTTTTCAGATTTTGAAATGGCCAAAAAAACACACAATTTTGCATTAAAAACTCCCCCCAAAATGAACGTCAATTACCACCAAAAATACATCCATGAGAAAAATAAAGCACATAATAACAAAAATAAACAAGTAAATTAAATTAAACAAATATTACAAGTTTAATGTTAAGACACATAAAAAGAAGAAACACAACAATAAAAAAATGTCATTTGCAAGGCATAAAATAATGCCTTCTCTATTTCCAATTTACATCTCTAAAAGATGCCTCTCGTAAAATTACATCACCACTTAAAAAGTGATAATAATGCTGCCAAAATTCAACCCTACTTCTAACATAACCATCGCTTTACAATAATTCCTCCCTTTTAAATGTTCTCCACCAACTCTAAAGGCCCCTTCCTTTAACAAATAGGCTCCACTTGGCAAACAAAAAATAACACCCCTTTAAATAATTATGATACCCACTTTAAATAAAGACCCCCTCGTGTAACTCCACTAATTTAATAGAAATGCCACAAATAAAAAATGTACCCTACTTTGATTAGCACCACTTAAAAAAAAGGTTTGTTTTAAAAAAAAAATAACATGGAGATCAAGGCACGAGCTTGGTGATGAGTTTTTATTGGTTGTTTGTCAAATCCATGGGTTCATGGCATAGTGGGTAGCATGACTGGTTGTCACAGGGACATCTTGATAAAGCTAACTGCATACACAATACCACTTGTTCTAACCTGAATCCCTCATTGTGATAGGACTCTACAAGAACTACAGACTATGCCTTTAGTGTTTACCTACATAAGAACAAGCACAAACATAGTGGCATTCTACTTATATAAAAATGGATTAGCAGTGGAAGACAAACATTCACTTTTAAAGATCAAGAAATCAACTCAAACACACATGAGCATTCACATAATGTAAGAACATGTATTTTACTAAATGTCTTAAAGACATCTAGTCCAAAGTATAATAAATAGGACAACTAACCAACATACACACCAACCACTGAGTCAAGCTCAATTGATAATGTTTGGAACCACTCAGATGATTACAATGAATAATTCCTTCCCAGGGTCTGATTACTCTCTACCTATGATAACCCAACCCTTGTTTCACAAAATATGAGACCAATAGAACTGAACACAAACACTCACATGATGCTGCATAGATACACGACCACTACTCACAACAACTAGGGATAGAGTGCACATTGATGAGCTCAAAATATGGCTCCTTATTGACATGTTATTTCCTTCAAATCATCTCTTGAAGGATATTATCTTATACAAATCTTAGATTCTTAGATAGTTATTACATGGAAAATAGATATTTGTCTTGTTTATATTAGACCAAAGACTTGATCTTTACTTTGTCATTAATGTCTAATATATAGCATGTTTTAGTGATATTTTATGTGAAGAATGCTCAGGAAGAAGACACATCTGATGTACAGTGAACATTACATTTTGATCTCCATCCAGCAGAACTACGAACTCCACAGGCTTATTTCTACGGACTCCGCAGGCTTGTTTCTATGGACTCTACAGGCTTGTTTCTATGGACTTTGTAGGCTTGTTTCTATGGACTATGCAAGATTATTTATATGGACTCCGTAGGATTATTTATATGGACTCTACAGGCTCGTTTCTATGGACTCTGCAGGGTCAATACCGAGAATTTTGTAAGGACAATGGGAAGCTGGAGACTAGATAGGATAAGAAAGAACCATTCTAGCTGGAATCAAATAAAGAAAATAACCGCTTGCTATTTAGAAGGATTTGTTTTTGATAAATTTTTATATAATTAGATTTTAGGACTATTATAGGATAGGATATTTATTTCATCGAAATAATTGGATCTCTTGGAAATCCAATCTCCTATCTTTGGATGAAGGGATCGACTAGGAGTCCTATTATTTTGCGCATCCTATTTTGAGTTGATTGTATTATTATAAAGTGTAAGAATTTTGAATATAAGGGAGGGAGAAAATAGAAGATATAGAGAAAATAGAAGATCAAGAATTAGATAAGCATACAGGTTTCAATCAGATTGTAATTATTTTATTTCTATGAATTAATACTTCAGGTTTCCAGCACTGATTAATCTTTGTTCCTGAGTCCGAGAGGAGCAAGGGCCCACTCTCCTTGGAACCAAGAACTATGTACGGTATTTATGTTCTATGTTATTAGTTAGAATCTTTTTGCTATTTGCATTTATTTATAAAAACATCAAAACAAATTCATAGTTTAAAAAGAGCATTTTCTTATTCCATTTCTTTTCTACGCAAAGTATGTTTTCTTTTATAGCAGAAGTGTGAAGTAACTTTCTTTTTTTAAGTAGAAGTGTGAATTTTCTTTCCAAGAAAACATAATATAGGAGTATGATCTTTTATTTCTAGAAAAAGAGTGGATTGATTTAATTTATTTCTTTTTTCAGCAAAAGCTTGAATCAAGTAGTTTAGTCAAAATTAGAATAGGATCAGTAAGCACCCCCATAAGCAAACTTCTAGATCTACCATCCCATACCTTACTGTAGATAGCTTTGGACACCAGCCTTGGTTGATAAGACACTAATTGAATATTGGTTAAATGAGGAGTTAGATGACACTTGTCATTTTTGGTGCCGTTGCCGGGGAACATAAGGTGTTAGTAAGGTAATAATTATTGATCCAGATTAAAAAAAATTGTAAAAATCATAAAAATCCCAAAAATAATTAATAAATTGATGTACCATCCTAGAGATTCTAAAGGACAATTTATTCCAAAGTTTATACCGAGGACACAAGTGGACACTCCTTCAAAATCTCTGAGTAGTGAACTAGAAGATACAAGTGAAACCTATTTGCAAGAATCTTTTGAAACTGGGATAGGAACCAGGCCATTACCACATGCAATCCCCATAGGAAAAATTCATCAAGATCAATCTCTTGTAGGAACACATTATTTAGAGATTGCCAAAGACTTAGAAGAAACATTTCAAAGATCCATAGCTGAAGAAAATTTTGAGAACTTGGAAAAACCTATAGTTGAGACCACAAACATTCAGTGGGAAGATCATCCTAGCTTTGAAATATCATCAAAAGAAGAAATGACTCTCCAACAAAATCAATAATTCACATAATCAGGAAGGACTTTCTCCTTTCCTATTGTTGCAGATCCTAATGATCAAACCCCCATGAAAAATATTTCACCAACTAATCTGCCAAATTTTTGGGGATGATCTATAGAAGATCCTGATCAATTCCTATTTGAATTTAAGGTGCTATGTCAAACCTATGATTACACAACTGATAGCCAAAAATTAAAACTATTTCCCTCTACACTTATAGATGTAGCTATGAGATGGTTCATGGGTTTACCTGGTAATTCTATTAGAACATGGAATGACATGGAAACAAAATTATTGAACAAATACCAAGATTACTGCTGAGTGTGAAAAAGAAAAGAGGATTTCTTCAAAATCAAACAGAATGAGGATGAAACTTTGGAATATTATTTAGATAGATTCATGTTCACTCATAAAAGAAGCAATTATCCACTCACTGAAGATGTTCAAAAATTAGTTTTCTTGAAAGGATTGGATGAGGACACTAGAGATGCCTTAAATCTGATGGGTGGAGACATAAATAAGTTGGCTTTCAATCAGATTTCTGAACTTTGTACCAATTACTCTCGAACAAAACCTAGAATTAGGAAAGGAAAGATGGGGAAATCTAATGAAGTGGGTAAATTAATGGAAGAATTTGCTAATCTCAAAATAGATATTCTGGTTACACTAAATAGTACTTTGGATGGCCTTCAAGCTAAGGACAATGCAATAGAGCCTTTATCAATCTACTATCTTAAGTGTAGATAGAAACATGCCCTTAGAGACTTCCCCTAGATAGAATTGATATTTCATCATGTGGGATTTGTGATGCAATAGATCATGATACCAAATATTGCACCCTTTTGCCTGTTTTAAAGAATCAAATGAAAACCCAAGTCTAGTCCACTAAAGAAGTAAATTATATTCAAAGACAAAACTTTGCCCCAAAAAATGAAGCTCAAGGATAGGTTAATACAAGAAATCTAATTAATCCATGAATGACACTATGGAATGTTTCAATTCCTTCACCATTTGGAATCAACCCCAAATTTCATCAATTCAAAATCCATGGGCAGGACAAGATTGGATGCCAACACCTCCATGGATGGTGCCACAGCCATAACAATAATGGGTACCACATCAGCATTGGATGCCATAGCCATATCAACAATGGAATCAGTAGTGGAACCCATAGTCACAATTCACCCAACTAAGAAGACCACTTCAACAACAAACCATTATGCCACCCCCAGTTATTCAACAACAAGGACAAATCAATCAGCCCTCAATGCCTGCACAACCAATAGTAAATCTAAAAAATAAACAACCAACACCTATTTATGTCAATGAATAGGAAGAAATAATTAATGTTGGAGCTATTGAGTGTTCAGACATACATTTGAGATCAGGAAAAACTATAAAAAAAGCTCTAGTACTCATTTCTGAGATACTTGATGAAAATGAAAAGATAGAATCATCTCAATTAAGCACTAGAGAAGCTGAAATCAAAATGAGCCCTGAAGTAAATAAAGAAAACACTACTTCACCAGTAGTTCCTTTTCTTGAAAGATTAAGAGACACTGATATTAAACCATACTCAAACTTGGTCCATGAGTTGCAAAAGATCAATATTGAGGTACCCCTTCTACAAGCTATTATGGATATACCTGAATTAAATAAGATCATTAAAAAACTCTATATTAAGACACTTGAGATGAAGGTAAAATATCTTAGAACCATTCATGTTGATGGAAAAGTTACTAATTTATTAGCAAGAAAAACTATTAGTTCCAAAATATTTAGATCCGAGAAGCCTAGTGATCACAGTCACAATCAGAGGTAAATAAATTCCTAATGTCTTGGTAGATTTGGGAGCAACAATCAATGTCATGACAACTAATACTCTCCATGCCTTATCTCTTATGAAAATGCAACCTACAACTACCATTCTTCAAATGGTGGACCAGAAAGTAATGAAACTAGAGGGAACTATAGAAAATGTTGAAGTATTAATAGAATCTTGGGAATATCTATTAGATTTCATGGTCTTAAAATCAAAAACAAAGAATCTATGATATCTTATAATCCTAGGTAGACCATGGTTGGCTACTATAGCAACATTGATTGATTGTAGGTTAGGAGACATGACCATTTCCAATGGGTTAAAATCTAAATGCATCTCCTTGTATCCTCCTACAAAACCATCAACAAATTGCATACAAGAACTTTGGGTGGATGAATCATATAACACATTAAACAAAATTTCCTCCTTAACCATGATCACAGTTAAAAAACACTTGGAAGAATTGAATGGAGACATATACCTAGAATCTACGGACTCTACCAGTCTAGAAACTATGGACTATGCCAGTCAAGAAACTATGGACTCTGCCAGTCTGAAAGCTCCAGACTGCCTTAGTTTAGGATTCTTGGGTCTGATGGAAAATTTTGAAACCTCTACTTCTAATTTTGCTAGTACTTATTCATAATATGATCATAGATTGATTCAGGAAAGTGTGTGGAAATTGGTAGAACAACAACAAACTCATTTCTTAGATGAATTTCATTGTTCTTTAGCAAGACTGATTCCTCCTGGAAAAGAGTTTGTTGATAATGTTACTATGTTTCATAAGCTACTTCCTCATCCATGTCCTCTAAACTCATTAATTAGTGAGTTTAAGAAAATATAATCCAACTACTTAGGTACAAAACCAATCATGGTATTACCTGGAAATTTTTTGAACATCAATAGTTGGTTAACAAATGAAGAGGAAGATCAACTCTTTGAAGTATTGGAAAGACATACCAAGGCTTTTTCTTGGGATTATACTGACATGAAAGGAATTCATCCTAGCATATGCACTCATCACATTTACATAGAATCTGTCAAACCGGTCAGACAAGCACAAAGAAGAATAAACCTAACACTAAAGGAAATAGTCAAAACAGAAATCCAAAAGTTGCTAGAAGTTGGGTTTATTTACCCCATCTCAGATAGCCAATGGGTGTCACCTCTAGTAATTGTGCCCAATAAAAATGGAAAGTTAAGACTATGTGTGGATTATAGAGAATTAAACAAAGCAACATTAAAGGAACTTTCATTGATCAAGTTCTTGATAACTTGGCAGGAAAGAAATATTTTTCTTTCTTGGATGGCTTTAGTGGGTATAACCAGATAACGATAGCAGCTGAAGATCAAGATAAAACCACATTTACCTACCCTTGGAGAACTTTTGCTTATTGATTACTTCCATTTGGACTCTGTAATGCTCTAGCAACCTTCCAAAGAGAAGTTCTAGCAATATTCTCTGACCTTACGAATGATTATGTTGAGGTATATATGGATGATTTCACTGTTTATGGTGAAAATTATGAAGAAGCTCTTACCAACTTGGAAATAGTATTGATCAGATGTGAGGAACATCAATAATATTTGATCCATGAGAAATGTTTGTTGATGATGGATGAAGGAATAGTCCTAGGACATCATATTTCTGCAAAAAGATTTCAAGTAGATCCAAAGAAAGTTGAAATAATTTACAACTTACCCATTCCACAAACACAAACTGAAATTAAGAGTTTTTTAGGACATGATGGTTACTACAGATGCTTCATAGATAAGTTTAGTCAAATAGCTGCCCCTATGTTTGCCTTGCTTACAAAAGACAATAAATTTGAATGGAGTGATAGTTGTTAATAGGCCTTTGAAACCATCAAAGCTAAACTTGTTATTTCTCTAGTATTAAGAGGCCTAGATTAGACTACACCATTCCATATATACACAACTGCTTCCAATATAACACTAGGAACAGTTCTTGGACAAAAGGATGAAGAAGGTAACATGTATGTTATATATTATATTAGCAAAAACATGACACCTGATGAAAGAAATTACACCACAATTGAGAAGGAATTCTTAGCTGTAATTTATGCAATCAACAAATTCAGACACTACATAACAAGCTACAAGGTATTTGTCTATATAGACCATTCAGCTATTAGATATCTTACCAACAAACCAATTGTGGGAGGTAGGATTATTAGATGGCTATTGATCTTACAAGAATTTGATGTTACTATTATAAACAAACCAGGGAAGTCTAATGTGGTTGTTGATTTCTTTTCAAGAATCAACACTACAGGTGAAGAAGAACTAGTGAAAGATGACTTTCTAGATGAACAATTATTCACTATTTCAGCACAATCTCCATGGTTTGTTGATATAGCCAATTACCTCACCACAGGGAAGTTTCCTCTGCACTTTTCACAAAAATAAAATAAACATTTAGTCAAAGAAAGTTCTTATATTAAATGGATTAATGGAATGTTATTTAAACTTGGACCTGATCATGTATTTTGCAGGCGTGTGACAAATGGTGAAGCTTATGATATCATCAGAGCTTGCCATGATGAACTAGGAGGAGGCCATTACTCAGCTCAAAGAAACATACATAAACTCCTAGGAGCAAGATATTATTAGCCTCTTCTTCATCAACAAGTAAAAAGATATGTCAGACATTGTGATGCTTGTCATCAAATTAGACAACCTACTCTTTCAATAGAGATGCCTCTGCACCCTCATTCTCAATTGAATTTAGAACTATTTGAGAAATGGAGAATTGGTTTTATCGGTCTAGTGGATCCTCCTTCTAGAGGAAAAGAATATCTCCTAGTATGTATAGACTACATGACTAAGTGGGCAAAAGTGGAAGCATTAACTCATGCAAGAGAGGAGATGGTAGCTGATTTCTTATATTTCAAAATCATGTAAAGATTTGGTGCTCCAAGAGAAATAGTCTTAGATTAAGGACCACAGTTCATGTCAAACATGATAAATCATATCATGCAAGTGTATCAAACTCAGCACAAAAAAACATTTCCATACCATCCACAAGCAAATGGACAAGCTGAAGTCACCAACAAATAACTGGAAACCATTTTAACCAAGGTTGTTAATTCCAATAGAAAGGATTGGGCAGATAAGGTACCAAAAGCTATTTAAGCCTATAATACTACTTGGAAAACAATAACTAGATTTTCACCTTATGAATTGGTTTATGGTAAGAAGCCTTTATTCTTGATTGAATTTGAACTACAAACTTTGAAAATAACTATAGAAGTAGGAATTGAGTTAGAATAAATACAGAAAGAAAGACTCCTATAGCTTAATCAACTTGATGAAATGAGGATGGAAGCACTACAAAGAACTGAACTTATATAACATCAAAGAAAATTTTGGCATGATGCACAAATCAAGTAATAGAAATTTTAGAAAGGAGATTGGGCACTGTTGTTTGATTCTAAATTTCAATAGTTCAAAGGAAAACTATAAACAAGATGGTTGGGACCTTATGAGATTGAAGAGGTCTATGAAAATAGTTCTGTTAAGCTGATACCTATTGATGATAGCAGAAGAGATCTATTAGTCAATGGACATAGATTGAAGCTCTATCAAAAATCTCTCAATAAAGATGAATTTATTCAAAAAGTAAAGGATCAAGTAGCTATTCTGGAAAGCTCTAATTCTTCCAGTGAACATGCTCCTTGATAATCCTCCAGAAAAAAAAATAAAAATAAATAAAATAAATAAATAAAAATCAATCAATAATGAAAATCCTTCCAGGGATGCTATTGACAATGCATACCCAAAAAACTAGCTTGCTAGTTGGCTATGCATTGCCAAAAAAGGCTTTGGCTAGAAAAATAGCAATGGCTAGCCAAAGGGCAAAAACCAAAAAATTATAAGAAAATCTCATCATGACACTCTGATTGGTCATCTCCATGTAATAAACTAATCCATGCAAACCTATTTGTGCAGGACACATGGCGAGCAAAGGATAACATCTAAGGTTAAAGTAAGTAAGACATATATTTTATTTATCTATGTTTAGTTAACTAATTATATTCAATTTGATTAAGACCCTATTCTTTTGAGAGGACCTAAATTTGAATCTTCTGTAATGAAATGACATATGCCATAATGAAAAAACATGTAACTGAGCTACCAAAGGTTTATGGATAAGTGTGCAGCTTTGATATCATCAATTGAGTCATTAAGTACCATAATGATGGGACATCATAAAAATGGATTTTCATTGAAATAATGAAATATTGTCACCATCAATATGACATGTCATCATTTCACATAACTTGTATTTATGAGACAAAATGGTTGGCACACTCCGTAGAAATGTGCGGTGCCTAACTGTATCAAAATATCTTACCACACTACAGACTCATGCAGCTGTATCATTTCAAATGAACCATTTCCTTCCTACATACTTCAATAGAAGCTGATGCTCAAAGCATGTTACCTACCGAATTCAACAAAAGACTAGTCTATACCTTAATTAGAGTTAAAGGAACTGAGCTAATTGTGACTCTGCATAGAAATGGGATAGAAGACAAGATCAGACCTGAAGGATCTAGTGAAGTTTCATAATGACAAAGCTTCTGTAGCAGTGTTCAGAGCCAATGGATGGCTATCTTTCATTGAAAAGCTCTAGGGTTTTGATGAAACAATGGTAAGTGAATTCTTTACCAATCTCACCCCTGAATTTTCAATTGTGAAAGGCATTGTTATTCCTATTACAACTCAAATCATAAGCCAAATTATACAAGTTCTAGAAGAAGGAATGAGAGCTATAGGCAGAGTTTCATTTAGTGATTTAATTAGTCAGTTTAATGGTAATCAACAGACTAAAACTTCATGCCTAGTAAATTCTAAGGGAAAATCAAAAGGGATTAAAAGAAATTTACTTCTTGAACATTGGAAATTTTTAGCCAAGTGGGTACTAAAATATATCATTTATGAAGGGCAACACAATCTTTTAGGGAGAGACACCATGAAAATGTTAATACATCTTAAACATGGGAGACAAAACCCTCAGTACAAAATTAACCTCCCATCTTTCTTCTATGGTGCTCTAAAAGTTATGTCTACAACCCCTACTGCTAATCTTAGGCATCATGGCCTTATTCAGCTTATTATCCAAAATCATTTCCTCTAGAAAGGTCAAGAGGTCTAAGAGGAATTTCATAATAATATAGCACAACAATTCTAGTTTTGTCTGCACAAGAAACCCCAAATGTACCACAAGAATACTCATCTCCACCTGCCACATCAGTTGAGAAAATAACACTAAGGAAATAAACTCAGATTGTAGTCTCCACATAAATCCCTTCTTCTTCTTTAAGAAGAATCACAAGGTCTCAAAACCCTGAACTTTCAAGGTCCCCACAAGAAACTCATGAGTTTGTTGTATAACCAGTTCCTTTGATAGGAAGAAGAAAATTGAGACTGAAGGTTGCTATAGAAATTGAGAAGACCAAGGTTTTGGTGGTTGAGAAGGAAAATCAACCAAGTGTAGCTCAAAGAGTAACTAAATGAAGGAGAATGCTCATTTTAACAGAAGAAGATGAACAAGAAGTTGTAGATATTTTAGATAGTCTTAAAATGGTGACTCATTCCCCCATACATCAAAATATTCTTACACCTATAGATATTGAAGAAATTTCTTTCGAAAGGAACTCTCCAATCATAATGGAGGAGCCAAATCCAGAGGAAGAGCCACACATGGTAAAGGAATTAAGTATGGCAGAACAACCACCTATTCTAGTTAAAACTACAATGGATAAAGGGAAAATTATATGTACTGATGAGAAAGGTGAGAAGTCATGTCCCCAAATAACTTAAGATGGAGTAAGAGGAGAGCATCCTTAATTATAGAATTTTTAATAGAGGTAATCAACTTTGGGGGAGAATAGAAATGGATTGGCATGAGATATGGACCCCCTTTGCTGATCATACCTATTCCAAGATGGTAGAGTTTGGCTCCATAATCAAAAGAACAATTTAGTATATGGAAAAAAATGATTCAAACACATCAAGGATTTACCAACAATTTAGATAGACACATAATAGATGAATTTGATGAATATGATTTGAGTCAGAGTGTAGAAAGTAGAAGCCAGAGCTATGAATGCTAATAAATGTTTGCAATGGGACTTACAAAAGGTAAATCTTGGGGGAGATGATGAGCTCAAAATATGGTTCATTATTGACATTTTATTTCCTTCAAATCATCTCTCGAAGGATATTATCTTATACAAATCTTAGATTCTTAGATAGCTATTACATGGAAAATAGATATTTTTCTTATTTATATTAAACCAAAGACTGAATCTTTACTTTGTCATTAATGTCTAATACATATCATGTTTTAGTGATCTTTGATGTGAAGAATGCTCAGGGAGAAGACACAGACTATGTACAGTGAACATTCCATTTTGACCTCTATCCAGCAGAACTACGGACTCCACATGCTTGTTTCTACGGACTCTGTAGGCTTGTTTCTATGGACTATGTAGGCTTGTTTCTATGGACTCTGTAGGCTTGTTTCTATGAACTCTTTAGGATTATTTCTATGGAATCTATAGGCTCCTTTATATGGACTCAATAGGGTCAATATCAAGAATTTTGTAAGGACAATGGGAAGCTGGAGACCAAATAGGATAAGAAAGAACCATTCCAACTGGAATCAAATAAGGAAAATAACCACCTGCTATTTTGAAGGACTTGATTTTGATAGATTTGTATATAATTAGATTCTAGGACTATTATAAGATAGGATATTTATTTCATAAAAATAATTGGATCTCTTGGAAATCCAATCTCCTATCTTTGGATGAAGGGATCGACCAGGAGTCCTATTTTTTTGTATCATATTTTGAGTTGATTATATTAGTATAAAGTGTAAGTCTTTTGACTATAAGTGGGGGGGAGAAAATAGAAGATATAGAGAAAATAGAGGATCAATAATTAGATAAGCATATAGGTTTCAATCAGATTGTAATTATTTCATTTCTATGAATTATTACTTCAGGTTTCCAGCACTGATTAATCTTTATTCCTGAGTCAGAGAGGAACAAGGGCCCACTCTCCTTAGAGCCAAGAACTGTGTATGGTATTTATGTTCTATTTTATTAGTTAGAATCTTGTTACTATTTGCATTTATTTATAAAAACATCAAAATAAATTCATAGTTTAAAAAGAGCATTTTCTTATTTCATTTCTTTTCTATGCAAAGTATGCTTTCTTTTACAACAAAAGTGTGAAGTAAATTTCTTTTTGTAAGTAGAAGTGTGAATTCAATTTCCTTGCAAACGTAAAATAGGATTGTGATATTTTATTTCCAGAAAATGAGTGGATTGATTTGATTTCTTTCTTTTTTTAGCAAAAGCGTGAATCAAGTAGTTTAGTCAAAGTTAGAATAGGATCAACAAGCACCCCTATAAGTAGACTTCTAGATCTACCATCCCATACTTTACTACAAATAGCTTTGGACATCAGCCTTGGTTGATAAGACACTAATTAAATATTGGTTAAATGAGTAGTTAGATGATACTCATCACACATGCTTCACAATGATTCACTTTCACTCATTTTTCTAGTCCAAACTTGCATTCACTCAAATTACTACACAAACAGTAAACCATTCACTTGATTAAGACAAAAAAACTCATGAATGTGGGTAGGGATGTTAAAGTAACACATCCATCATAAACTCCCCCACTTAAAATTAGTGATGACCTCAGTGCCATCACGGCTCCTCCATCAGTAATCTGGAGGCGATCTCTTATTCAGACTCAATCCAAAGCCAAAAGATCAACACATCTATTCAAACCCAATCCAAGTTACGAGACCAACACATCCCCTTTTCAAACTCAATTCTAGAGTTAAGAAACCAACATGTCCCCTATTCAGACTCAATCCAAGCCAAGAAACCAACACGCCCCCTCTTCAGGCTCAATCTAGAATTTAAAGTCAAGAGACCAAGGCCAACTCCCTAACCTTAACTTGAGGGTTTCTTTTGACTCCCAACTTGTTGAAAAACCACCATTCCAACACACTAGAAACTCCCTCTACTTCAAATTACTATGTAACCCACAATCTTCACCTCAATAAACTATTCTAGCTGCCACTCTGGTTTAACCCATCACATACATAGAAGGGTGCTTAGGTAGGAACCATTTCTAGTTTAGCTTCATTAGTGACTAAAGGTATCCAACTAGTTACAACTAAGAAACAAATTGAATCTCTAACAACTTTAGTGTGTAGACAAGATTGCCTACACAAGCCAGACCAAACCAATGTAGCTTCAAAAAATCACCCTGATCTTGCCAACCCTCCATGAGGGGTAGAGGAAAATGGTTCCTAATGATCAACCTCTTCAAGATTATACAAACCTTGCAAAGCTTAATTGAACCATCAAACTTCCTCTAGAATAGTAGTGATGCTCTAAAAGAAGAGCACAATAGGAAAATACAACTCTTCAAACCAACCACCTTAGGTCCAATAATAGGAATAGAGCCTATACCCAAGAACTCTCCTTTGGAACCAACTCGATGCACTGATCAATTATCTTCTCTATGACTACTAAGATGATATATCCTTGACCATACTCCTTGGTTGTGAAGAACCCACCTCATATCAATAGGACAAATGAACCTGCTGCTCCCCCTCATCATCCCAACTACTAACAAGCAACACAAGATACATTAACTCCTCACCCATTCCTACACTCTTTTTCATACTCAACAAAACACCCCCTTCATCTTCCCAGTCTCACTCCTCTGCATAGTCTTCACCATGTACATCTACAATGGATCCAACACAAAAGAAATCCAAGATAGGGAAACACTGTCACTTTACCTTTCTCAAGTAAATTCTATCTCAGCACTAACTAGATGGCTTGTAACTACTCAAAGCTTCCTTTCACCTCTAAAGGTCTAGAGGCCAAGTTTATAAAGCTATCTAGTTGACTTCATAATTGCATGACAATCGAGTCCATAGAAGAAAGTAGTTTTCAAACATAGATCACCACCTCCATAATAATAAACCCAACAAGTTACAACAACCATCTCTGGACCCAAGCTTCACCTAGCATTAAGATCCTCCCTTGAACACACACATTGTCTACTCACACAATTCATTTGGCACCTCCATCTGAACTGTACACAGCCCCATACTGCTTTAGACAATCTCTATTTTAGTGAAACCCACCACACATCCAACACCTCAAGTGAAACTACTTCTCGCTTGACTCTCTAATTATTGACTTCATCTTACCACCCTTTAGAAGTACTTCAAGACTTTCAAGATCCCTATGACAACTTTAGGGTAGCCTTCCTTCCCTAGTCACTAACTAAATTCCTTGAAGACTTACTCGACCCCTTACCAATGCCTCTACCCATGGATGTACAAGGGCTCAAGGTGATTATGGATTAAAGAACATCTCTAAAATCCAAGAGATGATTTGCTACAACAATTGATTTGGTAACATCAGACACTTCATGGTGGCAGAGCTCTACTTGAGCCCATGACTAAAGACCATGATTAAATTGAAATAATTTATCTACCTTTAACATGTCAGTAACTTCCAAAAAAAGGCTCTAAAAATAATCAATGTACTATGTCATCTCCCCCACTTGCTGTAGCTAACTCAACTTGGTCCTAGCCAATTATGCTACATTCCCAAGTTGGAACTAATCCTTTAGGGCTTCCCTTAGATCTTTCCAAGAGTCCAACCTCCTTGTAAAACTCCTTGATGCAATGTCATTAGCCAAGGTTCTATACCAAACCTTTGTTATACCCACGAGGTACCTTACTACAACACACACTTCTTATATATCTAACAATCCCCCCAAACCTACCAGATACTCCTCCATGTCCTAGAAGAAATTATCTAGAAGATGGTCATCTCATGTACCATCATAACACTCTAATTCCTTCAACTTATGGAGCCTCAAGATTATATAAGAACTAGGCCCTGATGTTTTCACCAAACTCAATATCACTGAATGGTACAAATCCACTTCATACTATAACTTAGTTTGAAATATCAAGCTCTCCTCCAACCTTACAGTAAGTTTCATGATTGTTTGCTCTATAGACTCCAACTTCTCCTCAAGCTTGTTGAATACCATACCCACATAGTCCCCCATTAACTAAAATTGGGCACCAAATTGCTCAACAAGGCCTTCTTCCATAGCCACAACTTTAGACTTACTCTTGTGGTGACTAACACCATCTTCACCTTTGTCTTGAACTTGCTCTAGACCTCTGTTGGCCAACTTCTTGAGCAACATCTTGGACAAATTTTATGCCATATTGACTCAGACCCAACACAATGGATTGACTCAATAGGGGAAGGCACACAACTATTTAACTTAGGAAAACACAACCCAATAAGGCACAAACTATGTGCTCTGATACCAACTATTATGGGACTAGCTCGACGGAACTAACCATCCATACAACACCACTTGTTCTAACATGAATCCCTCATTGTAATGAGACTCTATAAGAACTATGGATTATGCCTTCAATGTTTACCTGCATAAGAGAACACACAAACATAGTGGCATTTTACTTATATAAAAATGGATTAGCAGTGAAAGACAAACATTCACTTGCAAAGATTAGGAAATCAACTCAAACACACATGAACATTCACACAATGCAAGAACAAAAGGGAGAACTTGTACTTTATTAACTCTCTTCAAGACATCCAGTCCAAAGTATATTAAATAGGCCAACTAGCTAACATACACAATAAACATCGAGTTAGGCTTAGCTGATAATACTTAGAACCATTCAGATGATTATAATGAACAATTCCTTCCCAAGGTCTGATTACTCTCTACCTAGGAAAACCCAACCCTTCATAAAATTTGAGACCAATAAAATTGAACATAAACACTCGTATGATGTTGCATGAATACGTGACCGCTCCCCACAATAACTAGGGACAAAGTGCACATGCTTCAAAATGATTCACTTCACTCACTTTACCAGTCCAAACTTGCATTCAATCAAATCATTGCACAAAGAAAGCTAACCATTTAATTGATCAAGATAGATCAACTTGTGAATGTGGGTAGGGATGTTGAAGCAACACATTCCTCATACTAGTGGATACCGATGGCAAGGATGGTCTGGTAATCGATGGTGAGTGCTGTAGGCTAGAAGACCAAGCAATACCAAAAAAACATGGGATCCAAAAAAACTAAAGCCACCATAAATAATCCAAGTTGGCTATCAAGAACTAAGTGTAGTGTGTTTGAATTTTGAACAAAGAATAGGGAATGTTGGAGCCTTAAAAGTAATTAAAGTCAAGCTAATCCATGATGGCAAGGTAAGCTTGTTAGATTGAATCTATAAGGTTGTCTAAAATGTGTCAGGTCTAGAGATAGAGCCAAGTGGAGTGATCCATTGTGTATGGAGAGTCAGAGACCAAAAATTGTAGTGACCTCTTACCTTGTGCACATGTAAAAATACTAGAGGCAATTGAGCATGCTCACTACTGATGTAATGAATCAGTAGTTAAGCATTTTAACCTAGTTTGTGCACATGTAAAGATTTATAGCTAAGCATACTTCATAGTGTGATTGGATATAATAGGTAAATGTTATTTTTAAATTTAAATATTATGGGCTATAATAGGGAAATCATGAGTAAAATTTGTAAATATTAAATCTTATATATACTGTTAACCTGTAATGTCTTATCATATCTATGTATTCCATATAAATGTCAAATCAGTACAAACTTTCCCTAAGAGACCAGGAAAGAGCCAAGGGAGCAGTGAATACTACTTTAAATCTTGGTATAGATGGCCCAAGGATACCCCAGAGTGTACTCAGGCCTATTTTTAATCCTCATATATGTAGGTCTTCTATGCAATATTACCCGTGCCCAGTGCACAGGACTATGATGACAACTAGCTGTGGATTTATTACTTATGTTTCAAATTGACAACTATGTTTGTATTTGAAAATTGTTGCCTTCTTTCTAGCTAAGTTTGAAGAATATGTAAAGTCAAGGATGGTTGGGTCGGTGGGTTAGTAATTGTATGGTCTGGATATTTTTATGTCTTATACTTGTTTTATGAGAAAATTTTGGAGAAGAAAAGGGGATATGGTTCAAGTTTTTCATTTAATTGTAAAAAAATGTAAATGTTATAGTAAGAAAATATTTTTTTAAGTGAGTTGTCTTTCTCTAATCTATAATATGGGAATAGTAAGGTTTATTGATAAATATTCATTTAAATATTCTAAAGGATTAAATGATTAATTTTAGTAGAATTTGAATTAATAATTTGGAGTGAACTTCTAAACAAGATTCTATTTATCATATAAATGTTGGAGATGATCAACTTCTTATTAGTTTTCTTTAGACATGTTTTTTATATTTAAATATATCTTTATTTTAAAAAGTTTATAGTCATTAACATAATGATATATTTTTTAACTTATAATTTTAATAAAATTTAAACTTTATATTATTTGTAATTAATAATTTAATATATATATATTTTTGATGAAAAACCTTTTTAAATTTTTTTTAAAAAATTAATAAATAAAATAACCTTATTATTACTAATCAAATTTTTAATTAATAAAAACTAACCCTTAACTTATTCATAAAACCTAAGTAAAAGATAACCCAAATAAAAAAGAAAGTGAATAAATGAAATATATGTAGGTGGGTTAATACTGACTATAAAAGTATCAAACACAAAAATGATTGGCTAAGCATGGGTCCATTCACATTGTTCCCTCTCATGCCATACACTCTTAAAATAAAATCCATTCCAAGTGTAAATAGAAGAGGGAAAATATTGTTAGGAAGATTTTATTTTGTCTTCAATAATTGTGACAATCCACCACAATTGTTTTTTCACATGGGGTCTCACTATCGAGTATGCAAAGTGGTTCAAATATGCTTCCTCTAATCTGCACACTTCACCCCTTCCATGTGATTTTCTTACTCAACCCTCATCCACTCATTCTACGCTACCATTCTAGTCTTATCTTATCTTAGCCTTTACCACACTATTAACCCACTCTATCAGTTTTCTTTGTTTCTATTTTATCTCTATGGCAACCACTTTCACCCCTAATTTTGATGGACTTGCACCAATTTCATATACTTCCACTACATCCTCATCAAAGCTTTATGATGTATTCATAAATCATTAAGGACCAGATGTAAAAAACATATTGGCTCAAAGTATCTACCGTGCTCTCAATTGCATGACACTAAGGGTGTTTCTCGATTCAAAAGAGCTAGAAGTGGGGGAATTATTTCCTAAAGCATTAAAGCAAGCAATATGCACTACTTAAATTCATATCACTATTTTTTTAGAACTATGCACGATCTGCCTGGTGTTTGGCTGCGCTGGCACTTATGCTCCAAATGGGCACCAAAACTATCTCTATCATCTATAATGTTTAACCTATTGATGTACGATGTGAAGTTCAAGGAAAAATAATGTATGCAAATGCCTTATTCAAGCATGAAAATAAGGGTAGATACTCCCTAGAATAGCTATAATGGTAGAAGGGGGTGTATACACCTAAAATTGCTCACTCCATTACAACCGACTAATATTCCTATTAGTTTACACTAATTTCCCTTCCTAGTCATAAATCTAATATCCCCTTCCATTAATCTACATTACATTAACCTTATCCATCCCATTACTCCATTAATTACCTCTAATCTACCATTATCCTAATCTAATCCCAATTATCTATTATATGGGGAATTTAATTCCCACAACCCCACCTAACCACTCACTAGCTTATCCCCTAGGTATTCCTACATCCCTAGGAATCCTAATCCTATTATTCAAATCCCTAAACAAAACCTATTATCCACTAAACCTATCCCTAATCCCACTTGCCAATTAAAAATTCCAAAATAATCTACCTACCCACCCACCACCCTACACTAGCCTTTCCTAAACCCCTAAAACCCTATGAAGAGATCTCTAGAATTAGAGAGTTCTAGAAATATCTCCATTCTAGCCCTCATCCTATAGAATTGTCTATTGTAGAGGATTCGATGAAATTAAAAATTCCATGGAAAATCCTCCACCCTAGATCTTGATGGTCTAAAATTTAAATTGGGACCATAAGATCTCCCTCCATGAATATATAAAACCAACACACCCTCACTTGCTCAAGCTAATTAAGGAAAGAATGAATGAATAAAGAAGTGAAAGCATAACACAATAAAAACATCTATGAATCCTATCCAAGCCATTGTCAAGTGTCTCCAAAAAATCAAACAATCATATTCAAGCATACAAATCTTGGATCAAAGTTATGAGAAAGTAAAAATGATGGTAATCATGCACACTACATTCTAATTTACCTTTTCTATCCCTTCCTGTTGGTGTCATTATCTTTGGGTTTTCATTATCTCTTTGATAATATTTTGTTTGAATCCCAAATTTGGTGTAAATTTTGGTGACCATAGTGGGAGAAACCTCCCTTATTTAGGCTAACACTCTCATTGAAAGCATTTTGGATGATTGCAGGACCAACTAGAAGAGAAATCAATCATGGATTTTGAAGTTTTCATGTGTTTCTGAGAATATCTGTATTGCTCTATAATTCATGGTATTTTAGTAGTGGTATCATTAAAAAAAATCATGGTATTGTAGGGTAAACCATTAGTGGTTAGGGTTTTAGTAGAGTGTTATGTTTGAACAATACTACCACTTTGTAAGTCATGGGGTTGCTTTGTTAATAGTGGGGTCATCATTCTTAGTAGTGATACTATAACTAGAAGCTGGGTTTTTTAGTTTTGAACAAAACCACTACTTTCAAAGTTGTGGTATTGATCTACTATTAATGATATTTTTATTCCAAGTAGTGGTATTATAACCCAAAGTTTTTCAGATTCAGACAGCTAGCAGATTAACCCTATATTCTCATCAGGTGTGTTGTTTGTGCTATGTAGAAAAGACATTACTCCCTAAAGAACTACTAAAGGGTCATCAACATCCATTTCAACAATCCCACTACTTTCATAGTCATGGCATTGTCTTATAAATAGTGGTATTATTGATCTCAATCACAGTATTATACACCCTAGTCCTACCTCCTATATAATTTGTTACTCTGGGCTGCTTGTTACTTCTATAGATTCTCTATATTTTGCTATCTAATATATCTATAGGAGAGAAGCAACTAAAGAACATTATCAAGAAGGCAAGAAATTTAGTCTAGTTTTAACAATCCTACCACTTTGACACTAGTGGTATTGTATTGTAAGTAGTGGTATTGTGTTTTCGATATACATAGGTCAAAACCCTTCCCTATTGGTCTTTTGCTAATCTAGCATTCTGTTTAGGCTCTATTTTTGTAGAGAAATCCCCAAATAATTGAGGGTGATTTGGTCTTGTAGGGTTTATAATGTCCAAGGGAAGATTTCTAGAGTTTACCTAGATTCAACAATATCACTACTTTCTTAGTCATGAGATTGTCTTATAAGTAGCAGGATTGTTATCTAGAGTAGCAATATTGAACATCTTTATTTTAGCAATTAATTTTGGATTTTATAAAAATTTTATATCAATAATTTTACTAAAAATGAAGCATTGTAATCATTTTTAGTCTATGAAAGTCTGATTTAGCATTTTTTAGCTCGATTTAGGATCATAAATTAAGCTGTGCAATATCATGACTTTCCTAGTAGCAGTATTATCCTGCTAATAGCAGTATTATCCTGCTAATAGTGGTATTTATTTGTATAGTAGTGGTATTGTATTTTCATGTTTTTTTGACCATTTTACAGGTCTTGCTAGACTTTTAAGGCACCCTTAGTGAATTTCTAAACTTTGTGTTGTAGGGGGTGCCTGTTTTGATCTTTGTTGATTAAGTATTTTTCATAATTAGTACATTATCATTAATAATTAATCATCAGATTTTCTTGATCCTTGTGTGTGTGCATATGCTTTGTTTGTTTGTGCGTACATAATTTGTCATATTGTGTGAAGCTCACATAGGTAATTAGAATGGTTAGTTAATTATATCATGAGTTTGCTTGTTTGTATAAACCTTCCCTATGATATCACATGACGTGGAATTCATCACCACATACATGGCTTAGTATTTAGGGTTTTTTATCATGGATTTAACCACCATGTGCCAAAAAAATTCCATGTTATGGTGGATTAAAAATATTAGGAGAGCATTGTCGTTACAGCTTAAGCAGAATTCCCCATAAAGGGTTCCATGGAGTGAGGGATGATTAAGTCCATATACCCAGGGCAATTAGAAAACCTCCTATATAGACTTGGGCCATATCGTACCTTTGCATATATAAGAGACTCCTTTAGATCCTTGTGTAAACCTTAGAATAGGAGCATATGGTTGTAATAGGTGTTCTGTTATTGGTGTTAGTATCAGTGCCCAAGTGACCATCAGGAGAAAACAAGGTCAAGAGGGTTTAGTTGATTCTATAATAGGTCATCGGCCTAAAACCTCACTTGTGTAACCATTATATGGTGTGGATATCGAGTTACAATCCCATATGGTTTACTAATTAGGGCTGTATAGGTGCATGATTTGTTTGTGTGTTTTGATAAGGCCTATTTTGTTTGTTATTTGAGTCAACCAATACCCATATCTTTTGTGTACATACCTTAGAAAACTTATAGGATCACTTCCATTATCCTATCATTCATTTTTTCATATCATTCCATCATCATCTCATCTTGACTATCTATATCACATCATATTTCTTCTTCCCTCCATAACATCTTTCCTTAATCCACCCTCTTTTCATTCCATATAAATTTACAAACACATTATAATATCATCCCTTCTCCTTGATCATTTGTATATTTTGACCAATCTTTGACCATCATATACACTATCTTTTACATAGTCACACTATACTATCCCATCATTCTACACCTAATTAGTAGCCCCACCCATCCCATAACACTTGGTATCCACTATCCCTTTTAGTCATATCCCTTTGGACCATCCCACATCCCCATATGCTTTTGTCCATATGATTTTCAATTTCTTATCTCACCCCCACTACATAGGATTCATCTCACTTAGCACCACCATCTTTCCACATATTTCCTTGCAAACATTTTCATACTTTCATCCATCCAACAAGCATTCTCTTCCATAACATCTAGTCCCATTTCATATCTTTGACCACATCTTATTCACTTCATATCACATTCATTCCACATAATCCTAGTGTCATCCCATATATAGTGATTATCTCCTTTCCACCCACTCTCCTTGTCATCTATTTCCCTTCACATTTTCATCTCATATTTATATCCACCTAGTATTTAACACCATCCGTAACCACATATAATTGTCATTTTTCCTATTTTAGAACATCCCCATTTACATCACATCTTATTACCCATAACCCATCTTCCATTTATCCACCCATCTTATACTTATATCGTCTCATCCCATCACTTATTTTATTATCCATATAGTTCATTTCTCACATCTATATCCATTAATTTACCCATTGTATCCTTAAGCCATCATATTTTATTCCATATATAGTCCATTCCCCACATCTATTATTCATCCTTCCATCTATACTATTCTATCTACATTTATTCCACCCTTCAAGTCTATTATCCATTTATATTCTCATTTTATCCACATAATACATATTTCATAACCAACATCCACCTATATTATCCTTATATTGACTCATCCCCTTGTCTATATATATATATCATCTTTTTGTACATCTTTTACATATCCCATACTATCTTGTCTTCAGCCCATCCTAGTCATACCCCATCATCTTGTACATCCTCACCTAATCATCATATCATATATATTTGACTTGTCATAAGACCACCTCATCCATAATCAATCACACCTCACTTTCACTTTGCCTTATCCACTAATCACACCATAGTCTTGACCATTCCCATGTCATTTTTATAGACATCACCCCTTGTACTTAGACATCCACATCTCCCATATAATCATCATCAACATCTTGATTCATTCCATATCCTAGTACCACTTGGTTATCACTTATCCTCCTTGTGATCTAACAAAGTGTCCTTCATTACCCATTGTTAACACCTAGTCCCTAGTCCATATCCCCCATATTACCCTCCACTTCCATCACCCTCATCTTAGACCCACATATTGCTCTTCCAATTCCCTAATCACATATACATCATCCTTATCCAGCCATCTTGATTAGTGGTCCTTATCCGTACACCTTCTTAATCACATCCCATCCTCATTCTGCCTTTGACTATTTCATTGAAGATAAAAGATCGAACTATTGGTGGTCATTCTCATTTATATACATCATCATCCTAACTTGAAATTATCATTGAACATAGCCTCATAAGACATTAGGCTAGCACCCATCATTATCTTTAATCCTTATCAAGTGTCTTTTGTCTCTAGCACCCATCAACTTGTTCACTTGCTAGTTGACAGAGATATTTAATCCAATCATCATCCTTGCTAGTTTGACCTCTTAAAAGAACTATTGTTCTCTTGATTATTTCTAGTTATACTATCCATCAAAATTTTCTCTTGACCACTAATAGTCTCATATTTTGAACTACAATTTAATAGTCAAATAACCTTCAATAGCACCTCATCCCCACCTCATCTTCTTTCATCATGGTTATCCAAACCTGAGCCCAATTCCACCAGGGACAATGTTCCAATCAAGGAGACCATAGTAGGGGGTAACTGATGGACCCAAATCAAGAATATGAGGACTTCCATAGTGACATCTCTACACCATGGGAGGAAAATGACAACACCAACCCTCTTCATAACCTCCCTAATATTGATGGTGTCCGTCAACTCCTAGAACAATATAATCAAAATATGGAAATTGGGGGCACCTACCTAAATAATGTAGACCATCCATTAACCCCATGACATAATGATCACCAAGAAGTGGACCATGGATTCCTAGATGAAGATGACGCATAACCACCCCTTATTAATCAACATGCTGAGGCTAATAAGAGACAAGCTACCATTGAAAATCACTTAGATAAACTCACACAACAAATTAACATTCTCCTCCAAGCTCAACATGACAATAACAATAATGTCCACAATAATAGACATACCAATCATACTGCTCATAATAGCCATCATACCCATATTTTGATAGGAATTCAAAACCAAATAGTCAATCCTCTTGGGGGTCTTACCTTTGCCCGAGAAGGGAAAATGATGAAAGAGACCCTCCAACAAGTGGGCCCCAAATCACATGACCTCAAATACAAATATGAGGATTTTTGTTCATCACTTTTGGACAATAGTATACTACAGGTTCCATTCCCTCCACATTTTGAGATTCCAAAATTTGAGAAGTATAAGGGAAAGGGGGACTCGAGGGATCATGTGCAAGAATTATTCATTACTTGCTATGAAGTATCACAAGAAGATACCCACCTAGTAAGGATTTTCCTTAAAATTATGATAGGACCAACATTAGATGGTTCATGCATCTTCCTAAAGGGTCAATCTCAAGCTTTGGGAAATTGATAGAACAAATTTTTAGACATTTCTCCTTCAACATAGAACATGATGTGTCTATTATTGACCTCTACAACATAAAACAAAGAGATGGTGAAAATATGGTTTATTTCTTACAATGATGGCACATATTGGCAAGTCAATTGAGATGCACCATACCCAAGAAGAAGATGGTAAAAATATTTGTGAACAATCTCAATATAGGATTGAAATATTAGTTAAAGCTACAATGTGCAAAAAACATTCGATGAGATTATAGAAAAGGGGATGCAGATTGAAAAGGCCCTCATAAAAAAAGGAACCATTAAGCCATTCTATTATAATGGGAACAACACAAATTTAATAACCTCATTCTTAAATAAGCCAAAGATCTTTAACAAAAGCAAAAATGTTTTTGGAGATGGGGTAACAAATTATAAACCACAAGAGCAACATGTCAAAAATATTTAGAGAAAGGGGCTCCCACCATAATCACATGTCTCTTCTATCAAGGTTCCTAGGGGAAATCCAAGACCTCGTATAGGAAGGTGACCTCTTACAAGTCTGGGTAACCCTTTGGCAACTATATTAGAGTAGTTGATTGCAACCAATATGATAATTATGCTTGATATTTGACATATCGATGATCACCAACCCAAACCAAATTGGTATCATGATGATGAATACTATAAATTCCATAGAGTAAAGGGCCATGCCACCAAGAATTGTATGCAACTCAAACACTATTTACAAGTTTTGATTGAAAGAGGCAACATCAAGTTAGAAGGAGAGCCCGCTCCTACTCAATCAAGCAATGGACAATTAGGAATTTAAAAAGATCCTCTTCTAAAGTATGAGCAAAGGAACCAAAGACCCCCAAGGGACCAACGTTAGGCATCCTCTTCTAATTATACTAACTATCATAATGTGCCATATCATTATATTAATACCATCAAGCTTTATCAAATTCCCACCTCTGAAGAACCTCCTTCTCTAGTTTTGAAAATAAATTTGGCCACCTCTCATTGTACTGTTATGACCAGGCAAAATAAAATCACCATCCCAGTAGCACCATCCCAAAATCCATCCACTTATTCCACTATACTGAGGGGGAATACATATAACAAAGCCACATATAAGCCTGATAAGTCATATGACATTATTCAACAATTAGAAAAGACTCCTGCCCAGATTTCCCTTATGGAGCTTAAAAACATTTGATTTGCATAGGGAAATATTAAATTAAGTGCTTAATGACCTAAAATTACCTAGCAACTTGGACACCAATCAGTTTGAAGTACTAATGGCTCATTTATCCCCCTCCCCACAACTCACCTTCATCACTCAAGATCTACCACCAACTATCCTTCCTCACAACTACCCATTGTACATTAAGGTTTCCATTTCCCATCACCATGTCTTTCATGTCCTTATAGATAGAGGATTGACACTTAAGCTATATAATATGGACTTCTTGAAAAAATTAAGGTACTCTGATCATCATTAGGGCCAAATATTATCATGATCAAAGCATACGATGATAATGAGCAGCCATCCATTAGGTCTATTTATCTTCCCATCATTGTGGGGCCCATAGTCCATCAAACATTGGTGCATGTGGTCAACATGGACTTGCCATATAATATGCTTCTTGGGAGACCATGGATTCATGAAATGCAAGATATCCCATCCACTCTTCATCAGTGCCTTAAGTTCCCCCATTTAGGAATGGAAGTCACCATCCCAGGGATTATTGACCATCACAATCGTCAAATGGATCAAACCATTTCTCCATCATTATCTCAAGGCACTGAGAATTCCATCCTCAATCCTACATTTGCCAAATATGTATCTACTAATCAATTAACCACCACATCTACCCCAATACCTAATCTTACCAAGTTAAAAATCACATCCACATATTATGGTGAATATGAGTACAAAACCCTTTACATTGGCCATCTCCCATTATCTCCTCAAAGCTACTAGTCCCCCATGATGAAGGAAGTTTGGACCATCAAGTATCAATTTGGGCCCATAACTTTTGAAAGTGAATGATTTTTATTATGTGAACACATTGAAGATGGTGATGATTCATGGCTCTTACCTGATGATGATACCTTCATCTCAACCCAAGAAAAATATCTTATTGTCTATTGCATGATGGAAAACATGAACTATAAAGGAAAGGGACTAGGCATGCAAGAGTAGGGTTAGATAGCATATTTATGTTCAAGATAACCTGTCCTATTATGGTCTAGGGTAAAAACCATATAGTGATGACCCTCTCGATGTCATTATGGATTCTATCTTGAATAAAGAACAAACTCTCCCTGATGAGGATACTGAAATATAGTCTATTTGTAGTCAATTCAAAGAGCTAGCTATCACTAACCTCTTTTTCAACACCTCCATATTCACCATTGACATCTCCCTCCCTTATACCTCCCTCATAGACTGGGATGCTAAATAGGAGCCTGCCTTTGACACATTTTAAAATGATGAAGCTATTCTTGAATACCTGGGGGTAAGGACTTTCATGCCATCTGGAGACCACAAGAAAGGATTCTCAATAAATCTATGTGAATCATCATCATCATCATCATCATTATATATATATATATATACATATATATATATATATATAATGATGATGATGATGATGATGATGACCTTATATATATAAGGTCTCCTGTATAATATATAAAAAATGTCCTCATATGAACATCATAAAATTGTCCATCATGTCTAAGGTGATGATGGTGGCCTCAACCCCCTACTCCTTGAGGGCTATCTCACTAATGATTGGATCATAAAAAAAGATCCTACCCTACATTATAAAGGTACTGATACCTCATAAAGAGTTCAATAATACTAAGCCTCCCATGTTGATAGCATAATCTGGTCCATCATCCCCATCATTCATTATCCCTGAAGGCTTGAACCTGTAGCATCTTGATCCCTCTCAACCATAGCTATCTCCCCTTACAAAGCCTAAATCCATTCATGAAGTGATGCTAGATATGTTGGGGACCCATTCACCTATCCTTGTAAAGTCACAATCTGTGACTATGCCTGCTCAAGCTGGGTATCCTACTTATGTATCTAACTCTATAAACCTCCTATTTCTACCAATAACTGAGATAACTCACTCTCTTACTGAGCCACCTAAACCTATAAGCCAATAAGTTTTCCCTGTGCCTAGGTCAGTCTCCCATCCTCCTATGCCCTCATGGCCTATAACTATGCATAAAGTTGGTCTTGCTCCCAACTAATGCCCCCAATATCCACCACTCAAGCATAGATCTCTACTTGTAATCTAGAAATCAATGCCTCATCATTAGTAGATCAGCTAGGGCAAGATGGTCCCACTCCTCTAGATGGTTGTTTAACAATCTATGGTTCTTGAGATGGTCCCACTCCTCTAGATGGCTAATTGGGAATCTATGGTGTCTGAGATGGTCATACTCCTTTAGATGGCTACCTAGGAATCTATGGTACATGAGATGGTCTTGATCCTCTAGATGGATACATAGGAATTTATGGTGCCTGAGATGGACTTGCTCCTCTAGATGGCTGCCTAGGTGCCTATACCACTAGCTGATCTAGACCCTGTCCTTGATGATCACCCCCTGTATCAATATCCATCATGTCTTGGGTTGGTACCTATCTCTACTATCATTCCTAATCTTTAATGTGAGATCATGTTTCTATAACCCTCTATACCACCCTCTTCATCATCACAAGAGGCTGAGTCAATCACTTTGGTACTCATCCCTGCCACCATACTTGATACTTGGCTGTGACCCCTGGATCTGGTATAACTATCACAAAATACCACTAGAATGGCACCAAATCATGATAATCAAAGATATTATCCAATCTCACCACTAGTCTCCCCCAATGTGGCCTCTCCCGCACACTTCATGCAAAAATATGCTCAAGATCAGGGACATTCTAAACAAAACCAAACTAGCAGTGGACCCAATCGAGTTTATATTTCTTAATCATTTTAATCTTGTCTCCTAGTGTTATAGCAAGGGGTCAACATGAACTGAGAACATACCTCATCTCCCCACCCAAATATAATGCCTCGATATGGCATCCAAGTAATATGTCCAAGCTATAAGCTATCAAATTCCTCCTTATAAAAGAGAAAATCTTGTGCATGCTCCTATGCCACACCTACCACCACATGTAATTGACATGTCATCACCTATCTTGGCTCTAAATCAGCATGAACCCCAATGGCCACTGAATACTATTGTGTTCCCATCTCTATATCTACAATAACAATGATGGACTAAAGCTCATGCACCTCTGTAATCACCAAGATGTAGTTCCCTATATAAGTGAGGCAACATGATAGGTCCCCATGCAAAACTCATTGATCATGAACCATGTCCACCACCACCTCTATTAAGCCAAGATGAAACCATCTCCCAATATTATCTAATAGTAGAATGCTAGATATAAGAGCCATGACCACTAGTGTCAGTTTATCCAAAGACCCATCCCACTGGTATCGATTGAGGTCAATTGATCCATCATGTACACTGATCTATAAATGACCACTAAGCTATTGCAACATCTAGATCACCATCCATGACCTCCAGTAGATCTAGTCATTGACAAATGAAAATTCCTATAAACATCCTCTAAGGTAACAGTCATCTCCTTGGTCACAAAATGAAATAAACTAGTCTCTGAGTCCCATTGCTCCACTAACACTATGATAAATTCTCAATAAATCCAAATTGATGGCATGGTCACTACATCATGTAACCCTATCAGCTCTAGAACCCAATACTCCTAATATCTCACCTATCATGTCGCATGGAGTACCTCTAGGTGTCTCGATCGAGATGCCAATATGCCTAAGTTCTCCTACATCATGAACACATAATCAATCCACTCATCTCCATCATTTTCCCTATTTACCTCATCTTGCCATTATCCTACCCACTTTGCCTAATTCTTGACCAAAGACATCTACTCCCTAACCACTCCTCCCTAGTCCTTTTGCCCACCTATCCCATATCATGACCCTGCTAATATTTCTATGCAACCCCCATTAGTGGTATTACAATACCACTACTCCCCTCTCATGGGATTACAATCCCACAATTCCTTAGTAGTAGGATTACTATACCATTACTCCCCTCTTGTGGGATTGTAATCCCATGATTCCCTACTAGTGGGATTATAATCTCACTACTTACATCTACAATATCATGACTACGAGCACAATTCATAGTCATGAGATTGTAAGTACATGACGTCTTAATTATTTTATACCCTAAAAATACTAAAATAATCAACAAAAATAGAGAATATGAGATACACTCATTGGTGCTCCTACCTTGGGTGACCACTGATACATTTGAACTCATTCACTATGATGTGAAGATCAAGGAATCTAATCCATAGTTCTCAGCTCAAGCTTTGGATCTTTGAAAATAAAGAATAAAAATGACCTCACAAACTGACTATTGACCTATATTAGACCCCCCACACCCCCCCATGCAGCCTTCCCATCCACTTAATCCAACCTAGATTCCTATCCTCTCCAATCCCAACTGACCCCTATCACCCTCTTGCATGATCATTTGCTCAGGGCATCATCCCAATTATTTGGTCACTTGATCACAATCCCTTACTCTTTCTTGTCATCATCATAATATTGATCAATTTTAGCCTTGAGCTACACCTATGATATCTTATCAAATCATCTTATCCTAGCATATAACTCTTATTTACATGCATCCTTGCTCAAGATACATCTAAATCTTGTGGCCTTATATCATATCATCATGTTACAGTTAGTTCCCATACATGTGTCCTTTCTTGGGATATGTCTACAACTATGACACCCATGACCTCTATTCACTATACATGTGTCTTTGCTAGGGGAATTATTATCAATTTATAGCTCAGTGCTCATATTAACCTCATCTTCTTAATCTTCTAGCCCACATCTAGCATCCTAACCCCTTGTCTATCCATTGCATCCCACCCTACATTTCTTCTTTTGAGTGGCCATTTAGCTCATCTTTCCCTGCATGTCCCCTTGAGGGGACATCATTTCCTTTAATATAAGCTACTAAAAATCACCTATGACATGGTTTTCTTTGAAAGACCATTATTCCTTCCACTTTGTTCCACTCATAATGCCCTTTCAAAGAGGGGAAAAATGCATACACCTAAAATTGCTCGCTCCATTACAGCCAACTAATATTCCTATTAGTCGACATTAATTCCCCTTCCTAGCCATAAATCTAATATCCCTTTCCATTAATTTACATTTCACTAACCTTAGCCCATCCCATTACACCATTAATTTCCTCTAATCTACCATTATCCTAATCCAATCCCAATTATCTATCATATGGGAAATTTTAATTCCCATAACCCCACCTAACCACCTACTAGCCTATCCCCTAGGTATTCCTACATCCCTAAGAATCCTAATCTTATTATTCAAATCCTTAAAAAAACCTATTATTCACTAAACCTACCCCTAATCCCACTTGCCAATTAAAAATTCTAAAATAATCTACCTACCCACCCACCACCCTACACTAGCCTTTCCTAAACCCCTAAAACCTTATGAAGAGATCTATAGAATTAGAGAGTTTTAGAAATCTTTCCATTCTAGCCCTCATCCTCTAGAATTATCTATTCTAGAGGATTCTATGAAATTAAAAATTCCATGGAAAATCCTCCACCCTAGATCTTGATGGTCCAAAATTGAAATTGGGACCATAAGATCTCCCTCCATGAATATATAAAACCAACACACCCTCACTTGCTCAAGCTAATTAAGGAAGGAATGAATGAATAAAGAAGTGAAAGCATATCACAATAAAATCATCTATCAAGCCTATCCAATCCATTGTCAAACATCTCCAAACAATCCAACAATCATATTCAAGCATACAAATCTTGGATTGGAGTTATAAGAAGGTAAAAATGATGGTAAGTATGCACACTACATTCTAATTTACTTTTTCTATCCCTTCCTATTAGTGTCATTATGTTTGGGTTTTCATTATCTCTTTGATAATATTTTGTTTGAATACCAAATTTGGTGCACCTTTTGGTGACCACAGTGGGAGAAACCTCCCTTATTTAGGCTAACACTCTTGTTAAAAGCATTTTGGATGATTGCAGGACCAACTGGAAGAGAAATCAATCATGGATTTGGATGTTTTCACATGTTTCTAAGAATAGAAGTATTGCTTTTCATGTCACGGTATTACAGTAATGGTATTGTTAACAATAATCATAGTATTATAGGTTAAACCATTAGTAGTCAATGTTTTAGTAAGGAGTTATGTTTGAATAATACTACCACTTTATAAGTCATAGTATTACACTATTAATAGTAGGGTCATCATTTTGAGTAGTGATATTATAACCAAAAGTTGGGTTCATTAGTTTTTAACAATACCTCTACTCTTAAAGTCATGGTATTGCTCTGCTATTAGTGACATTTTTATTCCTAGTAGCGGTATTGTAACTCAAAGTTTTTCACATTTAGATAACTAGTGGATTAACACTATATTTTAATCAAGTGTGTTGTTTGTGGTGTGCGAGAAAGACATTACTCCTTGAATAATTACCAAAGGGTCATTAATGTCTATTTTGAAAATATATCTACTTTTTTAGTCATATTATTATCCTAAAAATAATGGTATTGTTGATCTCAATCATGGTATTGTACATCATGGTCCTATCTCTTATACAATTTGTTACTTTGAGCTGCTTGTTGTTTCTATAGATTTTTGTATTTTTTTATCAAACCTATCTTCAAGAGAGAAGTAACTAAAGAACATTATCCAGAAGAAAATAAATTTAGTCTAGTTTGAACAATCCTACCACTTTGACACCAGTGATATTGCACTATAAGTATCAGTATTATAATTTGAAATAGCGGTATTGTGTTTTTGATATACACAGGTTAAAACCCTTCCTTGTTGGTCTTTCACTACTCTAGTATTATGTTCAAGCTCTATTTTTGTAGAGAACATCCCAACTAATTGAGGGTGATTTGTTCTTTCAGGGTTTATAATATCTAAGGGAAGATTGCTAGAGTCTACCTAGATTCAACAATACCACTACTTTCGTAGTCATGAGATTGTCATGCTAGTAGCAGGAATGTTATCTGGAGTTGCGATATTGAACATCTTTATTTTAGAAATTAATATTGGGTTTTAGATAATTTTTATATCAATAATTGTATTAAAAATGAAGCCTTGTAATCATTTTCAGTCTATGAAAGTTTGATTTAGCACTTTTTAGCTTAATTTAAGATCATAAATTAAGTTGTGCAATATCATTACTTTTTTAGTAGCGGTATTGTCTTGCAAATAGCAGTATTGTCTTGTTAATAGTGGTATTACTTTATGTAGAAGCTATATTATAGTTTCAGATTTTTCTGACCATTTTGCAAGTCTTGTTGGACTCTTAAGGCACCCTTAGTGGATTTCTAACCTTTGTGTTACTAGGGGTGCCCATTTTGATCTTTGTTGATTGAGTATTTTTCATAATTATTACATTATCATTAGTAGTTAATCATTAACTTTGCCTAATCCTTATGTGTGTGTGTTAGGTTGTGGAGCTAAAAGCTTCAACTATGCAGACAAAAAGGAGGATGCTGAAGTTCCAAAAATATCGGCGTCAGCAGTATGACCGACGTCGGTCATGATCAATGCAGAAGGCAATTGGCATCGGTAGGGAGTCGGCCGACATCGATCAACACCAGTAAGACAGGGACTGACGTCAGTCGCCTGTGTGTTCCAGAACTTTTCATCGCACGAACAGTTAGTTAGTTGAACTGAGTGTTTGCATGTAAAGGCTATTTCGAGTCTTGAGCTGCGTGGATGATTATAGTAAACTAAGAGTCTAAGTTATTGTTTAAGTCTGGGATCTATTTATAGACCCATTGGCATGTATTGTAATGATGAGCTAGAAAGGAAGGCAAGGAAGATCCTTCCATTGTAAGATCATTGAGTTGCAGGTTGTTACAAGCTCATAGGAGATCTACATGTGTAAGTATGGTCTATTGAATTGCAGGTTGTAGGTTCATGGGAGATCTACTCGAAGTACTTTAGAGTGCTTAGTGTACTGGCAGGGTTATTACTGACTGGTTGGAGAGGTGAACAACAATTCTATGTGTGAGTTGTGTGTTGGGACCGTTTTTGGTAGGAGAGTGTTTTGAAGAAGAATTACTGTACACTTGAGGTGTGGCAAGCCTCTGTAAGGTGGAAGAGAGTGGCATCTCTTTATTGTATTCTTTTCTGTACAAGTATTAATACAAGATTGTATATTATCTCTCATATTCTGTGCTATTTGTGAATTCTAGTTACTTGTGCTTCTGGTATATTTCCACATGTTTAATTTCTTGTATTTGGTAATCATATTATGCTCTTTCTGAGGAGCAAGATCCTAACAAGTGGGATCAGAACAATTGTGTTGTTCTTGGATTCCTTGACAACTGGTATCAGAGCTTTTGGTTGGGATACTAATAGGTTGTATCAGATCTGGTTAGTGTGTGTTGATTACATGTTACTCACAGGGGTTTTTGTTTGAGTGGGAACAGAGCAATGGCAGAAGACAGTAAGCTAAGAATGGAGAAGTTTAATGGTAGGAGGTCCAAGTCCAGGGATGGCAGAATAACTTGCTGGAAATGTGGAAAGCAAGGGCACTTAAAGAGAGATTGCAGGTTGGGTGAAGATCAACATGAAGGACATGAAGAAGAAGCAGATGTTGCAGAGTTCGTTGCACAAGATGCTCTGGTATGTTCTTTGGATAAAGTAGAATCTTGGGTTTTAAATTTTGGTGCCTCTTTTCATGCATCCCCAAATAGGGAATTTTTTCATGAGTATGTCCAGGGAGACTTTGGAGAAATTTATGTAGGGGATGGTAAGCCTTGTCAGATGGTTGGCAAAGGGAAAGTGAAGCTGAAATTGCAAACAGGTAACACATGGGTGTTGAAGGAGGTCATGCATGTCCTAGTTCTGGAGCGGAATTTGATTTTTGTAAGAAGTTTGGGTGATGAGGGTTGCACAGTAACTCTCAGAGTAGAATCTTGGAAGGTTACCAAGGGTGCACTTGTTGTAGCAAGAGGTAAGAAAGTAGGTACGCTTTATCTATCTACTTGTATTACTGATTCTCTTTCTGGGTTATCTACTTCAGCTGTAGATTTGAAGATGTGGCTTAATAAGCTTGGTCACATGAATAAGAAGGAGATGCATGTTCTTGATTCAAAGGGTATGCTTTTGGATTTGAAGAGCATATATCGAGATTTCTATATGAAGAAGAAGAAGGTGACGTTTCTTGAGGAATCCGATGTTAGTGACAAGAATAGGGAAGCCTTGGTTTTCAAGGAGAAGGTGATGGACAGAGTTCAGCATAAGGGGTAGAAGAATTTTGAGCAGAGCAAGGGTGATTTGGATAAGGGTTTGATCCAAAAGGAGCTCGCGGGTAGAAGTCAGTTCTCACAAGTAAAACATAGAGACTAACGTCAGCTAGAAAATTGACGTCGGTGTCCAGACAGGGACCGATGTCAGCTATGTGCAGCCTGACATCGATGACTTAGGGATAAATAAACACTGGTGTCGGCCATGGGGAACCGACGTCGGTGATGAGGCAGTCACAGGGAACCGACATCAGTCGGGTCCAGACTGAGATGTGACCAGCATCAGTCACTGAGACAAATTTTGGGTGGATAACAACCTGTCAAGGAGTCTTGAGTACCCATATGGAGGACTTAAAGGGTATGTAAGCCTCAAATTCATCATTTCCCTTCTTTACACTACTTGTTGCTCACTTATGGTAAAGAACCAAGAAGTTATTGAAGAAGCAGAACAGGTAGATCCAGGAAACAGTGGGAGCTTGGCATGGATAGAGGATGTGATTCCTTTGAGAAAAACCAAATGGGAGTTTTTGGTGGAGTTGCCAGCTGGAAGTAAGCACTGAGAGACGAATGGATGTTCAAGATGAAGAAGAGCGGAAATGGATACGTGAGACAGAAGGCTAGGGTATATGGTCTTGAATAAGCTGCACGATAATGGAGGTTTGATCATTGTGTTTCTCTTTACCAGGTTGGATAATATTAGCTACATTATCCTATTACTGTATGATGTGCTTGTTGCAGGGTTACATATATAGGGAGTTGCTGAACTAAAGGTAAAGCTAGTTTAGAGGTTTGTCATGAGGAATCTGGGAGCAGCAAGATTCTTTGGCATGAGTGTGTTCTAGGGACAAGGAAGGTCACATGTTGACTTTGTTTCAGGATGATTGTGTGAGACCGGTTAGCACGCCGATGGTTGGACAGTTCACATAATAGTGTCTTGATTCACATAATGAGGTTAAGTGCATGGTATGTACTAAACCTGAGTTTTCCCAAGTAGTGGGAGTTGTCACAAGTTTGGAGCCAATCTGGGAAAGAAGCATTGGAGGGAAGTTCAGTGGATTTTTGGAGGGACCAGCAACAGGTGCACATGCTTTGCAGGGTCAAGTTCTTTTCTACATGGGTTGTAGATGCAGATGTGGCAGGTAATTTGGATGACAGGTGTTACACCACAAGTTTTGTGGTGGTTGGTCTTCAAGGGTGATCTTGAAGAGGGATATAAAGCCAAGGGAACAAACTAGATGATGTACAGGTACAAGTATAGTTGCAGTTGTTTATCTCCAAGTGGGAGATTGTTAGGTTGTGGAGCTAAAAGCTTCAACTATGCAGATGAAAAGGAGGATGCTGAAGTTCCAAAAGTATCGACGTCAGTAGTATGACCGACGTCAGTCATGATCAATGCAGAAGGCAATCGGCAGGGAGTCGACTGATGTCGGTCAGCACCAGTAAGACAGGGACCGATGTTGATCACCTGTGTGTTCTAGAACTGTTCGTTGCATGAATAGTTAGTTAGTTGAACTGAGTGTTTGCATGTAAAGGCTATTTCAAGTCTTGAGCTGTGTGGATGATTATAGTAAACTAAGAGTCTAAGTTATTTTTTAAGTTTGGGATTTATTTATAGACCCATTGGCATGTATTGTAATGATGAGCTAGAAAGGAAGGCAAGGAAGATCCTTCCATTGTAAGATCATTGAGTTGTAGGTTGTTACAAGCTCATAGGAGATCTACATGTGTAAGTATGGTCTGTTGAATTGTAGGTTGCAGGTTCATGGGAGATCTACTTGAAGTACTTTAGAGTGCTTGGTGTACTGGCAGGGTTATTACTGACTGGCTGGAGAGGTGAACACCAATTCTGTGTGTGAGTTGTGTGCTGGGACCGTTTTTGGTAGGAGAGTGTTTTGAATAAGAATTACTGTAGACTTGAGGTGTGGCAAGCCTCTGTAAGGTGGAAGAGAGTGGCGTCTCTTTATTGTATTCTTTTCTGTACAAGTGTTAATAGAAGATTGTATATTGTCTCTCATATTCTGTGCTATTTGTGAATTCTAGTTACTTGTGCTTCTGGTATATTTCTGCATGTTTAATTGCTTGTATTTGGCAATCATATTGTGCTCTTTCTGAGGAGCAAGATCCTAACAAGTGGGATCAGAATAGGTGTGTTGTTCTTGGATTCCCTAACAGTGTGCATATACTTTTATTATTTTTATGTACATAAATTATCATATCATGTGAAGCTCACACAGGTAATTAGAATGGTTAATTAATTATATTGTGAGTTTGCTTGTTTGTATAAACCTTATCTAGGATAGTAGGTGATGTGGATTTCATCACCATACACACTACTTCATCTTTAGGGGTTAGTATCATGGATTTCACCACCATGTGCCAACCACACTCCATGTTCTAGTGGAGTATAAATATCAAGAGAGCATTGTCATTATGACCTAAGCATAATTCTCCATAAAGGGTTATGTGGAGTGAGGGACAATTAATTCCATATAGCTAGGGAAATCATACAACCTCCTATATAAACTTGCCCCCCCTCATACCTTTTCATATATAAGGGACTCTATTAGATCCTTATGTAAACCTTAGAATAGGAACCTACGGCCATAACAGGTGCTTCACTATCGGTGTTAGTATCAACACCCAAGTGACCATCAAGAATAAGTAAGGTTAAGAGGGTTTAGTTGATTTTATAATGGGTCACTAGCCTATAGCCTCATTTGTGTAGCCATTAGATGGTGTGGACATCGAGTTACACTCCCATATGGTTTAGTAATTAGGGTTGTATATGTGGATGATTTGTTTGTGTGTTTTGATAAGGCCAGTTTTATTTGTTATTCGAGTTAGCCAATACCCATGTCTTTTGTGTACATACCTTAAAAAACTTATAGGATCACTTACATTATCCCATCATTCAAATCTTCATATCATTCCATCATCATCTCATCTTGACTATCCATATCACATCATCTTTCTTCTTCCCTCCATAATATCTTTCCTTAATCCACCCTCTTTTCATTCCATATCACTCTCCACACTCATCCTAATATCATCCCTTCTCCTTGATCATTTATATATTTTGACCAATATTTGACCATTATATACCCTATCTTCTACATAGTCACACTGTACTATCCCATCATTCTACACATAATTAGTAGCACCACCCATCCCATAGCACTTGGTATCCACTATCCCTTTTGGTCATATCCATTTGGACCATCCCACATCCCCATATCCTTTTGTCCATATGATTTTCACTTTCTTATCTCACCCCCACTACATAGGATTCATCTCACTTAGCACCACCATCTTTCCACATCTTTCCTTGCAAACATTATCATACTTTCATCCATCTCACAAGCATTCTCTTGCATAACATTCGGTCCCATTTCATATCTTTGACCACATCTTATTCACTTCATAGCACATTCATTCCCCATAATCCTAGTGTCATCTCACATATAGTGATTATCTCCTTTCCACCCACTCTCCTTGTCATCTATTTCCCTTCACATTTTCATCTCATACTTATATCCACCTAGTATTCACCTCCATCCATAACCATATATAATTGTCATTTTCCCTATTTTAGAACATCCCTATTTATGTCACATCTTATTACCCATAACCCATCTTCCATTTATCCACCCATCTTATACTTATATCATCTCATCCCCTCACTTATTTTATTATCCATATAATCCATTTCTCACATCTATATCCATTAATTTACCCATCGTATCCTTAAGTCATCATATTTTATTCCATATATAGTCCATTCCCCACATCTATTATTCATCCCTCCATCCATATTATTCTACGTACATTTAGTCCACCCTTCACATCTATCATCCATTTATATTATTATTTTATCCACATAATCCATATTTCATACCATCATCCACCTATATTATCCTTATATTGACTCATCCCCTTGTGTGTGTGTGTGTGTGTGTGTGTGTGTGTGTGTATCATCATCATCTTTATGTACATACTTTTACATATCCCATACTATCTCATCTTCATCCCATCCTAGTCATACCCCATCATCTTGTACATCTTCCCCTTATCATCATCTCATATATCTTTGACTTGTCATAAGACCACCTCATCCATAATCAATCACACCTCATTTTGACCTTGCCTTATCCATTAATCACACCATAGTCTTGACCATTCCCATATCATTTTTATTGACATCACCCCTTATACTTAGACATCCACATCTACCATATAATCATCATCAACATCTTGACCCATTACATATCCTAATACCACTTGGTTATCACTTCTCCTTGTGATTTGACAAAGTGTCCTTAATTACCCATTGTTAATGCCTAGTCCCTAGTCCATATCCCACATATTACCCTCCACTTCCATCACCCTTATCTTAGATCCACATATTTCTCTTCCAATTCACTAATCACATCTACATCATCCCTATCTAGCCATCTTGATTAGTGGTTCTTGTCTGTACACCTTCTTAATTGCATCCCATCCTCATTCCACCTTTGACTATTTGGTTAAAGATAAAAGATCAAACTATTAGTGGTCATTCTCCTTTGTACACATCATCATCCCACCCTAAAATTATCATTAAACATAGCCTTATAATACATCAGGCTAGCACCCATCATTATCTTTTATCCTTATCAAGTATCTTTTATCTCTAGCACCCATCAACTTGTCCACTTGCTAGTCGACAAAGATACTTAATCCAAACATCATCCTTGCTAGTTTGACCTCTTTAAAGAACTATTGTTCTCTTGATAATTTCTAGTTATCCTATCCATCAAAATTTTCTCTTGACCACTAGTAGTCTCATCTTTTGAACTACAATTTAATCATCAAACAACCTTCAATAGCACCTCATCCCCACCTCATCTTCTTTCATCATGGTTATCCAAACCTGAGCCCAATTCCACCAAGGACAATGCTCCAATCAAGAAGACCATTCTAGGGGAAATTGATGGACCCAAATTAGGAATATGAGGACTTCCATAGTGAGATCCCTACACCGTAGGAGGAAAATGACAACACCAACCCTCTTCATAATCTCCTTAATATTGAAGGTGTCTGTCAGCTCCTAGAACAATATAATTAAAACTTGTAAATTAGGGGCACCCACTTAAATAATGTAGACCATCCATTAACCCATGACATAATGATCACCAAGAAGTGGACCATGGATTCCTAGATGAAGGTGACCTACAACTACCCCTTATTAATCGACATGCTAAGGCTAATAGGAGACAAGATGCCATTGAGGATCACTTAGACCAACTCACACAACAAATTAACCTTCTCCTCCAAGCTCAACATGATAATAAAAATAATGTCCACAATAATAGTCATAGCAATCATACCACTTATAATAGCCATCATAACCATATCCTGCAAGGAAGTCAAACCCAAACAGTCAATCCTCTTGGGGACCCTACCTTTGCTCGAGAATGAAATATGATGAAGGAGACCCTCTAACAAGTGGACCCCAAATCACATGCCCTCAAATACAAATATGAGGATTTTTGTTCATCACCTTTGGACAATAGTATACTATAGGTTCCAATCCCTCTACACTTTGAGATTCCAAAATTTGAGAAATATAAGGGAAAGGGGGACTTGAGGGATCATGTGCAAGAATTTTTCATTGCTTGCCATGAAGTAACATAAGAAGATGCTCATATATTAAGGATTTTTCCTAAAAGTCTAATAGGACCAGCATTAGATGGTTCATGCATCTTCCTAAAGGTTCAATCTCAAACTTTGGGGAATTGATAGAACAATTTTTCAGACATTTCTCCTTCAACATAGAACATGATGTGTCTATTATTAAACTCTACAACACAAAATAAAGAGATGGAAAAAATATGGTTTATTTCTTACAATGGTGGTGTAGATTGGCAATTCAATTGAGATGCACCATACCTAAGAAGGAAATGGCAAAAATATTTGTGAACAATCTCAATACATAATTGAAATATCAGTTAAAGCTATAATGTGCAATTTTTTTTGATGAGATTATAGAAAAGGGGATATAGATTGAAAAGGCCATCATAGAAAATGGAACCATTAAGCCATTCTCTCATAATGGGAACACAACAAATTCAAGAACCTCATTCTCAAATAAGCCAAATATCTTTAACAAAAGTAAGAATGTTGTTGGAGATGGGGTAACAGATTCTAAACCACAAAAGAAACATGTCCAAAATATTTAGAGAAAGGGGATCCCACCACAATCACATGTCTCTTCTATCAAGGTTCCTAAGGGAAAGCTAAGACCTCATATAGGAAGGTGACCTCTGATAAGTCTAGATAATCCTTTTACAACTGTATTAGAGTAATTGATTTCAGTCAATATGATATTTTTTCTTGAGATTTGACCTATCGATGATTACCAACCCAAACTAGATTAGTATCATGATGATGAATATTGTAAATTCCATAGAGTAAAGGGAAATGACACCAAGAATTGTATGCAATTCAAACACTATGTACAAGACTTGATTGAAAGAGGCAACATCGAGTTGGAAGGAGAGCCCACTCCTACTCAATCAGGGAATGGACAATTGGGAATTTATAAAGATTTTCTTTCAAAGAATGAGCAAAGGAACCAAAGACCCCCAAGGGACCAAAGTCATGCATCTTCTCCTAATTTTACTAATTATCATAATGTGACATATCATTATATTAATACCATCAAGCTTCACCAAATTCCCACCTCTGAAGAACCTCCTTCTCCAGTTTTGAAAATAAATTTGGCCACCTCTCATTGTACTATTATGACCAAGTGAAATAAAATCACTATCCCATTAACACCATCCCAATAACCATCCACTTCTTCCACTATACCAAGGGGGAATATGTATAACAAAGCCACATATAAACATGATAAGTCATATGACATTATTCAACAATTAGGAAAGATTCGTGCCTAGATTTCCCTTATAGAGCTTCTAAAAACATCTACTTTGCATAGGGAAATTTTAAATTAAGTGCTTAATGACCTACAAGTACCTATCAACTTGGAAACTAATTAGTGTCAAGTACTAGTGGCTCATTTATCCCCCTCCCCACAACTCACCTTCATCACTCAGGATCTACCACTAGTTGGCCCTCATCACAACTACACACTATACATTGAGGTTTTCATTTCCCATCACCATGTCTCCTGTGTCCTTATAGATGGATGATCGACACTTAACCTATGTAATATGGACTTATTGAAAAAACTAGTATACTTTGATCATCATTGGGGCCAAATCTTATCATGATCAAAACATAAGATGATAATAAGCAACCATCCATTGGGTCTATTTATCTTCCCATCATTGTGGGGCCCATAGTCCATCAAACATTGGTGCATGTAGTTAACATGTTCTTGCCATATAATATACTTTTTAGAAGACCCTAAATTCATGAAATGTAAGTTGTCTCATCCACTCTTCATCAGTACCTTAAGTTCCCCCATTTAGGAATGAAAGTCACCATCCCAGGGATTATTAACCATCACAACTATCAAATGGATCAATCCCCTTCTCCATCATTATCTCAAGGCACTGAGAATTCCATCCTCAGTCCTATAGTTGCCAAAGATGTCTCTCCTAATCAATTAGCCACCACATCTACCCTAGCAAATGATCTTACCAAGTTAAAAATCACCTCCAAAGGTTGTGGTGAATATGAGTACAAAACTCTTTGCATTGACCATTTCCCATTGTCTCCTCGAAGCTACGGGTCCCCTGCAATGAAAGAAGTTCAGACCATCAAGTATCAATTTGGACCCATGAATTTTGGAAGTGAAGGATTTTTATTAGATGAACACATTGAAGATGGTGATGATTCATGGATCTTACCTGATGATGATACCTTCATCTCACCCCAGCAAAAATATCCTATTATTTATCACATGATGGAAAACATGAACTATATAGGAAAGGGACTAGGCATGCAAGAGCAGGGTCAGATAGAGCCTATTGATGTTCAAAATAACTTGTCATATTATGGTCTAGGGTATAAACCATATGGTGATGACCCTCTTGATGTCATTATGGATTCTATCTTGACCAAAGAGCAAACTCTCCTTGATGAGGATATTGAAATAGAGTCTATTTTTAGTCAATTCGAAGAGCTGGCTACCACTAACCTCTTTTTTGACACATCCATCTTCACCATTGACATCTCCCTCCCTTATAAATCCCTCATAGACTAGGATGTTAAATAAGAGCCCACCTTTGACACATTTTAAAATGATGAAGCTATTGTTGAATACCTAGGGGCAAGGACTTTCATGCCATCTAGAGACCACAAGAAAGGATTATCAACCAATATGTGTGAATCATCATCATCAACATCATCATCATCATCATCATCATCATCATCACCATCATCATCATATATATATATATATATATATATATATATATATATATATAAGGTCTCTTGTATAATATATAAAAAAAATGTCCTCATATGAACATCACAAAACTATCCATCATGGTTGAGGTGATGGTGGTGGACTCAACCCCCTACTTTTCATTAGATATCTCACTAATGACTAGATTATCAAAAATATCTTACCCTACACTCTAAAGGTACTGCTACCTCATAAAGAGTTCGATAATACTAAGCCTCCCATGTCAATAACATGATCTAGTCCATCATCCTCATCATCCCCTATCCCTGAAGGATTATACCTGTAGCATCTTGAGTCCTCTCAGCCATAGCTAGCTCCCCTTGCAAATCTTGCATCCATCTATGACGTGATGCTAGTCGTCTTGGGGACCCAATCACCTATCCTTGTAAAGTTGCAATCTATGACTATTCCTGCTCAAGATGGGTATCTTGCTAATATATCTAACTCTATAAACTTCCTATATGTACCCATAGCTAAGATAAATCACTCTCTCATTGATCCAAGTACACCAATAAGCTAATAATTTATCCCTGTGCCTAGGTTAGTCTCCCATTCTCTTGTGCCCTCATAGCCTGTAACTATGCATGAAGTTGGTCTCACTCCCAACTGATGCCCAAAATCTCCACCACTCAATTATAGATCTCTAATTTTAATATATAAATCAATGCCTCATCATTAATATATCAGTTAGGTCAAGATGGTCCCACTCCTCCAGATGGTTGCCTAGGAATTGGTGGTTCGTAATATGGTACTGCTCCTCTAGATGGCTACTTGGGAATCTATGGTGCTTGAGGTGGTCTTACTCCTTTATATGGCTACCTAGGAATATATGGTGCCTGAGATGGTCCCGATCCTCTATATGGCTACATAGGAATTTGTGGTGCCTGAGATGGACCTGCTCCTCTAGATGGCTGCCTAGGTGCCTATACCACTAGTTGATCTAGATCATGTCCCTATTGATTACCCCCTGCATCAATATCCATCATGTCTTGGGTTAATCCCTATCTCTGCTATCATGCCTACTCTTGAATGTGAGCTCATGGTATTATAAACCTCTATACCACCCTCTTCATCATCATAAGAGGCTGAGTCAATCACTTCGGTACTCATCTCTGCCACCATGCTTGATACTTGGTTATGACCCTTGGATCTAGTATAACTATCACAAAATCCCACTAGAATGGTACCAAATTATGATAATAAAATATAAAATACAATCTCACCATTGGTCTCCCCCAATGTGGCCTCTCCCACACACTCCATGCAAAAATATGCTCAAGATCAGGCACATCCTAAACAAAATGAAACTAGTAATGGACCCAATCTAGTCTATAACTCTCAATCACATAATCTTGTCTCTTAGTGATACAACAAGGGGTTATCATGAACTGAGTACATACCTCATCTCCCTAGTCAAATGTAATGCCTCGATATGACATCCAAGTAATCTACCTAGGTTGTAAGCTATCAAATGCCTCCCTGTAAAAGAGTAAATCTTGTGCATGCTCCTATGCCACACTTACCACCACATGCCATCAACATTCTATCACCTATCCTAGAACTAAATCAGTAAGAACCCCCAATGGCCACTAAATTATAATGTGCTCCCATCTCCATATCTGTAATAGTAATGATGGACCAAATCTCTATGCATCTCTGTAATCACCAAGATGTAAGACCCTGTATAAGTGAGGTAACATGACAGGTCCCCATGCAAATACTCATTGATCATAAACCATGTCTACCACCACCTCTCCTAAGCCAAGATGAAACCATCTCCCACTCTTATCTGGTAGTAGAATGTCGGATATAAGATCCATAACCGCTAGTGTTAGTCTATCTAAAGACCCATCCCACTGGCATCGATCGAGGTTAATCGATCCATCATGCATAATGATATATAAACTACCACCCAATCATTGCAACATCTAAATCACCATTTGTGACATCTAGTAGATCCTAGCACTAGTCATTGATAGATGAAAAATCCTATAAAAATCCTCTAAGGTAATGGTCATCTCTTTGGTCATAAAATGAAATAAATTGGTCTCTAAGTGCCACTGCTCCATCAACACTATGATCAATGCTCGATCAATCTGAATCGATGGCATGGTCACTACATCATGTAGCCCTATCAGCTCTAGATCCCCATACTCCTAATTTGTCACCTGCCATATCTCATGGAGTACCTCTAGGTGTCTAGATCAAGATACCGATATGCCTAAGCTCTCTTGCATCATGAACACATAATTAGTCCACTCATCTCCCTCATTTTTACAATTTACCTCATCTTGCCATTATCTTACCCACTTCACCTAATTCCTTGACCAAAGACATCTACTCCCTAACCAGTCCTCCCTAGTCCTTTTGCCTACCTATCCCATATCATGACCTTGATAATCTTTCTATGCAACCCCTAGTAGTGGTATTAAAATACCACTACTCCCCTCTCATAAGATTTCAATCCCACAATTCCCTAGTATCTTGATTACAATATCTCTACTCCCCTCTTGTGGGATTGCAATCTTGTTATTCCCTACCAGTGGGATTGCAATCCTACTACTTGTGACTATAATACCATGACTATGGGCACAATTCAAAGTCATAGGATTTTAAGTCCATGATGCCCTAATTGTTTTCTACCCTAAAAAGACCAAAATAATCAACAAAATAGAGAATGGGAGATACACTCATCAGTGGTCCTACCTCGATTGCCTACTAATATGTTTGAACTCGCTCACCATGATGTGAAGATCGAGGAATGTAGTCTATGGTTCTCAACTTAAGCTTTGGATCTTTGAAAATAAAGAATGCAAATGACCTCCAAAATTCGCTATTGACCTATATCAAACCCCCCACCCCCTCCCAGCCAACCTTTCCATCCACCTAATCCAACCTAGATTCCTATCCTCTCCAATCCCAATCGACCCCTATCACCCTCTTGCATGATCATTTTCTTGGGGCATCATTCCAATTATTTGGTCACTTGATCATAATCCATTACTCTTTCATGTCATCATCATAATATTGATCAATTTTAGCCTTGAGATACACCTATAATATCTTATCAAATCATTTTATCCTGGACTATAGCTCTCCCTTAAATGCATCCTTACTCAAGATACATTTAAAGCTTGTGGCCTTCTATCGTATCATCATCATGTTATAGTTAATTCCCATGCATGTGTCTTTGCTTGGGATACATCTACAATTGTGACACCCATTACCTCTATTCCCTATGTATGTGTCCTTTCTAGGGGTATTATTATCAATTTGTAGCTCAACACTCATGTCAACCTCATCCTCTTAATCTTCTATCCCACATCTAGAATCCCAACCCCTTGTCTATCCATTGCAAACCACCCTACATTTCTTCTTTCGAGTTGCCATCTGACTCATCCTCCCCTGCATGTCCTATCGAGGGGGCATCATATCCCTTGATATCAACTACTAACAATCACCCACAACATGGCTTTCTTTGAAAGACCATTATTCCTTCCACTTTGTTCCACTCATAATGCCCTTTCAAAGAGGGGCGAAATGTATACAACTAAAATTTATTGCTCCATTACAACCAACTAATATTCCTATTAGTTGACATTAATTCCCCTTCCTAGCCATAAATCTAATATCCCCTTCCATTAATCTACATTTCACTAACCTTAGCCCATCCCATTACTCCATTAATTCCCTCTAATCTACCATTATCCTAATCCAATCCCAATTATCTATTATATGGGAAATTTTAATTCCCATAATCCCACCTAACCACCTACTAGCCTATCCCCTAGGTATTCTTACATCCCTAGGAATCGTAATCCTATTATTCAAATCCCTAAACAAAACCTATTATCCACTAAACCTACACCTAATCCCACTTGCCAATTAAAAATTCCAAAATAATCTACCTACCCACCCACCATCCTACATTAGCCTTTCCTAAACCCCTAAAACCCTATGAAGAGATCTCTAGAATTAGAGAGTTCTAGAAATCTCTCCATTCTAGCCCTCATCCTCTAGAATTCTCTATTCTAGAGGATTTAATTCCATGGAAAATCCTCCACCTTAGATCTTAATGGTCCAAAATTCAAATTGGGACCATATGATCTCCCTCCATGAATATATAAAACTAACACACCCTCACTTACTCAAGATAATGAAGGAAGGAATGAATGAATAAAGCAGTGAAAGCATAACACAATTAAGTCATCTATGAAGCCTATCCAAGCCATTGTCAAGCATATTCAAACAATCCAAAAATCATATTAAAGAATACAAATCTTCTATCAGAGCTATGAGAAGGTTAAAATGATGGTAAGCATGCAAACTACATTTTGATTTACCTTTTGTATCCCTTCCTATTGGTGTCATTTTTTTTGGGTTTTCATTATCTCTTTGACAACATTTTGTTTGAATCCCAAATTTGGTGTACATTTTGGCAATCACAATGGGAACAACCTCCCTTATTTAGGCTAACACTCTTTTTGGAAGCATTTTGGATGATTACAGGACCAACTGGGAGAGAAATCAGTCATGGATTTTGATGTTTTCATGTGTTTCTGAGAATAGCAATATTTATCTACAAGTCACGGTATTGTAGTAGTAGTATCATTAAAATTGTAGGTTAAACCATTAGCAGTCAAGGTTTTAGTAGGTATTACATTTGAATAATACTTCCACTTCATAAGTCATGGTATTGCTCTGTTAATAGCAGGGTCATCATTTTGAGTAGTGATATTACAACTAGAAGTCAGGTTCATTAGTTTTTAACAATATCATTACTCTTAAAGTCATGGTATTTCTCTGCTATTAGCGATATTGTTATTCCCAATAACAACATTATAACTTGAAGTTTTTCACCTTCAGACAGCTAGCAGATTAACACTATATTTTCATCAGGTGTGTTGTTTGTGGCATGCAAGAAAGACATCACTCCTTGAAGAACTACCAGAGGGTCATCAACGTCTGTTTTGACAATCTCTCTACTTTTATAGTCATGGTATTATCCTAAAAATAATGGTATTATTAATCTCAATCATGGTATTGTACACCCTGGTCCTACCTCCTATACAATTTGTTACTCTGAGTTGCTTGTTGCATCTATAGATTATCTGTATTTTTCTATCTAACTTATCTGTAGGAGAGAAGAAACTAAAGAACATTATCAAGAAGGCAAGAAATTTAGTCTAGTTTTAACAATCCTACCACTTTGAAACTAGCGATATTGCATTGTAAGTAGTGGTATTGTAATTTGTAGTAGCAATATTGTGTTTTTGGTATACATAGGTCAAAACCCTTCCCTGTTGGTCTTTTTCTACTCTAGTATTATGTTCAGGCTCTATTTTTGTAGAGAACATCCCAACTGATTGAGAGTGATTTGGTATTTTAGGGTTTATAATGTCCAAGAAAAGATTGCTGGAGTTTGCCTAAATTCAATAATACCACTACTTTCACAGTTGCGAGATTATCCTGCGAGTAGCAAGATTGTTATCTAGTGTAATGATATTGAACATCTTTATTTTAACAATTAATTTTGGATTTTAGATAATTTTTATATCAATAATTGTATTAAAAATGAAGCCCTATAATCATTTTTAGTCTATGAAAGTCTGATTTAGCACTTTTTAGCTTGATTTAGGATTGTAAATTAAGATATGCAATATTGTGACTTTTTTAGTAGCGGTATTATATTGCTAATAGCGGTATTGTCTTATTAATAGTGGTATTACTCTGTGTAGTAGTGTTATTGTAGTTTTGGGTTTTTTTGACCATTTTACAAGTCTTGCTAGACTCTTAAGGTACCCTTAGTGTATTTCTAACCTTTATGTTATAGGGGGTGCCCATTTTGATCTTTGTTGATTAAGTATTTTTCATAATTAGTACATTATCATTAGTAGTTAATCATTAGCTTTGCTTGATCCTTATGTGTGTGCATATACTTTGTTTGTTTGTGTGCACATAAATTATCATATCATGTGAAACTCACATAGGTAATTAGAATGGTTAATTAATTGTATCATGAGTTTGCTTATTTGTATAAACCTTCCCTAGGATATCACGTGTTGTGGATTTTATTGTTTTCAAAATCAGCTTAGCTCATTTTTGGGAACAACTCCCTATGAAACTTGTCTATTTCATCTTTCGTCTCTCTAAGTATGTTTTTGAGACGGGTTTTTCTCATTCTCGTCTTGGTCCAACTGCACCGTTCAAAATTCGTAATATTTTTTAATTATGTTTTACCCAAAATGTGAAGGTTGTTATGGTCTCGATACGACTAGGAGACCAAAATCTACCTTTTTTCAGAGTTAGTGTTTTTCTTTTGTTTTCATGCACAGGCGGCAATTTTTTCCATTAATGTAATTTTGCCTTTGAGATGCAAGGGCAAAAAAATTTGCTACCTCTGCATCTTGACCTACATGGGTGGCAAATTTTACCGCCCCTACCTTTTTCATTTCTCACATGCAGGAGTGGCAAAATTTGCCGCCCCTGCATGTTTCTTTCTTTTTAACCTACACGGGTGACAAATTTTGCCGCCCCTGCACTGTCTCAGTTTTCATGCATGACATTTATTGCCATGCTCACCAGGTTGTTGGGGTCAATTTTCACCCCATTTAATCTAGTTTTAACCTCATTTTGATTCATTCCTCCTCTCGTCCTCTTGCCCTTTGCCTCTGGATCATTCAATAAACTAGTAAAAGTGCGCTTTGGCAGATTCAAGCTTACAACGCACGTGGTTTCTCAGGTAGGCCATGATTTTTGCATTTATTTTCTTTTCCTCTTTCTTATTTGTTTTCCAGGTTGTTGGGGTTTTTATTTTTATCTTTTCCCTCCCTTCTTGCCCATGGATTTATCCTTTTAACCTACACAGGCGGTGAATTTTGTCGGCCATGCCTCTTGTTTGTTCGCCAAGGTATGCACGGGGGGTGAAATCTGTGGCCCATGTCTTTTATTGCTTAAACCATGTGTGGGTGGTGAATTTCACTACCCACGCTCCCTTGCTTCCTTGAATTGTATCAGTGGTGAATTTCACCACCGACGTAGGCTGAAGGTGCATGGGTGGTGAATTTTGCCGCTCATACACCTTCCTTCCCTTTTACCTGCAGGGCTGGCAAATTTTACCGTCCATGCAAGTCGAACCTGCATGGGCAGTGAAATTTGCCACCTGTGCCTTCTTTTTCTTTCCCCTTTTATGCAAGGGCGACGAATTTCGCTGCCCATGCATGCTTGATCATTCTTTATGCAAGGGTGGCAAATTTTGTCGCCCATGCACTTTTCCTCCAAATTTCTCTAACTACAGAGAAATTTTCCTCTTTTTTGTTTCTTTTCTCTTTCCTCTCCTTTTTCCTCATTTTCTGACCTAGCCCTATTAAGTGCCCTTCCTTGACCATGATCATCTAATGTGCGAATTACCCAATTTGCCCACTATTCCCTAATTGCACGATCATGATTGCAGTACCCTCTAAAGATTCTTGCTCATCAACACCTACTTAACCAAGGCCAGTTTTGATGTCTGAAACTTCACCAAAAAAGTCAAAGGCCATGAAGTATAGGTACTAGGGCATCTTTCCAATCACTTCGATCACCTCTAATGTTGATGACATTAGAGATACAAAGATTGGACACGTGGATATGGCCGAGTTCATGACCAAAACTAAGGCAATGAACTCGAGTTTTGAAATGAAGAGAATCATCGAAAGCAATATTCATTTGGTTGCCACTTTCCCAGTAGCAGCACATCATACAAAATTCATTCTCCAGTGTGCCCAGTTCTACAACAAAGAGATGGGAGCAGTCTTAGATGCCAATGGCAACATAATAATTTAGCTAGACCCTGAATTAATTGACAAAGTCTTCATGTGCCCTCCTGCTACTGAAGTGCTAAGAATTGACTTCATAGAGGCAAAGAAGGAGTATGATAAGGACCCTGAGAGGGCAAAGAAAGTAATGAATAACAGGTGGCTGAAGACCCAAAGGACCAATTTATCTAGATGGCCGCATAACTTCCCAAGGAGTGATTTCATTGAAGAAGTTGGTGACTTGATCACCCTTCTCAGTAGAGTGCGAGGTCTCCCGTCTTCCTCACAGTTCCATGAGTGGATGTACTCGTTCATCAAGATCATCCTCCAAGGTAAGCATATCAGCAACTCCCTTCACGAGCAACTGACCAAGGTAAAAACTACTTCAAAGTTCTATATGACTTCATACCTAGTGTACATAGCTACCTCGATGCAAACCTTTCCAGGTTTGACAACTGAAGGGGACAAAAAGACCACCCCAGTCTACTCATATTACCCCCAGTTAACACTGCAAGGGTCAATCTACCATTTTAGAAGGGTAAATGACACCTTCTTTACCATATTTTTATGCCTCTATGACCCTCAGCTTGAGCAGAAGAGGGTGTTTGATGAGGCCTGGACAGTCATCAACGACTATGGTTGTATGTTCCTTCAATTTCCCACCTTTTGTTATCTTCAGGTGGGATTTTTACAAGGCTATCCCTATATGCTCCCCAGGTTTTCTTCTAATAAGTTAGTCCTAATGGAGCTATGTAGACAAATGTTTATCGTACATACTAGGCAGATGGAATTGAAAAATCTAGGTTTCAAGTTTTCAATTGAAATTGGCAGATACTCAATTTTAACTGCAGCCAAAGCCAAGGTCATGGAAATAGAGATGCAGCTAGTTACCATGAAATAATTCAAGAGAAGGGATAGCTTTGACTATAGGGGTGTCAAGGACATGATCAAATGAAAGACTCAATTTCATGAGCCTATGATCGAAGACATCTGGGTAGACCTGAGGACAGCTGAAGAAATTAGGAGGATGGACTATAGCAGGCTGACCCTGGAACAAATTGAATATTTAGGGCTTGCAGATATTCCCTCCAGCTTGGTTGATGATAGGAGCATTATCAACATCAGTTACCTAGCTGAGAAGATTGCTAACTCCCCTCTTCCTCCAATTTAGTGGTCTCAAAAAGAGCTAACTTCTCTAAGGAAGAGATTTGAGCCAATATTGGCTAACACCAATGATTGGTTAGCAGCCAAAGGGATCATACTGAAAGAGTTTATTACAAGATTAGAGGCTGAGTTCCAAGTAGAAATGAGGAAGAAGGTAGAAAATAGGACCAAGAACAAAGGTGATGTTCCTTCCCTATCTAGGCCTCACAAGCCTAGAATCATCTTTGTTTCTAAGAAATCAAAGGTTACTAAAGAGACAGAATCAATGGCTAAGGGAGTTGTAGAACAAAGCTCCCAGAAACAGGTAGCTCAACAAATGGTGACAGATGATAGACCCTCAGAACAACAAAGGGTTGAACCTCTACCTTCCAAGGAAAGGACACAGCCGCTTATAGACGTCTCTCCTTCTCCACCTCAGTCTCCCGAGGCATCTCCTTCACCTCTATCTCCTATTAGTGTTCCTTCTTCTGGAGTTACCTCTCCTTTTAAATTCATGTTTGGTGATCATCAAGGTGCTTCTAGAGATACTCTTCATTCCTTTGAATCTATTCCTAGTTTGGCATCTCCTTCCTTCAATCTAGGAGAAAGTTCTGCCCTTGATCAATCAACGACTGATACGATTTCACCAGTTACTCTAACTATGACCACTATTACCACTAGCAGTGTAGAAGTTACCACAGTAACACTAGTTGCATGAACTATTGCCATAATATGTACTTCTTCTCTCCCTCCTTGGATGTTAGCTTTCACACCTAAAAGAAAGAAGTTATCCATCTCTCCAGATGACTTCGATTTTAGCAAGATAGTGCTGGTGAAAGCCAAGGCCCCTAAGAGACCAAGGATCCTCTCAAAAGTGGTTGAGGAAAAGAGGCATAAATTTTTGGAAATAGTTAAACCACCGCAGGATGCAACCCTTGAGGGTTGTGACATGAGCAGCTATTCCATCTCTCGTGTTAAACTTGGAAAAGTTGCTCATGAAGGTGTGAAAAGTGATCTACAGTCTGTGATGGACATCATGGTCCAAAAATTTGATAGAGAAAAGGAGATGAAGGACTACTATAAAGCCAAAGTAGAGCAGTTAACTGCAGTAGTCAAGAAATTCACCCTTCCCCCTGAAGTGGCAACCCCAGAGGCCTTTTCCATAGATGACCCTGTCATTCAAAAGGCAAAAAAAACCTATATGAAAGGGAAAGTACTAGAAGATTACATTGAAAAGATGCACATTCAGGGAGTTTCCTTACTTATAGAGGTTGTCGAGAGGACAAACAAGATGAAGAAAGTGAGGACGGATTTGGAGGACCATGTCTCACTTATTTCTCAGGACATTGACAGTATAGAGAAATATCTTAGCAAGTGGAGGGAGATGAAAAATTTGAAGAAAAGCACCTTGATATCCATTGGTGTCATTTCTAGCAAAGATTCATATGTTGAGATTAAGGAATCACTGATATATAGGGTTTAGGTACTCAAGGAGCTCATCAAAGATCTCGAGTCTTCTAAGGATACTAGTGAGAAAAGCGATACATGCCTGCTAAATAGACTGGAAGAACTGCCTTGCAACTTCACCACCAGGAACAATCAATTTCTCTCAGTCGAAGAGATGATCCAAGAATTCAAGGGTATGATTTAGAGAGATTTTGAAGAAAAAGCCTTCTCAATGACTTCTGTGGACAATATTTTAGATACTCAATTAACTTTGGATAATCTGAGATCCAGGTTAACTAGTCATGCTAAGGCAATCAAAGCATTGAAGGATGCTATAATCAGAGTTAGGGTCATCTTCAATAACACCATTACGCCAGACAGCATAAGAATTCAGGCATCTATTACTATGTATGATGCTCATCTGAAGAAGTCTGGCGGCAAGAGCTAAAACATTTTCCTCTCTCTCTCTCTCTTCTTTTTTCATGCACTTTTGTCATGTAAAAGTGCATGCAATTTTGTAATGTGTAATTACATGTAAAAAATTTGGAAAAATATCTCAAAAATTCAAAGATGACTCATCTTTGACTTAGATATTTTTATATTATAATCTTTTTGTTTTTCTTGAAGGTTTCTCCCTATATATAGTAGAGACCTCGTTTGTAAATGTATCTCTGATAATTGAGAGCAAAAACTCTGCTGAAATTGAGACACTTCTTAAGACTTTGTGCTCAATTTGTAAATCATATTTTGTTAAATGAATGAGAAGGAGGTTTATTTTAGACTTTGTGTTGAAGTTATCTATGTTATTTAGGAAATAGTTTTTATGTCCTCTTTCTTGATAATCTCTTATTTGTTTGATTTAATAAGCAAAGTGGGTGTGTTGATATTATCTAAGGGCATTTCTAAAAGATAAAAGAGAGACTTTGAGCTACTTTTATCTTTGTGATCCTTTTATATTTTGTAGTTTCAAGCGAAGACTTTGTGCTTCGTTTCACTCTACAATTATGCTTGTTTCGAATAAGTGAAGGAGGCTATGGAAGACTTTGTGCTTATGCAAGTTTTCTTGTGAACTTTGTTACTCCAGGTGATTTTTTTCTCTATGCTGGATACCATTCTTGAAAGAAAAGGAATGTTGTTGGCCAACAACCAAGATTTCTCTCTCTTGTTCCTTGTACATCACCTCTGAAAAAAGAGAGGTGGATGCTGTTATACCACCCTGAGTATTATTTTCTACTTAATTATATATACATATAGCATATAAATATTCATAGGGAACCTCCCCTTGATGAGAGGAGAGATTTAGCTCATCTAGATCTGGTAAACCCACACTTTTTGTGGCGTAAATCTCCCTGTGTTGTGGTTGATATACCCATTTTGTCCTTAGTTAGTTGACGACAAAATATTCACCCAATAGATTTCATCACCATGCACACTACTTAGTCTTTAGGGGTTAGTATCATGGATTTCACCACCACGTGCTAACCACACTCCATGTTCTAGTGGAGTATAAATATCAAGAGAGCATTGTCATTACAACCTAAGCATAGTTCCCCACAAGGGGTTCTATGGAGTGAGGGATGATTAAGTCCATATACCTAGGGCAATCAGATAGCCTCCAATATGGACTTGGGACCCATCATAACTTTGCATATATAGGGGACTCCCCTAGATACTTATGTAAACCTTATAATAGGAGCCTATGGTCATAATAGTTGCCCCACTATCAGTGCCAGTATCAACACCCAAGTGACCATCAAGAGTAAGCAAGGTTGAGAGGGTTTAGTTGATTTTGTAATGGGTCACTAGCCTACAACCTCACTTGTGTAGCTATTAGATGGTGTGGACATCGAGTTACACTCCCATATGATTTAATAATTAGGGTTGTATATGTGCATGATTTGTTCGTGTGTTGTGATAAGGCCCATTTTGTTTGTTATCCAAGCTAGCCAATACCCATATCTTTTGTGTGCATACCTTAGAAAAATTATAAGATCACTTCCAATATCCCATCATTCATTTCTTCATCTCATTCCATCATCATCTCATCTTGACTATCCATATCACATCATCTTTCTTCTTCCCTCCATAACATCTTTCCTTAATCCACCCTCTTTTCATTCCATATCACTCTCCACACTCATCCTAATATCATCCCTTCTCCTTGATCATTTGTATATTTTGACCAATCTTTGACCATTATATACCCTATATTCTACATAGTCACACTATACTATCCCATCATTCTACACCTAATAGTAGCACCACCCATCCCATAAAACTTGGTATCCACTATCCCTTTTGGTCATATTTCTTTGGACCATCCCACATCCCCATATCCTTTTGTCCATATGATTTTCACTTTCTTATCTCACCCTCACTATATAGGATTCATCTCACTTAGCACCACCATCTCTCCACAACTTACAAACATTATCATACTTTCATCCATCCCACAAGCATTCTCTTCCATAACATCCGGTTCCATTTCATATCTTTGAGCACATCTTATTCACTTCATAGCACATTCATTCCCCATAATCCTAGTGTCATCCCACATATAGTGATTATCTCTTTTCTACCCACTCTCCTTGTCATCTATTTCCCTTCACATTTTCATCTCATACCTATATCCACCTAGTATTCACCTCCATCCATAATCACATATAATTGTCATTTTCCCTATTTTAGAACATCCCCATTTACATCACATCTTATTACCCATAACCCTCTTCCATTTATCCACCCATTTTATATTTATATTGTCTCAGCCCCTCACTTATGTTATTATCTATATAGTCCATTTCTCACATCTATATCCATTAATTTACCCATCCTATCCTTAAGTCATCATATTTTATTCCATATATAGTCCATTCCCCACATCTATTATTCATCCTTCCATCCATACTATTCTATCTACATTTAGTCCACCCTTCACATCTATCATCCATTTATCTTCTTATTTTATCCACATAATCCATATTTCATAACCATCATCCACCTATATTATTCTTATATTGACTCATCCCCTTATGTGTGTGTGTGTGTGTGTGTGTGTGTGTGTGTGTGTGTGTGTGTGTGTGTGTGTGTGTGTGTGTGTGTGTGTGTGTGTGTGTGTGTGTGTGTGTGTGTGTGTGATCATCATCATCATCATCATCATCATCATCATCATCTTTTTGTACATCCTTTTACATATCTTGTACTATCTTGTCTTCATCCCATCCTAGTCATACCCCATCATCTTGTACATCCTCACCTAATCATCATCTCATATATCTTTGACTTATCATAAGAACACCTCATCCATAATGAATCACACCACACTTTGACCTTGCCTTATCCACTAATCATACCATAGTATTGACCATTCCCATATCATTTTTATTGAAATCACCCTTGTACTTAGACTTCCACATCTCCCATATAATCATCATCAACATCTTGACCCATTCCATATCTTAGTACCACTTGGTTATCACTTTTCCTCATGATCCGACAAAGAGTCCTTCATTACCCATAATTAATGCCTAGTCCCTAGTTCATATCCCCTATATTACCCTCCACTTCCATCACATTCATCTTGAACCCACATATTTCTCTTCTAATTCCCTAATCACATCTGCATCATCCCTATCTAGCCATCTTGATTAGTGTTCCTTCTCTATACTCCTTAATCACATCCCATTCTCATTTCGCCGTTGACTATTTGGTTGAAGACAAAAGATAAAACTATTGGTGGTCATTCTCCTTTCTACACATAATCATCCCAACTTGAAATTATCATTGAACATAGCCTTAAAAGACATCAAGCTAGCATCCATCATTATCTTTTATCCTTATCAAGTGTCTTTTATCTTTAGTATGCATCAACTTTTCCATTTGATTTTTGATAATTATATTTAATCCAATCATCATCCTTGCTAGTTTGACCTCTTAAAAGAACTATTGTTCTCTTGATAATTTCTAGTTATCATATCCATCAAACTTTTCTCTTGACCACTAGTAGTCTCATATTTTGAATTACAATTTAATATTTAAACAACCTTCAATATCACCTCATCCCCACCTCATATTCTTTCATCATGGCTATCTAAACCCGAGCTCAATTCTGCCAAGGACAGGGGTCCAATCAAGAAGACCATACTAGGGGGCAACTCATGGACCCAAATTAGGAATATGAGGACTTCCATAGTGACATCCCTACACCACAGGAGGAAAATGACAACACCAACCCTCTTCATAACCTCTTTAATAATGAAGGTGTCTATCATCACTTGGAATAATACAATCAAAATATGGAAATTTGGGGGTACTTACCTAAATAATGTAGACCGTCCATTAATCCCATGACATAATGATCACCAAGAATTGAATCATGGATTCCTAGATGAAGGTGACCCACATCCACCCCTTATTAATTGACATGATGAGGTTAACAGGAGACAAGATACCATTGAGGATCGCTTAGACCAACTCACACAACAAATTAACCTTCTCCTCTAAGCTCAATGTGACAATAATAATAATGTCCACAATAATAGTCATACAAATCATACCACTCATAATAGCCATCATACCCATATCCTACAAGGAAGTCAAAACCAAACAGTCAATCTCTTGGGGATCCTACCTTTGCCTAAGAATGGAAGATGATGAAAAAGACCCTCCAACAAGTAGACCCTAGATCACATGCCCTCAAATACAAATATGAGGATCTTTGTTCATCACCTTTGGATAGTAGTATACTAAGGTTCCATTGCCTTTGCACTTTAAGATTCTAAAATTTGAGAAATATAAGGGAAAGAGGGACCTGAGGGATCATGTGAAAGAATTCTTCATTGCTTGCCATGAAGTATCACAAAAAGATGCCCACCTATTAAGGCTTTTTCCTAAAAGTTTGATAGAACCAACATTAGAGTGGTTCATGCATCTTCCTAAAGGGTCAATCTCAAACTTTGGGGAATTAAAAAAACAATTTGTCAGACATTTCTCCTTTAACATAGAACATGGTGCATATTATTATTGACCTCTACAACACAAAATAAAGAGATCGAAAAAATATTGTTTATTTATTACAAGGGTGGCACGGATTAGCAAGTCAATTGAGATGCACCATACTTGAGAAGGAGATGGTAAAAATATTTGTGGATAATCTCAATACACAATTGAAATATCAGTTAAAGCTAAAATGTTCAAAAACTTTTGATGAGATTATAGAAAAGGGGATGTAGATTGAAAATGACCTCATAGAAAAAGGAACCATTAAGCCATTCTCTCTTAATGGGAACACCACAAATTTAGGAACCTTATTCTCAAATAAGCCAAAGATCTTTAACAAAAAAAAGAATGTTGTTGGAGATGGGGTAACAAATTCTAAACCAAAAGAGAAACATGTCAACAATATTTAGAGAAAGGGGCTCCCACCATAATCACATGTCTCTTCTATCAAGGTTCCTAGGGGAAAGCCAAGGCCTTGTATAGGAAGGTGACCTCTTTCAAGTCTGGGTATCCCTTTGGAAACTATATTAGAGCAGTTGATTGCAGCCAATATGATAATTTTACCTGTGATTTGACCTATTGATGATCACTAACCCAAACCAAATAGATATCATGATGATGAATATTGTAAATTCCATAGAGTAAAGGGCCATGATATCAAGAATTATATGCAATGTAAACACTATGTACAAGATTTGATTGAAAGAGGCGACATCAAATTGGAAGGAAAGCCCACTCCTACTCAATCAAGTAATGGATAATTAGGAATTTATAAATATCCTCTTCCAAAGCATGAGTAAAGGAACCAAAGACCCCCAAGGGACCAAGGTTAGGCATCCTCTTCTAATTGTATTGATTATCATAATGTGCCATATCATTATATTGATATCATCAAGTTTTGCCAAATTTCCACCTTTGAAGAACCTCCTTCTCTAGTTTTGAAAATAAATTTGGCCACCTCTCATTATACTATTATGACCAGGTGAAATAAAATCACCATCCCAACAACACCATCCTAACAACCATCCACTTCTTTCACTATACCAAGGGGGAATACCTATAACAAAGC